>JAWVMQ010000169.1:0-376396 GCA_036321185.1 Trypanosoma lewisi | reverse complement strand
GTCGAAACCATGCAACGTGCCTTTCGCAAGGTTGTCTGTTTTCCATGGGGAGGGGAACCGCCGAGTCGAGCATTATTCCTGCCTACCTGGCCCGCTCGTAGCCCGGTAGGTCCAGCACGTTTTTGTTTGAGCGGCTGGGAATTTGGGCGCGATGGTGTTTCCACCGCTGAACCGAGATCGTTCCCGCCCAAGAAACCCACCGCGACCCTTGTCTTCTTCTTGTCTCGGAGTTTGCTGTGGGGCGGTTGCCCTGTTAGTCAGGGCTCTCTTTTGCAGAAGGGCTCACGGTTCCGCAAGCCGTGCTTCGTTCTGGGCCGACATCTGCGCTGAGTTCTGCTCCGTCTGCCGCAGCCGGGGCTCAAGGCTGGACGTGTCTGCGGCTGCGGGTTGTGATCTGCCCAGGCTGTGCGGCAGGACGGCGGAACCCCCGAATAAAGCGTGTTCCTCAAGGTCGTATAACTTGACAAATGCATGTAGCAGGGGAATCCTGTCCTTCTGTCGTGCTTTTCCGCGGCTGTCTCCAAGGCACTTCCTCATAGCCACGAGCATCGCGTCGTTTTCGAGCTGGGTTTGTATCTCGTGTGTGGGGAATGATGGCGGTACTGCCTGAGAGATCCTGCCCCCATGCTTTTGCCCCAAATCCTTGGCGACAGATGCGCCATATCATCAGTTGTGTTTCATGATTGCCGCTGTTGGGGTGCAGGTGAGAAGGGGTTCGGCCAGTCGTAAATTTCCCAGATCCCTCGTCTTCGGCGAACGGAATGTGCTGGCAGACGGGGGCCGTTGTGGGATCTAGTCGCCCTGCCTTCGCCCTTCCGGCGAACAGCTCATGGTAATGCTTATGGCCGGCGTCTCTGTCGGTGGCCTTCTCGAGGAAGATGACCTCCGCAGCATAGTAGCGGCGGTCCTTCTCACGTCTCCATGGATGGACGTTAGAATCGTCTTACGCCAGAAAAAAACGCTCAGTGGATTTCCCTGACGCGGTTGTGTTTCTTTCATGGTAATCCATCGCAGTGCGGAACCCCTTTTCGGAAAGCACACCCTGTTGGAATACAGGTCCTGCATTTCTCGCATGGAGGAATGTTTTGTCCCTTCCGATTTCTTCATGCCATCCTTAGTCTCCATTATTTATCCTTAGATGTTCCTCTTCCAAAAAACACTAATTGCAAGTGCTTGTCACTCGGCTGCCCCGGCAAAACAAGTTGGACAAGTGAATAGTGATGATAATAATATAGTTATAAATAGAATTATCGGCAACACGTTTCCACCTAAAGACGGCATGACTAAAGGCCGCCATGAGAGGAGTTCGCATGCATACACGTACAAACATACACGCTTGTACTCTGAGAGGGATTAATAGCCAAACAAAAACGCACAGAAACAGAAAAACAGAAAAACAAAAACAAACGAACAGAGTCTACACATTTTGGGCGAGCAGCTGTCGAATCACGATGGGTTTTCCGAATGGAAGTGGTACTGCTTTCAACACCGCCAATGTCCGCTCCAACGCCTCAAAAGGATCGCCGCTCACCGCGGAGAGAATACTCTTCAAATGATTTAAATCTGTCGCTAACTGATCCAAAGCAGCTGCTTCTTTCCTCGCGGCATCTGGCGCTGTGTTGGGGAAAAAAATTGTGATATTGCTCACCTTGTTTTCAATGAAATCTTCCACAGCAATTCGCACAATGTCATCAAGCCAAAACGCCGCCACTTCTTCCAAAAGATCTTCAATTCCGTCACGATGAGCATTGTTGTCTCCATCCCCGCGTAATGCCTCCAATGCGAGCGGTATTTCAACAATGGCTTCTCCAAGGGCGCGAACCAATTCACTTGGTGCAGTTTGGGCCGGTGTATATGGAACAAGTGATGGTGTCATGCCAGAAGAAACATCCGCTGCTTCCCCTTGTTTTGATTCCCACAACGGTTGTGAGTCGTATCCATTCGCTTTTGCAACAACAGGCTCAACAATTGTACGCTTCAACGCCTGCTGGCATTCCGCAGTGCGCTTCTCCAATGCATCCGCGAGGGGTTCCCACAGCTGGGTTCGAAGTTGGTTGCACTCAGCAGCCACGCTTGGGTACAATCGCTGCATCTCGGATGAGGTGAGGTAGTCTGTTGTCGTCTTCATTGCTGCAAGGAGAATCTGCCGTAGTGCCGTGCGAGCCAAGGATAAATTCTCAAGTAAAGTCCCTTGCGGCGTCTCTGGCGACGGCTGCAGGTGAGACATGGCTTCAAGAATAGATTCCCGCCACTTTCCAATACATATGGGAAATGTTTTATCTGGGAAAAAGCGCACAATATTTTTAATTGCATTCACAATGGCATCCATTACTAATTGAAAGCGTTCCCGCTTGAATATAGTTTCGGGATCCTTCACGAGCGCCTCTACACGGTATACTTCACGTCGCTCAAACACCTCTAGTATATTGGGTTTACTGAACAGTCCAATCATCTTTGAAAAGGCATACGTAGTAATTTCTTTCGATAATTTCTCCTGCAATGAGCTAGTACTACTACTACTATTACTACCATTATTATTATTATTATTATTATTATTATTATTATTATTATTAATACTACCCATACTACGTTGAGACTCAACATCATTTCCCAACTTGAGCTGTCGAACGGCGTCACAACAAGTCACTAAATCCTCATTCCGTTCAGCGCGTTCCAAGATCGGTTCCAAAGCGCCAGAGATGGCACCAGCCACTTCATCTACCATGAATCGTAAAACTTTTTCTGTACGTGCCTCCTCTACTTCATGACGCTTCATACTACTTTTTCCTACCTGCCCGCCATCTGCGCTTGTACTCTCTTCATTTTTGATCATACGAAGAAGGTAACTTAACTGCTCCGAAAGGGCCTGCCCAAAGGACGGCATGATGTGACTTTTCAATAGCTCAGAAGCTCGTGCAGGAGTCATAGAAGTTGCACCACCACTACTTCCACCTAACATGTGTTCCACACGTTCCTTTTCATTTGCCATACTTTCCACAGCATACTGCAGAAGAACTGCATCCGCACGACCAATTGTATCCAACACTTTAAGCAGCCGAGCTGCACGGTGCACTTCACGTCGTCGTAGCATTTCTATACATTCCCCCTCAACAACACGTTGCACTTCCTGTTCATACCTTTCTACAGTCTCAAGCTGCTTTTCGCCAAATGTCACTTCCAACTTTTGAAGTTCCCCAAGATTGGACCGAACCCCACTTATGGCCTCCGCCACAACATCCATATCCACTTCGGACGGAGCCACACGTAACTGCTGCATGATGTCATCCAGTCGTTTCATGTTACTGTCCACCTGAGAGGCCCTTCGAAGTGTATCCGCACATCGTGTAAGCTTTTCCTGTGTCTTCTTAAATGCATTCAGCTGTGAAACGTACGGTTTTGCAGCCGCCTCTACTGCGGACTGGGCCACATCTTGCATACTCTGCAACTGTGACTGCAGTTGGTGTGCTTCTGTGGCCATTCGCCCGACCTCTAATCCAGTTCGCGGTAGTCGTACAAGCGCCTGGGCGATGGTATCCTCTACTGACCCAGACACCTCCTGCAGGTGTCTCTGCAGCCGATTGAATACCTTCATGACGCAGGCCTCCACCTCTGCATCATTTCCCATGTGTTTGTCTTCTGCTGTCAGCAGCCCTTGCAGTGAGGTGTTGATCCAGCGCTTGATGTCGACATGCTCACTTGCAAGCTGATCGAGATGTATCTCTTCCAATCCGTCGGCATCCGCCTTGCTGGTCGCTCCCACAGGGGTTTGCATAGTGGTCTGTAATTATTACTATTTGTGGATTTCTCTCTCTCTGTTTCGCTCTTTTTTTTTTCTATGTATGCATGTATGTGTGTATTTATGAAAAATGCCACCATCAACAAAGAGGCAAGTAAAAAAAACAAAAAAAAAGTGGGAAACATAAGAGGAGACTTCAAATCGTAGCAACAGCAAAAAACAACGACAAAAGCACAACGATCAATAGTAATAAAGGACTTGACACTTTTTCTCGGACTCTCTCATTCTGTTAAAAAATGTTCGTACTCCACTTCATGTTTCCTTCTTTTTTCTGGGTGTCGTTATTATCATAGCAGTTGGCTTTGCTTGCCAGCTTGGTTTCCAAAACAACAAGAGCAACGGCGATCAATCACCCTCCCCATCCCAAAAAAATAAACCCCTCAATACATGAAGGACTTCACTCCCCACGTACGCAGGACGGCCACCACGCGCCTCTGTCGGATGTTGAATATTGGATTCACCGAGCACAACCGCTCTTGGCTCCTATTCAAACTACCACCAGCACTCTTATTATTATTATTATTATTATTATTATTATTATTATTATTATTATTATTTTTGTTCTTTGTTGCTAGCACGATACCGTAGTCATCACGTTCTGTGGGGATGTAATCACAGCGAAGTGCAGTTGCATACACGTTATCCCCAGTCGCACAGCTGCGTGGCATGTACTGCAGGTTCTGCGCCGTGCTCAGTCCGGAGAGTGAATAGCACGTGTGGTAGGCGTCGCTATGGCACTCCGGTTTATCCATGAGACCACCGAGTTCATCATCCTGGCAGCATGAAAGTACATAAAGCAAAAGACGGCGCTGATTAAACAACATATCCCCAATGTCTTCATCAAGAAAGGAGTAAGACGACGACACGGGTGGAAATGTGTACAAGGACGGTGCTTGGAGGAATGCGTCTACATTTGCTGATCGCTGCCGGCGGGTTTCCTCAGCGTGATGCCACGCCTCCTCATCCACCGGCTGCATACATGTCGTGTCCGTCAGCTGCGCATGATCAAGAAGAAGAGCCTCGCGCGCCGTTAAATACTGCGCCGCCTTTGTCTGCCCAAGAAGACGCATGTACGTCTCCCCAACCTGCATCAACATGTGTGATGCACCCACCCAGTGCGAATAACACGAGTCTACAAGTTTATTTGTTCTCCCATTGAAACCGCCCTCGAATTTTAACTGCCGTGACGACAGCCACCGTCGAAGCGATGCGTACTTACATAAATGCGGCTGCCGCATAAGTATTAAAGCCGCAAGCCCGCACTGTGTGTAGGCTCCATGCGCCTCTGTTGCATGCAAGGCGCACGCAAATCCCCCTTCGTGTGTTTGGTGCGATGCGACAAACGCTGCCGTCTCTTTTGTGAGAACAGTCTCGTCTCTTCCGTCCACGTATGCAGAGACGTCATCGAGCTGCAGAAGGGCCGTCATGACCGCCACGCAGTACGACGCACGAATGTCCGCCTCTCCGCCTGCGTGCATGCGAAAACTGCCATCATCACACCGCAGAGATAAAATCCAGCGCTTTATGGCGGCTCGGGGAATGGCATGAAGGTAGACCGTTCTCGACAGGATGCAAAGCGAACACACAGCAGCGTAGGATGCAGCGAGATGAGGCAGCTGCGCAACACGCCCACCTGCAAATCCCATGAGTCTCTTTCCATCATCATCATCATCACCGCTTCTGTCACAAACAACTTTATTACTGTAGTGTATGCTACCGTCTATATTCACTTCCCTTAGGCACGCAAGGAGAAATTCACCAATAGCGTCAGGAGAGACGTGTTCATAGAGTTCTTCCGTTATATCAAGCACATCAGCTGCCTGCAACGCCCAGTACGCAAGCCACGGCTGGGCACTGTAGAGTCCCTGTGTAAAGTCCGGCAGACACAAAAAACGGTCCCGCAAATAGTTCGCATGCAACTCTCGATGTAGACGAAGAGTGTCATCACTTATATGACTCTGATGACATGGACTATCATTGCAATGCTTCTCTACGTCGCCTTCATCCTGCATGGGCTCTGCTTCGGGATGTGTGCTCCAGAGCTCGTCAACTTCAGTATGATAATTCCGAAGGAACTGCAGGAGCCTCAACTCAACTTCACGCTGCGACCGAGTTGTTGACGTCTCCGGTGGCATAAACATCTTAGAAAAGGTCATGTGAATGAAAATATATCCACCACGATTAAGATTTGTGTGTGTGTGTGTGTGTAGTCTCTCTACCACACAGAGTATTTCCCTCTATGAGAGAAGAAACATACACAGAGTGAGAGAGAGATGTAATAAAGAGATCAAGTAAAGAAAAAATAATAATATAATAAAGTGATGTCATGATGGAGTGAGATGAATCATAATCACACCACACACAGAAACAGGAACTTCATTACTGCCGCAGCACTGTTGAAGAACACTTACTTATTAGTTACTCTCTCTTTCTCTCTCTTGCAGCGATGCCACTTCTCCATTTTTATTCCTCCTCTTTTCAAGCTCCTGCATGTATAAGAGCTGATGTCTTTTGCCGTTTCATATGAACCGCCGAAAATAAGAAGAACGACTACAGGACTTTAGTAGTAGTAGTAGTAGTAGTATTAGTATAAAAAAACCAACACTGCATCACAGACGGCGCCGTCCACGCATGCGGCTTCGACGCCTCAAA
This sequence comes from Trypanosoma lewisi, assembly GCA_036321185.1. Taxonomy (NCBI): domain Eukaryota; phylum Euglenozoa; class Kinetoplastea; order Trypanosomatida; family Trypanosomatidae; genus Trypanosoma; species Trypanosoma lewisi. The sequence goes on along the minus strand of JAWVMQ010000169.1, from coordinate 369,948 downwards.
AACAGAAGAACATAAAAAAATAGCACCAGAGACAACAACAAAAACCGTGAAAACCACAACAAAGACAGATGTTTTTCATCAGTCACTATCGGCACTATATTTTCTGATGCTAACTGCGATAAACATTGTTCGAGAGGTGCATCGCCATCTGATGATTCCCACGAGACAAATTTAAACAGTTCATCCCCCGCTCTGTTTAATATTAAATGCATGAGGCGGTTTCCCTTCTTGCAGTGCAGCATGATGCCAAACTCAACCGCGTGAAAGATACTTTCCTTCTGCGTCCAACTTTCTAACTTCCGTGGGGAATGAAGTCTAAGCCCACCGCCTCCGCCACTGTTGGCGTAGTACTGAAATCCATGTTTGGAAAGCTGCAGGTAGTGATTGTCTGCATGTATGTAAATAGATGCACACGATTTTGCCATTAATGGAACCAACCAACTTTGAAACCACGGAAAGTTCTTATGCGGTCCGTTTGAAAAGACCGGAAAATGCCCAACGACCACCTTGTGCCGCACGGAGGCGTATGTAGACAAGAGCCACTCCTCCACCACTCTCTTCTGTTTCCCACCATCCCAGCATTCACGCGACCGCTCATGACATCGATGCAAAAGGACGGTGTCGATCACCACAACCACCATGTCATCACTCACCTTTATCGCATAGTACGGGTGCGGCATGTACCAGCGCCCAGTCACCGCCGCCGTTACATTCGACGTGAGATGTAACCAGCGATCCTCGTAGTTATCTCTGTCTCCTACGGCGTATGTATACTTAACCTGCGCGGACCAATTCCCTCTGTGGTCGTGGTTCCCCAGCGCCACAAGCCACGGTACATTCCTCACCTCTTTTTCTGTATATATTCCCTCAAATGTTGTGAAGAATCGCTCGTCGTACACATCCTTCACGCCGTCCATGTAGAAATTATCCCCCGCGGCTACTATGAATCGAATCTGTTCGTCACGCCGCAGCGGATCCTGCACGCTGGCAGTGATGAGTTTCGCAATAACTTCCGCGACATCCCTCTGCGCCTGTTTCACCGGCGGCATCCCACCCCAGCAGCCGAGCGAGATGAAGCAGAAATTATCGTCATCCCTTATTTTCCGCAGTGTATTACTATTGTTATTACTCTGTGGACTATTGTACGGGCCAAAGAGAGTATCGGCAAGAGGGACCGGGGTGGCATCGACGATGGATGTATACAGGAGAGTAATGGCGAGAACTAAACGAGGGCAGCTAGTAACATGGGACACACCCCAGGGAGAGAGGAGGAGAATGTGAGAACGCCACCACACAACTCAAAAACGTTAGGCGTGAAACAAAAAGATAATAGAAAAAAAAAGGGCAATAAAAATAAATAGTAGTTTTTACACACTTCACTTTTTTTATTTTTATTTTTACACCTGAGTTCACACCCGGTGCTATTATTGCAGAATTCATCATTGGACCTCCAATACCCAATGAGTATAAATTTTCATCATTATGAAGAAGAGAGAGAGAGAGAGAGAGAAAGAGTCTATGAAGGATTATTGATGCAAGTAAGCAACGTCATTAATAAAGAATTAAAACCAAAAGTAAAAAATAATCCTGTGGGGAGGTTCGGCCGAGGCATTCATTTGAAAAAGCACATACATTTGCTTCAGCAACTAAAACGAGAAGGAATTGTTGTTACAATTCACTACATTTTGCGATACGAGATGAAGGCGGTTGCTTGAGGGAGCATAAAGGTTCGCCGCCGAGAAGGAAACAAGAAAAAAAAAGACAAAGGAAATAAGGACTGGTGATACTGGTAAGAAGCACCCCCACCAAAAAATAAAAAACAAAAAAACAAATTTGTTCTTCCTATGCATATATACACATGTACATATACAACGCCCAGTGCGTAACCCTAACAAAAAAAAAAGGTTAGTGAACACATAAAAGAAAAAACGAAACGTACCTTTTCTCCCCTCATTGGTTATACGTAAGCAGCTAATTTACCAACTCCCCACTCCATTTCATTCTCCATGTCACTATATATCCGGTCATTGTACCGTCTTTGATTCTTAATGTGCCTCACAAGAGCTCACTCGCACTCCCAACCAAATTATTATCTCATCTATCCACATACCGTATATATATTTACCCAATTACCCTCACACAATGCACACACACACACACACATCAGTCCTTTTGCTTCTTCCTGCAATTCAGTCGTTGGCGACGACTAAGTTCAAATCGATTCAGATGGTGCATGACTCTCACTGTCTTTACAAGCTCCGTGCAGAAAATATCAATGCCCACAAGAATGGCGATGCTCATGTTCATATCGTGGTTGATCGTGAATTCCTCAGGTCGCAGCATGAAGCTGACATTCCGCGGGGCTGTAAGCTCCACACGTTCCGCGTCCTCTTCATCATCCACTTGCGTGTCGTTCTCACCGTATGGTGCATTCCAACTCTCCACCGGCCGCCCTGCAAATGTACCGTTGCCGAGAGGTTCACACGCCATAGATAACTTCAAATTGTTGCAGCGCAGTTCATTCGCCTTCTGTCGAATTGCTTCCAATATTTTTGAATGCGCCTTGGAGAATGCCTCCTTTAGTTTGGCGTTCAACACCAAGAGTATGGAGAGGTGGGTTATTGAATTCTCATACGACCATCGTGTCGGCACCTGCACGGCATCCACAAAGTCCTGCATGACGAAAACACTATAATACGCAATGCTATTAGCGAGCTCTGATGAGCTTAATAATATTTCATTTAATTCCCCTGAGACTGGGCCCATGCGCTTACGATGAATCATCGCGAGTCCCAAGTGTATGATGTCTAGTGAGGCTGCAAGACGGCGCAGCACGGGTGCGAACTCATCCTGCTCATGCACGGGGTACGGCAAACCGCGGATTGTTGGTTCAACGGCGGCAGTTTTTATTTTCACTGGCACCTGACGAATAGCAACCCACAGATCAGCGCTGCCGGCTTTCAGTGCATCCAGCTCACTCACGATATCCGCGTGATTAGCACCAATGGGCACTTGCAGGAGACGCATGAGTCTGGAGAAGTAATCGGAGAGACCATTCATGGTGGACACCTCAGCGTTGTGAAGAAGTTTAATTGTGTCGATTGGGAACACAAAGACAACTACGAAGTAATACGTCATGACAATGAGAGCACTTGAAATCACACGGGAAAGCAACATCATGGGCGACAGAACTATCTGCAGCATGGATGGAATAAGAAGGGCTGTATAGAAGGAGCAATTCAAATAACTCGGGAATATACGGGCAAAAAGTGAGACCAGGATGGCAAGGAGCGCGATGGCATAAATCTCAAATTCAGAACTACTATGCTTTTTTAATAAAAAAGCTATAGATGCAGCAAACAAAAGCCCAGCCACACGCTGGATCCCTGCTACCAATGTATCACCCGCCGTTGGAAGACCTACACCCATGAGAATATTCATTCCAAAGTAGTACACATTTTCTTGATCAACGTAGAGAGTACAAACGCTCGCCACGGTGTAGCCACATGCAAGCTTGAACGCATCCTTTACAATACGTACATCACGCGGGGTTGCCAACGTAAGACGCTTTGGCAGTTCTTCCCAAAAGTTATTCCAGTGCTCCAAGAACCAGAAATTCAAGATACATTGACATGTAGACATGTAGCGCGAGCGATCAAAGTTACGCATGAGTTCAGCGTACCTAAGCAACTCCTCGCCGAACAGCACCACCATGAGATGGGCAAAGACAATATGTATATACCAAACAGGATCCACAGACTCCACTCGGCCTCCCATCATGTCGTAGTGTATCTTGTCAATCGCAGACTGCAGCTCAGACGTGGCTTTTTGAAGATCATCAAACGGCACCTCAGCCACCACCTCTTTAGGATTCAATACACATCCCAGTTTCTTCAAAGTAGGATCCAACGCATCCAGAAATGGCTGCAGTGCATCATCCAGTCGACCGCGGATTAAATCTTCAGCAGGAATCGTACTATTTCTCCCTCCCTCTGTTTTACTCTGCGACTTCTGTCTCCCCGCATGTAAGGCACGTGCCACACCCGATAGTGCGTGCAGCATAGGCGTGAGATTCCGCATAGCACCAAACCGCTCTTTCCGCAGCTGCAACCGCAGCGACGATTCCCACGGTTCATATCTAAGAAGACCAAGCTGAAGCGGCAGTTGCGTGAATATAGCCTGCAGCGGCTCTGACGATGTTCGTGCGAGTGCTACCGCCACTTCAATTGGATTATCCGAATAACACGCCTTGAGGGCATTCCGCACCATCTGACCCATGTGTATCCACGCAGTCGCCATCGTCTCGTCTACACAACTGCACATTGTAATGGGAGGGAGTAAGGCCTGCAAGGCGGCGAAGCCAAGAGAAAGTATCATATCTCGCGCCATGCGAAGAGATATAATAGATCCACCCGCGCTTGGAAAGGCGCGGTGTATTTCCATCACGAAGATGGTCATCATGATTAACAGGCGTTTGCACGGTAGATCACCAAAGAGAGCCAAGAAGAAGGTAATGAAAAACAATGTGCACCACCAGGCAGTTTGATTGGCGAGAGAATTGAAAAAATACATGAGCGATCCCCACAACATTACCCATACACAACTCTGGGACACCACGACCATTGTAACCACTTGCTCTCCTATAGTTTCCTTGCTGAATGCAATGGAAAATAAGCATATGGCGGTATGCAACGGAAACATATATGAATATTTATCTGCAATTACCATCAGTGGAAACGCTGCAAATAATGTTATGCGGAGAGATACAAGCGCGGGCCTGCGAAACTTGGGCGACAGAATAGTATATAAATAAGACTCTAGACTGACTGTGTCATCCGTTATATCCTTCCGTACCTGCAGCTTAGGCTGATGCTTCACATCTGTGCCCTCTATCTGCTTCATGATGTCTTCCCGCCATTTGTGGTCCTCTGAGATTTGAATCCTGCTTAAGAAATCCATAATTTCTTTGTTTTTCTTTTTTCTTCCCTACACGAACTAATCTCCACAACTACTCTCTTTCCTCTTCCTCCTTCCTTTGCTTTGAAAATAAACTTAATCTTCAAAGCCCTATATACCAGTATCCATACCAAACCACACACACCCACACACACACACACACAGACACACAGCAATAGGAAAGAACGGAAACAAAGTAGATATATGTATATACATACACACATACATTATATATAACAATAATAATATCATATTTACCCCTTACTCTAGATGCAAAGTGTAAAACAAAGGAATTGGGAAGGGGTGTGGGGTGTGTGTATAGGAGTGGGAGTGATGAGACACAAATCCAGAAAAAAAAAAACATCCGCTTCTGGCTGTTAGAATTACCATAAATACATATACAAGTCAACACACTCTCCCACTCTTCTTTCTTTTCTTTTCTTTTTTCTTCGTCTTTTTTGGGTCCTTCTGGCCTTCACTCTCGCTTAGGTCATTTCCTCAGACCACTGAGTGGAGTCTTAACATAAGTTCTTCCCACGCACGCTGCTCTAACATCGTGACTTGTTTCCGTTCCACCAGTTCAACGCTCATACAAATATGAAAAGCAATATCATTTGCAGTACTGATTCTTCTTGTTCTCGTTCCCTGCTGTTGTGATTGCGGTATGTCTGTCAGCGGAGATTGCACAGGAGGAATAAATGCATTTGCACCACTTGGTCCCTTTGCACTTACATTTCTTGTAGATTGCCCTGATTTGCTGCGAAGACTTTCATGGCGCGGCGATGAATTAATTCTAATCTGATGCGGCCTTGCAGGCTTACGCACAGGCGGAGTGTACATTGCATGCGGGCTTGCACTGTGACTGCAGACTCTCTCCACCGTCCACGTGCTATGCATGCAGGAGTGCGTGCGGCTGCCGCTTCGTAAATAGCTTTCACTTGTAGACAGTTCTTTGCTACCAACTAGCCACGATGGATTCATATTATTATTATTGTTCCCGCAGAGGACGGCGTTAGGTGAAGTAGATGTACATACATTGAACTCTGCAATTAAATTATTGTGAAGAGTTTCCTTGGCGGAAATAAGGCGACGGCTGTTGATGTAGTTTAATACGGTCTGAAACTGAGATAGTAAAAGCCTCCATGAGAGTTCCGCCTCTTTATCGATATGTAGTCGCCGGGACTCCTCCGCGCCTAGTAGTAATGTATACGCAAAGGACAGCAGTGCAGTGTTGTTAGTTACACTGGTTTCAGCAACATGAAGGTTACGTACATTATTCCTTGCACACGAAGAAGTAAATTTAATCATCTTTTCCTCCTTCTTGTTATCCCCCGCAACATTCCTAGAAACATACATAAATTTATTATTGGTTTCCCTCAATGGTTTCTGATATTCTTCTTCATATTCTTCTTCTTCATGTCTACTTCTCCATTCTTTTATACAACTGGCAGCAGACGCAAGAAAAGTCCCTTCACTACGTATCCGAATCTCTGCATCTATGCCCGCAGCCAATTCCTCACGTGCGGTGATTAATAGCGTCACGCGGCCCAGTCGCTCCTCAACAGTGAGACCGTGCCGCCGCACCGCCTCCTCCGCAACGCACCGCAACAACCACAAGCGTCTCTTCTCAAGCTGTGCCTGCAGTGATATTTGCCCAGCTGCGCATTTATTAAAATCCAAGTTACATGGATTAATAGTAACGCAGCAGGAGCAGGAGCAACACTCCTCTGGTGACTTGCGGTCTGCTGAGGGCAGTGATGATGATAATTGCGGCGGTGCTTCACTCGGCCACGCACTGCTGCGACTGTGGCTCCGTATGTTTCCATCCGGTACTTCATAATACTTCCCACGCACCTCGCATGTATGCAGATGGGCTTTTAACGGGTTTTCTCTCAACACTTTCTTGGCACCGTCTTCACATTTATTCAAAGAAAGAAGTGAAGAAGCGGAGGCGGTGGTGGTGCTGGTGCATTTATGTTTTCTACTACCGCCCACCACCGCTATTTTCCCTTCACACCACGCGATTGCTGTATTCACCTCATTCAGCAGCTGCAGCGCATTCAACAACATCGATGATTCATCACAGCCAGCCCTACCACCACCATTGTAGTTCCTCGTATTATTATTATTAGTATTACTTCTCATGTCTACAGCCAACTGCAATGCGGAGGAATCTACATTCAACTGCCGCCGCTGCTCTAATGACATTAATGTTCCTGCACAAGTCAACAATTCATAGCCGATGATGATTCCCTCCACAAGAAGCGCCTGATCCTCCGCGAGGGAATACGCAACAGTGTCCTCAAGGGCCAATAAACGATGTGCCTGCGGTGAGTCAGTCCTCATAATAATAATAATAATGATATTTATTATTATCAAAGAGAGGGAAGTAGAGAGAGAGAGAGAGAGCTACAATGGAAATATAAAATACAAATACAAAGCAATAAAGTGATGAACTGAATATAAATAGAACTACGTATATATATATATATATATATATATAGACACAGACGTGTGTCTGTGCAGAAGCGTAGGGCCTGGTGGAAAGGGGGGCTGCAGAAAAGACAGACGATTGAACTACCAACTCTATCAATACCCCCCAAGTGTATGTTCCTGTTGAAGAGGCCCTAACCTTAGCAATGAGAAAACACCCCCGTCCCCCAAGTAAAGATCCAAAGAAAAGGAAAGGAAGATAAAATAAAAATTCAGGAAATATCTCTCTTTCTCTCCTTGTACACAAACATGAGAGAGAGAGACACTAGTACTCTTCCTGAGACCAGCCACAGTTCATTACACCCAAGGAAATAATCACATGTGCACGATTACGCCCGAGTGCCACTATTATTTTCTTCTACATTTGTACCCTGGAACTTCAGATGGCACAGAATACAAGGGGAAACACACATGAAAGAAATGTTCACATGCGGATGTGTGTATGAAGAAGAAAAATAAAGAAAATATACACCCGGACTCTTCCTGAGGGAAAAAAACGGACGAAAGAAATATACATGTGAGAAGAATACCCACAAAGAGAAACAAGAAGGAAAAAAATATACTTGTCAGTAGAAGGAGAAATTAACATCATAACGCATCCAGTACAATAATGATTACTTCTTAGAAGAGTTGCCCGGAAGAGAGTGAAGAGAAAGTGAACCCCTCCGCACCATTCACTATGAAGAAAGACATTTGTTAAGCCAACAAAAACAAAACAAACCAGACATATGTATATTTAAAAGCATCTAGGAAAAGTAGTTTTTTTTTTTTTTTTTGGGAGATATTATACACATACACATACACATACATCTTCCCGTTAAGGATTGAGAGGTGCGTCAACTATTATCACTGCCATCATTGCTAGCCCCGCAGTTATGTCTGATCTCCACATCCCCACCCCTTTTTTTTTTCTTTTTTATTCCCTTTTTAAATTTTTTCTGCCATGTATACACACATGCAAATAACTAGGAACAGATACAAAGTAAAATAAAAAGCAGAACATGATTTACCAGTAAAGCCTTTTCCCCTATAGAAAAACATACATAAAATATATCAAGAAAAAAAACAGGAGGAAGGGTAATATAATTGAAAGTATCGCGATGACACCTTGGGGTATTTTCCGTATGTAAAGAGAAAACAAAACAGAGAGGATGGAAATTAATATTAAATATGATGCACAAAATCATTCAGAATTTACGAAAAAAAACTGTTTTCAGAGTTTCTTCCTTCCCAAAATTCCTTAGGAATCTAAATCACAGGTTCCACCCAGACGCAAATGGAGACTGGAGATCAAGAAGCAGAAACAAGGGAAGGATGAAACAAAATAAAGTAAAACTGCTTGGCTAAAACTCACATAAAGTACATAAATTTTCCCTCGAGTAGATTCTTTTCTTAAACTCCTACTAAAAAAAAGAAAAATAAAACCTAAACAGGTAGAAAAACTAAATAAGTAAATAAGCACTCATACCCAGAGACCATTTATTCAAACAACATGTCCCCAACGTGCTTCTTAACACTCTCATTTATGAATTGCTCCACTCTCCTTGTATCCAGTCGCAGTGCGTCCATAAATTGCTTTTGAGAGAATCCAATCGCCCCTTCATATTTCCCAGAAGGGAACATTTCCTTCTGACTTACGGGGATATATAATTTCTGCGGCAAAGGCCTCCCCGGGTGTTCCAGCGTTATCTGCTCCACGTCTGCCGGTTCACTAAGCGAAAGAACAAGCGTCGCGAATGGTTGTAAGAATTGTAATTTCTTTCTACTAAGCCAAGAAACAAAAACTCTCTCTAGCGGCTCTAATTGAAGTTCTTCAAGAAATTTATCAGGAGGCACCCCTTCAAACCACGGCAGTGCAAAGCGACCATGGCGCAATGTATTCTTCTCAAGAAATAACTTTATCATCGTCCACCCCACCACCTCCAGTTTGACTCCGCTCCCCCCGCCCTGTCCTGCATTGAGGGAATTCAGGTTTGTTATCTTGAAGAGATAAATAATCGCAACGCAATTCTCATCATAGCCCTCAGCATTTAATAACCGCAAGGATTCGTTGAAGTGAGGGGCCCCTACATCAGAGGACCAGTTTCTCTGTAGGGTTTGCACCACACCATCGGGGTCATCTGCACCAAAGTCAATAACAACAGAGTAAAGCGCAGGGTCATTTCCCATGCAATGTAAACTCTCAATGTCTACATAGAAGAAACGTTCTGGCGCGCATGGTAAAATGTAATTCATTTTATTATGCATGGGCTTAGAAGGTTTCTGAAAGGCTTCCATTATTTCTTCTTGCGTATCAAAAAATGGAAATTTCTCAGGATCTAGTTGTTGTCTGCACACGCATAATTTTTGTTCGGCCATGGAAGGCTTGGGCTCATTTGGAAAATCAAAATATGCAGAGAGGTCCTCACTTTCTAAAGACCACATTATGTAACCACATGGACAACATACATGACGTGCAATGGGAGGAGAAAAGAGTGAGTTATATAACGCTTGAGAATTCAATGCATCCTCTATTTCCATTTGAGAATAATTCTTCATGGCTTCTCGCTCCGTAGCCACCTTCATTCCATATCTATTCAGGCGTCCTTCAGGACGGCGTGGATCTCCCAGACGTATGCGTGAAACGAAGTTTCCCTTCATGGAAGAAGAATTGATAGGAAGAGCTACACAACCAAATACATAAAGCTCTTCTTCAAGCGTCACATACTCAATAATCACGATGGCATGTGTGCGCTCTGTGACAACAATCTCTTTCATAAGAAAATCGAACTTTGCAAACAGTGGCCCGTCTTTTCCAGTTTCATAGTGCACGGCATCAGGAGGTCTGAGAAGAACCTCGGGGTCTTCTGCGTGATTCACTTCCTGACCTGTTGTGGGATCAATGTTATTAATCAAGTACACAAGCAACCGGGAAGACGCCGCGTTTACTGGCAGAGAAGAGACAAAACCTACATGCATATCCACTTGGTTATTGCTAGGACCGTGGCCAGCAGACTCCGCAGTGGGCAGTAAGGCGTCTTCCGTGCGGGCCTGCAGCATAACACTTGCATCCATACCTGCATCTGGTGCGGGGGATGCAATCCGTAGGGGAGAGTCCGAAGGGGATTTATAGTTTGCAGGGACAATGGGGTTTCCATTCTTATCAAATTCCAATTTATAGTGGAGCTTTCTCACAAAATCCATGTTTACAGGAATCTCCCTTAATTCTTTTTCTGGTTGTGCCAGTTGTGGTTGTGCCGGTGTTGATTGTGCCGCCGTTGATTGTGCCGGTGTTGATTGTGTTGGTGTTGGTAATGATGGTGCCGGCGCTGATGATGATGTTGCTGCCGGCGCTGCTGATGATATTTTATTGCATGCTACTTCTTCTCGTGGGTGCTGGCACCTCACTGCAGTTGCCTGCCGCAAATATTTCTCCGCCTCTGTCAGTACATCCTCCGTGTGATCACTCTGAATTGTCCCTCTTATCATTGTGTTTGGGATGCAGTCATCTGTTAATTCGAGACACGTTGATACATCTACAGGTGGGCGACGGAGAACAATCATCCACATTCCTTCCTGCCGGGCACAGAGAGAGGCCCAGAAGAGAACTCGGGTGCGGCAGGTGAATGTAAAAATAAAAACATGTAAATCATTAGAATGCTTAACGGAAAACTCGAGAGGTTCTTTTACAGAAATGACAAACTGTGTTGGACTCACCTTCGTTATGTCTCTGCCGAAGAAATGTTTCCTCCGTACATTCTCAAGTAACTGTTGATTTAACCCCTCAAGAAGATGATATTCATCCACACCGACAATAATATCCGTTAGCGGTACTTGTATATCAACACCTTCAACGTGATCCAGTGTTAATGAATACACATCTGCCATCAGTGTGGATACAGATGCCGCAAACGATGCAGAGTCCGAAGCACGTCCCCTACTTTCCAAGTGGTCTGGCACCATCTGCACTTTGGGCCGCTGATGTGTAATTTGTCTTGTCTCCTCCTTTTCCTCGTCCTTCTTTGATTTAGAGTCTGACGACTGCGGCGACTTCTTTTTCTCCGCCGTCTCGGTCAGCAGCCGGTTCAGCTCCTCCCGCATCCGCCGCACCTCCTCATGCTCCCGCACGATGCTTGCCACCATTTGCGACATTTTCTCATTTATGTATATTTCCTTCGCGGGCATTGCGCAGTTCTGCAGGTACCAAAGCGCGGGCCATGATGGGAGCTGCTGCTCCTGCGGAATGTTCGCGCCCGGCGCCATGTTCAGCATTGCTGCCGGGGCTGCACCCGCATTCATCGCGGCCATTCCTTGATTTACCGTGGCCGTGGGGACGCTGTATACATGCGACGGGGGTGGTGGCTGCGCCATAGCCGTGGGCATGTTGCAGGGACACATCTGCTGGTGCAGCGCCAACTGCTGGATGTTCCCAAAGAGGGCACCACATGCAATGCAGTAGAGCATAAATAAATATATATGTCTCCTTGCTTTTTTTTCTTTTTATTCTTCTTCCTCCCACGTTCTCGATAAAGACTTTTTGCACAGAGTATATATATAAGAAAATGGGGGAGAAAAAAGGTTGCAATGATGAAGGGAGCAATAATACCAAAAAAAAAAGGATCGACTAGGAAAACAAAAGAGAGAGAGAGAGAGAGAGAAAGAAAGGGAGAAATAACAGTAACAATAACAACAACAACATCAGGAATAAAAACGATAATGTTTATAACAATGCAAATATATATATATATATATATATATATATATATATATATACTCTCTTCAGTGCATAGTGCGTTCATGAAGTGCCGATACGACGTCTAGCTCCACGTGAAAGCGCTTCCACAAATGTTTCTTCAGTTCGCTGCAGCGTCTACTCCAACTCCGCGAGGCCCAACACAACGTCTTCGGCGGAACTTCCACCCGCGCCGCCAACACCTCCGCATCGATGTGATGAACTTCACCGTCGTTTCCAACAGTTGGCGGCTTTGATGGATCCCGCAGAAGATACTGCGGGTTGATGTACACAGAGCAGACCCAGTCCACCTCGAAGAGCGGTTTATCCCTCACCTCACTCGGGTTTACATAATGGCGCAGTATTTGTTTGTGTTGAATGACAAAAAACTCTTTATTTTCATGCGAGTTATCCTTCTTCTCCTTCTCCTCCTCTTCCTCCTTTTTTGTTTTCTCTCTTTCTGAATACACATGGACGCTCCATGAGATGCCTTGCATGTGCTTACACCACGAGAAGCGCAGTTCGCTGGTAACCCACTGAATAGAATAAAATACAACGCCCTGCACCATGTACTGCATTAAGCGCAGTGCCTTACTGTGTACAGTGTACCGAGTTGGCGTGAACACCACTGGGTCCGCTGCGCCATAACTCGGAGGTTTCTCTGCATTCATGTCTATCAATGCCGTCTCATTTTTTATTTCATCCTTTTCGTTTTCCTTTCCCTCCTTCTCTGTATACATTTTCATATTCTTAGATTTATCCGCAGAGGAGTTATTCACTTCTTCCTCCGTGTTTTTCTGCATCATGCCAGTTTTAAGCAAAACAGCAAGCAGCAATGAAGAACCATCCGACGCACCGAATGTTTTTTCCTCTTCCTCCCACACACACCGCAGTCTTGTTGGTGTGGATGTATCCTCCCCGCATAGCTCAAGCAGAAGCTCTACTGCCGCACACACGAGATTATTCCTTACCACCAGACATGTGTCCTCATTTGATTTACATGCATCCACAACCTCCACGTGCGGTGGCGGCGGGTTTGTAACATCGCAGTAATTATTACGCGCAGCGGTGGATACATACACGTGAATTCGCGGGAAGTCGCGGGTGACGGCGGCGGGGTCGCGGCCAACTTCTGCTAAGAGTTGCTTAGACCACATTTCATTGTTATTAACATTATCATCATTAATATTGTTAATATCATCCGCCGTCATCGCTGACTTTGCGTTATCCATCGCAGCGCCACATGAGGCGGCAGCTCCCATCAGAGTAATATATATATGTTTCCACAGAGTTTTCCAAAAAAAAAAATAATAATTAGTCAGTGAATTCCACTCTCCTTCTTTTTGTTTATTTATTTTTTGCTTGCTTGTTATGTTTCCACTTTCAAGGAAATATGCAAGAGGAAAAGAAAAAAAAAACACAAGTAAAGATGGATACATGCATACATACATTATCACTAAGCAAACAAGTAAATTCGCACATGCATATATATATATATATATATATATATATATATATTTATTTATTTATTAATCTCATGGTATTACTATTGGATACTACTTTCCTTTGTATCCCACGCATGTATATAGAATAATATTTATTACACACACACACCTCCCGGTGCTACCCAGCGCTCTACTTAATCATTTCCTACGACCTGTTTTAATTCAAAAAAAAAAAAGAAATGATCGTGAGAGTGAAACACACAAGCAAAGAAAGGGAGAGAAACACACAGAAAGTTGTACTGAGGGAAAGGGAGAGAAACAAACAGAGCAACTCTCCCATTAACTGTAGAGTGAGTGTAAGAAGCAACCAAAAAAAAAATAAATAAATAAAAAACGAAGGAATATTATATATATTTAATTTTTTATTTATTTTTGGTTAATATTTTATGCAGGCATATCTATAAAAATAAGATAATACAGAAAATAAAACAAGAAGATATATACAGGTGTATGTATGCATGTAACTATGAGAGGAAATCATACACAGAATAAATTTAGCATTGAAAACTTTCTTCCAGATACACACACTGAACACAGAGAAAAACAAGGAAGGAAAAACAAAAAAAAAAAGAGGAAAAATAGAACGCTCAAGTGGAGAAAGAAGAACAACAAATACGCACACGCACAAAAACAAAAACACAGTCACAGCAGTTTCTCTCTTTCACTATTTTCATCTCTTTCTAAAACAAATAAATATATAAATATATATATATATATATGTGTGGAGAGGAGGCATATGTGTATTATACATTGACAGCACATAAAACGAAATAAAAAAAACGAAAAGAAAAACACGTTGATATAATTACTTAGTTCATATGCACTGGATTCATAAGCCGTGCGCATATTATACTTTTTCTTTTCCATATATATATCTTTTTTTTTTCTTTTTATTTATATACATACGTATATATATATATATATATATGCGTGTAGACGCAAATAAATATTTTATCAAGATCATTCATAATATGAATATAGTATAGTAATAGCAGTAGACATAATATAGATGTCTATATGCATACATAAATATATATATATATATATATATATATATATATATTTATTTTTCATTTGCTTGCATAATAATAATAATAATAATAATAATAATAATAATAATAATAATAATGATAATAATAATAATAGCACATTTTATATAATTATCCAGAAGAATACCGTTCAAGTCCGTCATAAGTAAGGAAAGAGAAAACAAACAAATAAACAAACAAACAAAAATCATGTTTTTTTTTTTCCTTTTTTTTTCCTGTGATTACCTTGGTGTAATTAAATAATTATACACACACACACACAGAAAAGTTAAAGGGCACATCCCCCACACAGATATATTAGTTCTTTGCATGTGTTGGCAGTGTCGCCACCGCGAATGGTGCCATCATTCCCTCGCACGACACCCACGCGTGGAAGTGGTCGAACAGTGCGGTGCAGTCCCGCCCTGCACACTGCTGCAGTATCTTTTCCCCGCCGGGGTGGAAGTGTTGGAACTTCGTGCAGTCGTAAACTACACCGCGGACGACAACCCACAGATCGTCAGGCGTGCAGTGGCGCCGCACCTCCTCCGGCGAAATCTGCGGTAGTTTCCCTGCAGCCATCATTGATAATAACAGCGAAGGTGGAGATGATAGTAATGAAGAGGAGGCCTGGGATGATGATGATGATAATTTGTGCAGGCCGAGTTCCTTCTGTCGCCGCTGTAGGCAGTCGCTCCAGTTGAACATCGAGCAGCCGGCGTGGCGCGGGACCTTCACGCGGGGAATTGCGTCGACAATTTCGGGAACCGCGGGAATAAAGAAAACATCATCGCCAACAAGTGAAGATAACTGCGCTGTTGGTGATAAATGTGATACTTTTGGTGCATCTTCATTTAGGGATGACTTCGGTGCCTTTTCATTTGGAGATAATGTTGATGTCGTTTCATTTATAAATATTTTTGATGCGTGTTCATTTAGTTCTGTGGGAAACGTGGCGGCGGACTCGGACTCGTTGATCGCAGTAAACGCCCGCAAGGAGAAACTTTTATCGCTCCTTCGCATTGGGAGGTTGTGGCGGTGACCCCAGCACGGAGAATATGAAAAATATAAATATAAATATAAATATAAATGTTTTTTTTATTTTATTTTATTTATTTATTTATTTATATTATTTGTTTTTTTTGTTCTTTTTTGGTCGTCGCCACTTGGATTAAGAATAGACAAAGCAAAGGAGCAACAACGCGAGGAGGAGGAAGGAGCCTTCGCTTGTGTCTTAAAACAACAAAAACAAAAAAGAAAAAAAAAAGAAAAAAACTGGAAAGTAAAATTAATCAACTTTTTTAAAAAAATTTATTTTCTTAAATGAAGGAAACAAAAGAAATATATTTTTTTATTTTTCCGTTTTTCCTTCTCTTTTATTTATAATTTCTTTTTTTTTTCTAACGTGGAGAAAAATCTCCTCTCCCCTCCAAATTAGTGGCCTTTCTTTTCTTTTTTCTTTTTTAATGCCCCTACTTTTCTTTGATGTTTTTCCCTTCGAGGCACATGTATGCATGTATTTAGAAAGAGAGAAAAAGAAGAGGGAAAGTAAAGGAATATAATTTAGGCATGAAAGATCCCCACCACCGGGTGTACAACAGTTATCAGGAGAAACATATAATATAATAAATATACATAATAAATAAATAAATAAATTATATATATATATATATATATATATATATATATATATAATGAAAGAAGAAAATAATAAAACCGCCGCTACCAACATTAACAGTAATAATAATAATAATAATAATAATAATAATACAAAACCAACTCACATTAACCCACACACACTCACTCAGAGAACAACACTATGACCGCACTTCCTCACGACTGCGCGGACAGTTCCACCGCCCTTTGCTCCACGTGCACACATCCATTCCCCGCATCCACCACAGTAAATGTCTGCGGGCCGGCCAGCGGGCGTGGCGCCCACGTCGTCTGCGCCGCCCCGCCCCGCACCACGCGGTCAACGTCATCCACAACGGGCCTCAGAAACGGGCACGCAGACGGCACGTGCTGCACACACGTAATATTATTATTAGTGGTAACATTGTTATTGTTAATATTATACTGCGGGACTGGGCGTACCCGCCAGTCGTCCCACGGGATGTGGTCACTGCTGCCGGGGGTGGGCTGCGGCGGTGTTGGCGGGAGCAGCGGCTCGCGCTGGTAGCACGAAAGAATAATTACATCGCCGCAGTCGTGGGAGGGCGGGGGAAATGGCGGGAACATTTCAATTCGCTCGTCTGACACGAGGCGCAACATGTGTGCATCGCTGATGACTGGCCGTGGCGGTGGCGGCGATGTATACAGAGATGAAGAAATATTATTAACACTATTATTATTATTATCTGTGGACTGTGTGGGAGGTGGAGGTGCGAGCGGTGCGATGGAGGGAATAAAGCGCGCCGCCCGCAGTACTGCTGCCTCACTATCACTATTATTTTCATTATTATTATTATTATTATTTTCTTTGTTCTTGGTTTCACTCTTTTCAAGGAACAGTCGAAGTGGTTTCATTGTCGGTACTCGTGGGAGTGAAAAACTTTTCACTGTTTCTGCATTTGTTTTTAACTCCAGCGGCACCTTCAGCTCTGCCACAGACATCATGAGGCTCCACCACAGTGTAAATGCATCCACCTCCTCAGCTGAAGATGCAGGCAGTCGGCGTAATTCCTCAACTGAGGGAGATGCATCAACCGGCTGTATACATGCAACTCCATTATTATTATTATTATTATTATTATTATTGTTATCCACTGTTGGTGTTGTTGTTACTCTCTGCACCAGTGGATGCCCGTGTATATCCATAACAACACAACTTCCATCCGCGCGGCAGAACACCCCGCGCGAGACCCACCTCCCCTCCGCCCAGCACCCCGCATACACCTCCCCGTTATTATACCGCCGCACCGCAAACATGCGCCGCGCCTCCAGCCGCCGGTAGCACAAATCACACACACGTTTGGGGCCGCCGCCGTCGAGTTTAAAGTGCGCCGGCATCACCGCGCGGCGCTGCGAGCAGGCGTCGCACACGACCCCCCCGCACAGGCGGCAGTGGTGCCGGCGCAGGAAGAGCGAGAAGGCCGCGCCGCACCCCGCACAGGCCGGGCAGTGCGCGTCGTCCACCATCACCGGCGGCGCAAAACAGTCGTCCCGCTCGTTGCCGTCGCGGAATGTCGCCTCGTAAATTGTTTCCGTCGCGGCGTCATAAATGCGGGCGGGGCCCGTTAATAAATCATCGCGCCACTCCCCCTCAACCACGCAGTCGCCGAAGTACTCCCTGCCTCGGCCGTGCCGCCTGCCGCGGGAGAAGGCGCCGTAAAAGACACTCGCGGTTGTTAATAATTTCCCCTCGCCCTCAATGTGGCCGCAGGCAAAGTCGCCACTGTACACACTCCCGTCAGCCCCCTGCAGAATCCCGCCGCCGTGCCGCTCGCCACGCCGCCACTCGCCGTTATATCTCGCCCCGTCCACGTCGAAGGACTCCCCCCGCCCATGCCGCCTGTACTGCTCATCCATCTCGCCGTGGTAATGTAAAGCAACCAACCTCCCGTGCTCCCACACGCCCTCGTAGCAGGAACCGTCCGCGGCGCAGTAAACTCCCATTCCGTGCCATTCATCCTGCGAGAAGTCACCGATGTATTTCTCTCCATTCTTCAGCATGTGCACACCCCGGCCGTGGCGGTGGCCGTCGTGAAATGCGCCCAAGTAATACCCGTCCTTTCCCCACCACAGAGAGCCATAGACATGCGGAATGCAGTTGGATGTATATCCCTCATACACAATATACGTATGCTCCATAGAAGAAGAAGAAGAGAAATTTATTCTTGGCACTGCATCTGCGTCTGTGTTATTAGATATCTCCAACACAGAAACAGAGTCTCCTCCTTGTTCATTCTCTTCTGCTTTTCCATGTTTCTCCAAATTTTTGCAAGTTTCTGCAGGAGAAAGAAATGCAGACGGTATCCAAATGGTGTTAAACTCCAAATTGAGCATTGACGCTCGTCCACAGTCCACGCATGCAGGCACGTGTGCAGGTAAAGCAGAAGTGTCACATACAGGAGCAGTATTATTATTATTATTATTATTATTATTATTATTATTATTATTATTAGTGTTTGCTTCATCCAGACGTAGACGAAGCAATGCTTCAATTTTAGCATGACCGCGAACCTCAATAGGGTGCAGACACGAGCTGCAGCTACTCTGCTCACAGAGAGCACAGTGAGTTTCCTTGCGAAAGAATGTAAATGGTTTATTACAAAAGGAGCAGCACTTCTGATCTCCCACACCAGTTCCGCTATTATCTGTAGTCTGCAGAGTTGTGCCTTTTATTTTATTATATAAAGGCGCATCAGGCCGGTGCGGGAGTGCTAAGCGTGGGTGGTTGTGTAGCCAATCTGTTCGCATGCATACACTGGAGTTGAAGACCACAACACCGCAGTGCTCCTGCATGCCGACTAATATCATTGCGGGAGGTTTTGAGAAATAACTTCCTCCAGTATTACAACCACTACTGTTACTATAATAATAATTATTATTACTGTCATTATTATTATTATTATTATTATTATTACACTTGGCCATAACTGATTGATACAAACCGTATGGAAGTGAGAAGACGTCCCACTCACCGTGTAGTACATAATGTTCACGAAATCCAATAACACGACGTGTATCTTTGCTTTCTGGTACTGCCTTTCGACGGAAGAGATTCATAAAGAGACTCATCATACCAAATGAATTATTATTATTATTATTATCATCATCATCATCCTTAGTTACATCCGTCCCTTCTTCTTCAGGGGCATAAATTGGCTCTCTTTTATCTGTTGCATGAAACACACCTTTTCCCACCGGTGCATCCAGCCGCCAATCACCAACGAAGAATGATCCATCCGTGAACCACATGCGGCCATTGTTTCCCTCCCGCAGACCATTTTTAAAGCCGCCTACATACACGTCCCCGGAGGGAAACTGCCACGAGCCCGCCGCACACGACAATACATCCTTCACCCAGCTTCCCATGATTACATGGCCGGCAAGGCGAAGAACACCAGCGCCGTGACGCACGCCGTGACGGAAAAGACCAAAATATTCCATCGACGGATGTTTACATGCAAGGGTTGATGTAATTATATTATTATTATTATTATTATTATTATTATTATTATTATTATTATTATTATTATTATTAGAACCATTAGTCAGGCTTCCATCACCACCACCACCAGATGTAGTTGTTATATTATTATTATTATTTCCGGAAGATGAATTACTTAAGGAATCGCAGAGCAAGAGGTGTCCTATGCCGTTGAAAGTAACGCCATCCCACTCCCCGTCATAGCCTTCAGTGAATGTGTCATTACTCCACACGCCTGCCTGAATGGATCCATTCACGTTTTGCAGTATTCCTTTTCCCTCCCGCATGTCGTTCACGAAGTACCCACTAAACTCCGTGCCGTCTGCGTAGCGCATATTCCCAGGCCCATGCCGTTTATTCTTCACAAACCGGCCGAAGAAAAAGTCACCATTACGATACCAAAGCAGTCCGTGGTTATTCATTGTCTCCCCAAGCCACTCGCCCTGGTAGCACGCCTTGTCCCCGGGCGCAGACTCATTCCAAAACAATGTCCCCAGCCGCCTTTCACCGCGGTCAAACTCCCCAACAAACGTGGATACCCCGGGATGCTGCACAACCCCGCGGCCATGAATTAAACCATTAACAAATCGCCCCTCAACCGTTGCGCCTTTTCTCCGTAGTGTATACTTCCCCTCACCGTGGCGTAGTCCGTTCTTCCACATTCCCTCATATACATCTCCGTTCTTGTACCGCATTGTACCGTGTCCTTCTACTTTATCACTTGTAAAAGTTCCATAGTACTCATCCCCGTTTGGGAACATCATCACGCCTTCGCCATGGCGCTTGTCACGCACCATACTTCCCTTAAACTCACCTCCATTCACGTAATTAATTTTGCCAAACCCATGACGCTCATCTTTGCTCCACTGCCCGTCATATATTTCTCCATCGTCGGTAACGAGGCGACCATGGCCATGACGGCAATTAGACACCCACTCGCCGTCATATGTATTTCCATTTACATAGCGCATTACACCATGCCCATGCCGGTGGTACCTGTAGTGAAAATCCCCACAATATTCCAACGGCGCGTGAGTTTTATCAAATGGCGAAAACACAGATATCCCGCGCAGCACAAAATCGGTAATTCGGCGACTGTAAGTCATACGGCCTCTCCCATGCATCTGCCCCTCAAACCACCCGCCTTGGTATGTGAAGGAGGATGTGATAAATACACCCTCCCCGTGAAACAACCCCTCCTTCCATCCCCCTCCATATCGATCACCATTTCCGTAAAAACTGGAGGAGGACTTAAATAATATAATGCCCAGCCCATGCGGCTGCTCAAGGAGGAGGTCGCCGTAGTACTCGCTTCCGTCAGACATCACGCGTGTCGGCGGCCCCCGCTCCCGCGGGTTGAATGCGAGCACCTGCTGCGGCGTCACGGGGACACACAGGACGGCCGCGGGGTCATAAAACATAAGTGGAGGAACTGCGGAATTTTGTTGTTGTTGTTTTTGCTCCGGCGGATTTACACTCGGTGGTTGATCTCCCATGTGGACAAAGAAGGGGGAAGACAGAGAAGAGAGAGAGAGGCAAAAACAAAAGGAAATTACTGAGGATACAGGAACACTACTCCTACTTTTTTTTTCTCTGTTTCCTTTTTTGTTTTATTATTATTGGATACTATTTTTCTTTTTCTTCTTTCTGTTGTGTACTCTTGCCAAAAGAATATTTCACTATATACAACTCTTTTTCCTCCTTATATATGTTTGTATATACAATACACGACTAGCAGGCCTCACATACACGCAGAGGAAAAAAAAAACAGGAATAAATAAATTAAAAAAAAAAAGACATCCAGAATGATTATCAATCCAAGACAATAATAACAAATAATATAATGTTATCACTTTTCCCATTAAAAGCAGCAAAAACAATTCTCCCCTCGTTTTTCCCCCCGCCCTTCCGTACTGAAATTAATGTAGTGGGATCGCACATACACACCCCCATATCCACATACATACCCGCACACACAAGTACATATGCTCGCCAAAGTTCTTTTTTTTTTCTCTCTGCCTCACTACTGCAGTCACGTATATCTTTTAACTTTTCCCTTGAAAGCAGTCACACAGATACGCACATATGTAAGAAGACCCGCGCCATATTATTTCACAGCATGCAAAAACGAAAAAAAAAAGACAAGAAAAGAAAAAAGATGATAATGACAAGAAGAAGAGAGAAAATAATAATAAATAACAAGAAAAAAAAAACGTCCTCCCCTCGAAGTCTCATTCGTTCTATATGCTTTTGCGTGACAACCTACAACAACACCAAAAAAAAAAAACTTTTCACTATCCTTCTCTCATCCCCACCATCAAACAACAACAGGGAGGAAGGAGGAGGAGGGCATGTGGTGGAATCACAGAAACGACAATGTAAGTTCCTTGGGATTATGAACATCGTCCTCTTCATAGAAAAAAAAAGATGTCTTTCCTTTCTTCCTCCTCTCTGTTTCTCTTCCCCATTAACAACAAATAAATAACACACAGAGAGACATGTACCCCACTTTTTTTTCTTTTTTCCTTTTAAGTTGCAATTTCCTCCATTATTACTTTTTTTTCTTTTTCTTTTCATTTTTTTGGATGCTAAGCAATGCCGAAGAATCGCAAAGGGTATCTTCCCAACCCGGTCAGCTGATGAAAGGCGGTACAGTACTGCCCGTAGAGCAACAGCGATGCCGTCATGCTCATTCCCACGATACCAATGCAGCCAATGCCAACTCCCACAGATGTTGGCAGATTTTCAAAGTGCTTCAGTGCATCTATGCCGCTTCCCACCTGCCGGCTCATGTCGTACCGTCTTCGCTGCGACTCCGACGACAATGTTTCATAGGCCCGATTTATCTGCGCCATGCGCTCACGTGCGGCATTCTGCGCCCCTGCCTCATGCGAAACACGATCCGGGTGGTTTGCAAGTGCGGACTTTTTGTATGCACGCTTTATCTCTTCCGTGGTTGCCGTCTCCTGCACACCCAGCACCTCATAAAAATTTATCTGTGGCACACTGCTCAGACTGTTGGAGGCATTGCTATTGGTGTTGGCGTTAAAGTTCATATTAAACGCATTCATCTCTTCTTCCTCCTCCTCTTCTCTCTTTTCCTTTTCACGTGAGTCTTCCTGTTCGTCTTCAAGTGTTGCCGGGTGCAACTTCTCCAGTTTACTATAGGTCAGCACAGTGAAAAGCGCTGATGCTCGGTAAATCAACGGCGAGGCCGCAAGCAGAGTTATACTTTCAACCCAAAACACAGAGCCACGTGTTGGTTCCCGCGATATGGCCCGACCGACCCACGCACCAATTACCCGCAATGAGTATACAAGAACCATTTGTGCGGTGTTTCCTACCATGGAGGCAATATATGGTTTCAACAAACGCCACCGGGACGTACGTTTGTGGCGGGAGCGAAGGAACTCAACGAACCATACTAATTGCTCAGTGATTCCCTGCGACATCTCATTGACAAGGCTACTCACAAAGACTGCATACGGCACACTCTGATCGTACATGTGACGATAATGTAATATACTTTGACTGTATTCACTTGGAAGGTTCTTCAGTGGGTCTGCGGCTGCGGCGGTTCTGCCTACGGGAGTAGTTGGGATTCCTTCAGCTTCTCTTGTGCCTAACACGTCCTGCAAACCTCGCGGAAGGAAAATATTTCCAATGCTTGTAAAGAGGCGTGTAAGCCAACATCGGTAAAAGCGGTACTGCTGCACGCACCGGAACACCAGGTGAGATATCCCTGCATCATGGAGGAGAGTAAATCTGCTTTTCAGCAGGGCCTCTAATACAAAGGACTCCATGATGCGAAACAACAATAACTGCGAGAGTAGATTCACGGAGTGAACCAACGGCCATGAACGCCGGTGAAGCAAACACCGACACGTGGTATCAAGTAGCATCTGGAAGACATCGTTACCAAAAGCCGGGCTGGCGAGATAGTCTGCAAAGAAAACGCTCATGAGACTCACTCTTGCTTTCTTTTTCTTTTCCTTTTTGATTTGTTAAGGACACACTTCCTTCCTTATCTCTCTCACAGTTCTTCCTAAGAGGAAGGAGCCGACAGAACGGATTTGTAACAATTTTCCTCCTTTTTTTTTCCCTCACAGAAAGAATCAAACAGACTAAAAAAAAAAGAAAAAGAAATGGGACAAATGAGAATGGAGAAAAACTACACAGCGTCCATATCCAGACGGAAAAAGAAAGAATAAATTCCTCTTGGTCACTGCCATGAGGTGTAAAATAAACCAGATGAATACACAGAGAGAGAAAGAGAGAGAAGATGGAGGGAGATTAAAAAAGGAAAGTTCGGCAGCAGAAAACAAGCAAGGAAGCAAACAAAGAGAGGCAGAAAATCAAAGAAAAAAACGCCCACAAAAAAATCTGCACAGACTCCGCTTATATTCCACCCCTGCTCAGAAGGAGAAAGAGTGAGTTTTTTTTTTTTCGCGGGTGGAGGTGCTTCTGCATAATGGGAGTTATCATCACCTAACAAAACAAAACAAAACAGAGAGGAAGAAGAGTAAAGAATTACACTTTCCAAAATTTAATTCTACCACCATTTTCTTATGTATATTTTATTTTTTTTTCTTCTTCTTCATTTAAAATTATTAATTTTTTCTGTTTGTCCGTGGACAATTGTACACCTACCCACATGCACACACAGCCAGAAGAATAACTCTCATCTTCAGTTCTTCACATGCTTTCCAGCATAAAGGCACACGTACATACATAATTTATGTATGAATGGAAACGACACTTGCGTTATCCTTAAAATTTGAATGGAGAGATGGAACTGGCAAAAGCCAACCGAAGGGAAAGAGCTTAATGCATAAATCATGCACTTCCCCAACCTCATATTTATATTTCCCTCATCTTCTTCACCAGTATTATTATGCCTTTTGAACATTCGTATTGCGTACGAATGTGTACTTGGAAAATCACTCCGATAGAAGCTGAAAACAACGACGATAATGTCTATTAGTCACTTGGAAGCTATTCACTTCAGAAAGACATGTGGTAACATATATATATATATATATATATATATATATACATTATGCATAAACACAAAAGCATAGTAGAAATGCTCGTCTCCCAAAGGATACCATGTAAACTCACGGTTCCAAGCCTCAGCTCGGTTTTCCCCATCATAATTCACTATGACTTTTCCTCGCCAGTTCTTCTTCTTTTTATTATTTACTTTTCATCGTTTATTTCCCTCATATTTTATTTATCACTTCTCTTACAAATTATCCACGTTGTCATACTTCCATAGATTCACATACCCATCCCTACCGCTCGTGGCCATTCTCTGCGTTGCCTGGTGGTAGCGAACACGGAACGCGTACCCCACATGTGCCTTCGCCCGCCACTTCGGGTCACCGCTGGAGGCATCCGTAAGGCGAACTGTGCAGTCCCGCGCGCATGACAGTATCGCTTTTCCATGCGGCATGTATTCAACGAACTGCACCGGCTGAAGATGATGAAATACACTCAAAACCGGCGCGTCTGATCGTCGCACGTCCCAAATGTTAAGAGTTCTATCCATCCCGCTGGAGACAAACTGTTCCTCGTCGCCGCGGAAGGCGCACGTCCAGATTGTTTTTTTATGCCCAGAGAACCGTGCAGTTACCGAGTCACCGCCAATACGGAAGTCATGGGCGCACATGATATTATCGCTCCCGCCGGATATTGCAAACCAGTCGGAGATTTTAGATGTTGCCAGCGTGAAGATGTAATCGTTGTGGCAATTAATGCTGCGCAGACATGCACCCACTTCGGCGTCCCAGTAACGGAGAGTTTTATCCATAGAGACTGAGGCCAGATGCTTCTCCCCCGCAAGGAATTCAATACCGTAGATTTTATGGCTATGGCCACTAAATTCCAGCAATGGTTCAGCACAATTTGTATCAAAGAGCCAAGCAATATTTTTACTTCCACCACACACGACGCGGCTCCCGTCAGATGAGTAAACAGCCGCCAGCACGTTGCCACACTGAACGTTAAACGCAGTTAAAACGACTGCCTTTTCAAGATCCCAGTGAATCAATTCATCCCGCGTGCCCGTTAGCATATTACTGCCATCTGGTGAGAAGGTCATTGTAAAAGGCGTGCCTGTATGCACCACAACAGAACGCAGGAGACATGGAAGTCGTCTTCCGTCTGTCTTCACATCCTTATCTATACCAGAATTACCATTGAGTTTATTACCGTGCACCATATCGTTTTCTTCGTTATCTTGTGCTCCCGCTGCATCGTCCAATGATTCTTCAAGGAAGGGATCCACATTCATGTATCGTTTTTCCTGTAATTTGGAATCCTCACACTCCTCCACCTCCACCCGCTTCACTTTGCGCTGGCGTGCGTTGCTGCCACTCGTCACCTGCTCCATCGTCTGCAGGTTAACGGTGCACACACGCCTTTTCTTCGTTAGCACCAGACACTCACGCTTCCCGTTACGCCACGCCGCGTCAAGTCGCTCACACGCATCCGTCCCATAGGCCTCCCACTCACCCGGCCGGTCGAGATCTTCAACGAACCACGCATAGCGCCCTTCCTTCTCCGCATCCATCGCCATCGGCGGCGGCGGCGGCGGAAGCACGGAAGGAATATGCAGCGGGATGATAACACGGCCAAACCTCAGAGGCAGCGGCTTGTTTGTGTAGTCAATCACCTTAAGGCTCCGTGGCCCACCTGATGGCTTGCCATGGGAGGAAGGGAGTGCGCTGCCACCCGAGCCCATGTGACAGAAAGAGACTAGAATGAATTTCCCTCGGACAAAAAAGTTTACAATTTCAATGTATGTATTTATCTATCTTTGCATATATCTATATATCTGTGTATGTATGTGTGCGTTTTCTCCGTCTTTTTTTTGGGTTGCTTTCTTTTTTCCCTTCGGCAACCAGAGCCACAGGCTCACAGAGAGAGGGAGATATTTTGTGTAAGGAAACTCATAAGAAACAAACATACAAAAAAAAATTGAAAAAAGACAAAAGAAATGAGGTTCAAAGACAATCAAAATAGAAAACGAAAAACAAACAAAAAACAACAACCAAGAAACAATAACACGAACAGAAAAACAAATAAAAAAGGTATAGGGACAGAAGAATCAAGATCATGTTTTTCTTTCTTTTGTCGTCGTTAAAATATATATATGTATGTGAGAATTTCTGCCCCCATCCATTGTTATCAGGAAGGTACTTCAAGAGGGAGATACAGGGATTACATTTAACGGTGTCACACACACATACATGATGACTACGTTTTTAATTACTGTGGTAGAAGGTTTCTGCAGAGCGTAAATCCATTATCTTTCTGTCTCTGTGCTTCTTTGACACCCCCTCTCCCCCTTTTTTTTTCGCTTTTTTTTTCCCCCTTCTTGTGTGTATATGTGCCTCTTGTTCAAATTTCATTCCTATGTTTTGTCTGGGGAATCTGTACTTGGCTTTAACCGGCGTTTGGGGTTCCACCTACTTACTTAGTTTCTCCCCACATTCTCGTTTCTCATGTTAATGATTACACCCACCCACATATATCTCTAATGCATTTTCTCACGCATCAAAACGGCTTCACTGGGAGTGCCAGAGCTGCGGCATGGGATAACTCTTCAAGTTTCATTCTCTTTGCCACTAACACAACATCAACACCCAAAGACCCTGCAGCCATCGCATCATCATCTTCCTGCTGGACCTCCAACAGCCGAATTGCCTCCGCCGTTGCGTGCAATGGGAGCGTAAGCCATCCGGTGTTTCTGTAAATATGTTGAGCGCCATCCACGCGTTGTTCCGCCCCCACAACCCGCTGCCGCGCATGTGTGCATTTCTCAATGATTGGCCCCAACCGCGTCATCGGCACCGTGTGGTCCACCTGCGGTCCATACACGAGGAACAAGGACTGCCGTGTGCTTGTGGGACACCCCGCCAAAAAGGTGTTCACATACATGCACGCCGCTGCAAAAGTGAACTCATCTGGACAGAATATACGTCTCATGAGTCGAAAGGGCGAGAGTGCAAGTTTATGCTCCAGCGCGAGAAACACGGCTGCAGCAGTGCCCAATTCTGTAGCACCAACCTTGGCAATGTTTTTGCTTCCGCTGTTCTCAGGGGCCAATACGTAGAAGGTGCGGTTATGCCAGGCGGTGCAGGTGCGGATACCGTCCACGAGTTGCTGCCTGTACCCGCGCAGCACCTCACTTTCAAAGGTTATGGTATGAGGTAACATGAGTTCATTTTGTTGCATGGATTCAGGAGACTCAGACCTCGTCATCGATTCCACCTGATTCTTTTCTGATGGATCTCTTGAGAAACCATGATGATGATGATGATGAGTTATGAAACACGTGCTGTTGTCATCGTATTTAATGGGAATCACTGGATTCTTCCACACGGTCGTCGTCGTCATCGTAGATTCCACAGACCTGGTACCATGGGAGTTGACGGGAGCATTCTGCGCTGCAGTTTTCAGTAGAGTGTTTGCTTCTGTAGTAGTGGAGGAGGGAAGTGACATGAGTGACAGAGGGGACGAAGAGGAACAGGTAGAGTTCACGAGAACAAAAGTACGTTTCTTCGCACATGGCCAACAATCTGACCGCACTTCTGTCTTCCCATTGAGATGCTTGCCTTGCAGATCTTTTGCCTTTCGGCACACGGAGCAACGCCACACCGGGCTGCTGTTACTACCATTATTCGTAGTCACTGATGCTGCATCCTTGTTCATCCCAGCCGCAGCAATTTCAGGTGATGATGAAAACGTGAATGGTGGCGACTGCCGCAGTCTGTCAGCGGGGGACGCGGAGAGCATCACGATGGGCGCGAGCCCCTTCTGCTGGCCGCCCGCGTCTCCCACTCCACTCTGCACACCCGCAGCGGGGCCGAGGGGGTTGCGGCCGGCCGTGGTTCCCCGCCACGTTTGGTTCGTCCCAGCGAATGAACTCGTCGCGGCGGAGAGGGCCGTCACGTTGAAGGGGTTCGGGTTCTCTGCGGACTTTGATATGAACGGCGCCGCGGTTACACTGGCCGCCACCGCCGTTGCTGGTAATGCTGATGGTGAAGAGGATTCCCGCATAAAAGTACGTTTCTTCGCACACGGCCAACAATCTGACCGCACCTTTGTTTTTCCATCGAGATGCTTGCCTTCCAGATTTTTTGTCTTTTTGCACACGGAACAGCGCCAGACGTACATCTTTCTTCTCTCTCTCTCCCTTTTTTTCTTTAGTTCTTTCTATGCAGTTCTGATACTCGCAAACAAAAAACTTACACTAAGAGCTAAATTTTTTTTCTGCTATTGTAATGACAATTCCTCACCTTTCTTTATATCGCGGAAACACACACACACACACACACAGAGAGAGAAAGAGAGACTGAATGAAACATCACCACGAATAAGAACAGACAAAAAAACAACAATAATTTCAAAGGTCCTAACAGTGTGATTGACGACGACCACGACGAGAGGTGTGGGAGTAAAGAAAAAAAGCAACAACAAAATGTCTGAGATTGATAATGAGTATGTGTCTTAATCCTGTGTTCATTCACCCGTCTATGAAGTCATGTCAACAGCAGCAGGCTCGAGGTGAGAATTTTCCACGTCCAATTCCCCCATCCACCTCTGCATTGTATCAACACCAGTGCGGCAAAAGACTTCATTCACGGATGGGATGATGTCTTCACGGATGAGTTGCGCCCACATAGCCACACTCCCTCCTTCCACCTCCACTTCTTCACTCTCATTATTATTATTATTATTATTATTATCGCCATCATTCTTCTTAAGCTGCGTATTACACTTGCCAGAGGATTTCGCGGCAAGGAGAGTAAATAACATATATCTCACCGCGAGAGCCGCCGTTGTTGGGTCGTCGTGACTGCAGGAGGACCGTACCACAATATGACATGTAGAGAGACGGAGTGATGGACGCCATGAGCCTGCAGAAGAAGAAGAAGACAAGGAATCCGTTTTGTTGTTATTGTTATCACTATTTTCCTCCTCCTTCTTCTTCTTTATCCATTGCCTTCTTTCGTCTCTTCTGTAAACACTGCAGAAGACACGCCGCAACATGTCATGACAACGCCACGCATTCATACATTCGATGAACACATCTGCAGAGGGCCAACGCCAATCATGCACAGCATACACTTGCGTAAATATCGCCATGACATCTGAAGAGTTACCACGCGCAGACGCACCAAACTCATCGTCTGTGCTTACACTATGAAATACACTGTCAATGGCGCCCTGAAACAACATACAGAACGCCCTTTGCCGTGCGTGTTGGTGCTCGCGACGATGTGGCCCTTGCCGGCCGCCTGGAAGATGGAAAAAAACACGCTGCACGCACTGCAACGCCGCATGTGAGCACTCCGACCATGAATTCAGCGCGTCGGAGCGGCTCTGCGCATTCGCGCTGATCGCCTCACGGTGCAACGACGCAAGGCCCTTCACGATATGATCCACCAACCACACAGACACGAAACGTTCAGCAGTCGCTTTTCCCGAAGAATTTACTGCGGCCAATGGATCAGATAGTATTCTGGAGACAGCCTCACAATTGGCTGCATTATCACTATCACTATCACTATTATTATTACTCCCATGCCTCAAGAGGTCTGTGACACATTGAAGCGTCTTCATAAAAAGTTGTGGTTCCATTTTGTTGCAAGAAGTAAACTGGGCATTGCTCAGGGGTGGTATAGCAGCAATAAATGGATGTAGCTCCTCCAGAGAAAGCTGCAAGCCCACAGCAATAAAACGACAAAAAGACTCACGCTTCATAGAAAAGGAGGCGTGTCGGTTACAAAGCACACGGCAGCAGATATCACGCGCAGCCGTCACCACAACATCTCCACTGCACTGCAGGCGAGACCAGAGGGCATCATCTATCACACTACTATGGGGCATCCGTGAGGGTCGTAACAATGAAGAGGGCGAAGAGGATGATAATGATGGCTTCGCCGCGTTCATCTTCAGTTTGCTCCGCATTTCATTATCCCCTTCTCTCCATATAACCAGACGCCGCAGCAGCTCGAGTGAGAACAAAAGCCCAGCAGGATGTAACATCTCACCATCCTCGGCGGCATCCATCAAAAGTACCCGCAGTGCCTCCTTGTGAAGAGTGAGTGAAACGGCTTCACTTTTTTCATTTGCAGCAGACAGCAGGAGAAACCGTGCATATGGCACATGCCAACTACCACCAGTACTACTAGTACTAGTATTACTAATGACTGAACATTCTGATGCCATAGAAACAGAGCATCGCAGCGTCTCGTATGCCGCACGGGCGACATTTACCGGCGCACCATGACGCAGACAACACCGGAATAAACTCACACATGAATCCATAGAATGCCCAGACTTCTTCTTTTCCTTCTTTTCTTTACTATTACTTTCATTCACATCTGCTTCAATCTCAAGTGGAGGTGAGTGGAGGAAAAGCTGAAGAGCAACACACCATGCCTCTGTAGCCTCCGGCGACGCACTGTTTCCTTCCATCTCCTTTTTCTTAATCTCTCTTTTTGCCCGCGCCATGGCATACAGGAGCAGCTGAACTGTCTCCGACCACTCGTCAGCAGACCGTCTCAATGATGTTTCGGCTTGACACATCTCTTCACAACATGCGATAATTTGCCGCAGTGGTGGTGCTCGTGGAGAGCGGCTAACATTAAACTTCTTCTCACTTACCGCCACAGCCTCCCCTTTCTGTTCCTCCTTCTCAACATGCAAGTAGCGACATCGCAGTTGTTGGAGCAGAGAATGTGAGTCCATGTGCTCAGTTTCTGTGGTGGGAGTATTGACCGTAGACGCATGACGGCAGTTTGTTTGTATTGCGACACAACTGACTGCAGCGCAGCGCAGCGAAGGGGCGCGGAAACGGAAAACGTAACGCGAAGAGACAACAGGAGCAACAGATGATAGTGTAGATGACGATAGTGCTGAGAGTGATTTCATCAAGCAGCGGTCACTGCTACACCTCATTACCCACACGGTCTCTTTTATTTTTTTTATTATTTATGTATGTATGTGTGGAAAATCCCCTCTTCCTTTGTATTTTCCTTTGAATCTGTCTACTTTAATCCTTCTATTAAGAATAAAGAGTTAGATCAACAGAAAAGGCAAGACAAGAAAACAGAAGAGAAACATTTGCATGTTTGGATGTATGCATATAGGTTGGATAATGAGTACAGTATGAGGGTTTAAAAAGAATTTAATATTTCCACTCCTTACCCCCTTTTATTATTTATTTGCGATTAAACAGGCCAAAAAGCAGAATGCAGACCAACCTCTTTCCGTATTTCTTTCTTTCATTCAGTAGTACATGCGAGCATTTCTTTTTCAGTTTCATATTTTCTGTAATTTTGTTTCCTCTGCATGTAGGCCATCATGTATGTATGTATGTATGTATATTTTATTCATTTAATTCTACTATTCGTTGGTGGTGCCATCCTCCTCCACTCCATCTAAAGACAACACATTCACACACTCACACGCATATTCGGAGAGAATCCAGAATATACACACAAAGAAAGAAAAAGGGCATCCACTCACAAGACCCTCTCATTCGTTTTCCTCTTTTTCTCCCCTTTATCTTCCTTTTTTTCTTTTATTCCCTTCATCCCATTTCGATTTTTTCCTTCCTTCACTTCTCTCCCTTTCCTCTTAAAACAATCAAACAAAACACACAAACAAACACACAAGCGAAAAAAGAAAAGCAGTGATGGCCTTTACCCACCACTATGCCTCCCCCACCTCTGCAGCGTTACCTTTCTTCCGCTTGTTCTGCATATCGTAATTGTACACCCTCGAGATATTAATCTGCAGGTTCGTCAGCTGCTCCTGCACCCACGCGAGGTCCTCCTTCGTGCTCTTCAAGTTTGCCTCCGCGTTCGCGCTGTTTTTCTCCAGCAGCTGCGACGCCTCGTCAAATGTATACTCCACCATCACCTTCGCGCCCATCCACAGATGCACCGTCTCCTGCGGCACAACCTCCGCCTCGCCAAAGACGGAGTCGGTCAGGCAGTAGTACGAGCGCACGGGGCTCTGCTCCTCCTGCAGCCGCTTCTTGAGGAAGTTCAGTGCATGCAGGGTCTTCCGTATTGTGGGGAGCTTGTAGTCTAGGTTTGCGATGCTGCTTACAAGGCGCTTCTCCATGTGCTCGTACTTGGAGGATTCGAGAATGAGGTTGCTGATGAGGGTGTCGGCACCGCCGCCGTTCTTGACGTATGTGGCCATGTCGCTGATGTAGTCAACCCGTGGGATTCCACGTGGGTTCGTGTAGTCATCAGGAAATACGTATTTTTCCATTGTTATTAAAATACAGTTAAGTATAAAGTTTTTTCTTTTTTTTCTTATTTTTTATTGTATAGCCTTTATAGGTCTATTTAAAATAATGTTGCTTTCCGCTTCTTTCACGCGAGAGAAGAGGGATCATTTACATAATAAAAAAAAAAGAAAATAACAGGAAGAGAGATTCACTGACACAAGGCATATATAAGGATAGAAAAAAAAAACGCCAACCATAGATCTGTAGACAGATGGCCGATACAAAAAGAAAACTTGCTTTTTCTCCTACTTTGTTTACCCGAATCGCAAGAATGAATCTTCAAAAAAAAAAGAAGAAAGGGAATAAGTTCAAAAAGGATAAATGATGCCCTTTTGTTTGTTTGTTTGTTTCTTTGTTTTGTTATTCACCCGTCTTTTCAGGCAGTGTGACCTTCATTAGTAAATACGGACAAACCTCCTCGCGGAACTGCGTGCTTTCCAACCACGTGTTTTCAGGCGGAGAAAAGAACAACACAAGCCTGCCCTCATACGCCTCCTGCAGAATCTCAATTGCACCGCGGTGTACATCCAGCGCCCCCTTCCCATGCTTAACAAAATATCCCTTTTTCTTTGCATAACTCTCACAGAGTTCATACGACGACCACTCCACAGTTTCATCCGCCGCGTCCACCTTTCGCATGCCGTAGAGCCGCTCAAGCGGAAGATGTGACGCCAAGAACGCCACACCACTTTGCGGATCCCGTGTTTGTGCAATTTGATGCGTGCCGACAACCGCTTGTATTGCCCGCGGCACACCAAATACAGGAAAGACGAGACCGGGCGAGTCAATGAGCACGACCTGCTCTGAGGGAATGGGGATCGTCTGCAGGTGTTTTGTGTGGCCTGGCGTGGCGGAGACGGAGACTACTTTTGTGCCGCGGATGCAGTTAAGTAAACTGGACTTACCTACATTTGGGTGGCCTACTAAACCAATGTGAACAGGCCTTTCTCCTTCTTTTTCCTCCTCTTCTTCAAGAGCACCACCACAACAACCAGCAGCAGCAGTATTGTTGTTAGGGATGTTAGTTTTGGTTTTGGATGCACGCAGTGAGCGACAGGTC
Organism: Trypanosoma lewisi; assembly: GCA_036321185.1. Taxonomy (NCBI): domain Eukaryota; phylum Euglenozoa; class Kinetoplastea; order Trypanosomatida; family Trypanosomatidae; genus Trypanosoma; species Trypanosoma lewisi. Next base: position 335,722 of record JAWVMQ010000169.1, on the reverse strand, counting down.
CGCAGCAGTGAAGAGATCATATCAGAGACAATCTGCAACTCTTTGTGTCCACGCCAATCATATTGCAACTCCCGTTCAGCTTTATGCATACCAGTGAAATTGTCTGTCTGGGCGTACAAGTATTCCTGATCACCAGTCACTCTGTCAGAATAATTCTTTTCTTTTTCTCCTTCTCTTCCATCTTCATTAGAGAAATTCCCATCTCCGTCCTCCTCACTACCACTATTGTCCTCCTCACTATCATCTCCACCTTTTCTTGGTGTCCATGCTACCTGTAATTTGCCTGTGCGCAGTTGTTCGTAGAGTTTCGTGCGGCGCTTTTTTTTCTTTCTGCGACGCGCCGCATTACATGCATCCTCCCCACCAAATGCCGTTTCTTCTGCGGGAAGAGATGTGAATGGAAGCAGCGGAATATCACATACAACCCCGCTTTCTACCGCCTCCGCCTCATTCGCCGCGGTAACGCCAGTTGCCTTGAAGTAAAGCGGAAGAAAACTCATCCACTTATCAAGAATATGTTTTGGCACAAGATCCGCCTTGTTGAGAAGCACAAGACACGACTTCTTGCTTTCCCGCACAATGTAATACATCAAGGAGAGCGGGAGATGCAGAATTGGGTAGCGGACGTCGCAGACAACAACAACAACGTCGCTTTGCTCGACGGTGCGCCAGAGCTGCCGCCATACATCGAGGTTACGCTCGTATGAGTTTAACTGCATTGACCTCAGCGGCGGGGGGAGTGGGAAGTCTTCAAGAACTTTCAAATATACATCAAAGCGTAACATCTCGCCCGCCTCAAGTGTAGCATTCTCAGAACTCACTTCGTTCCTTTTCTTCTCATTATTCTTTTTATCATCATCAGCATTATTATTATTGTTATCATTATCATCACTGTTAACTGTGGATTCGCAGTCATCAATGTTTATCTTCCATCCACGTGTGGGCATGTCGACAGCAAACGGCATCACTGCGGCGTTTTCTTCTCCCGGCATGTTAAACCACGAGCCGAAAGGAATGCCGTTGTCGTCCATGAAACGCCGGTGCGCAAGTGGTTCATATGAGCGTCTCTTACGTTCGGCGATCTCCTCAGATGTTTCCTTTAGAAACACACTGCGGATGCCTTTGCGACCCCCACCATACTTGTACTCTGACTTCACACGATCATCGTCAGCATTCATGTCAGTGTCATGACCACGCTTTTGATCACTACGTGAAATATATTTCTTTTGACTACTGCCATCCTCTCCCTCTTGTTGTTTCTTTCGCTGGCGCTTCTCCTGCAGCTGCTTTTTTTTCTGTTTCCCACTAAATGGTGGCATGCTGCACAATTTGGATATATAGTATTGTGTGTGCACCCTCAATCCTCAACTAAAGAGAGCTACTACAAAAACAGAGAGAAAAAAAGAAAAATAAATAAATAAATAAATGATTTAAAGGAAGAGGAGAGTGTTGTGCTTACATACATCTGCCCCTCTCTTCTTTTTCATTCATTGCGTGTTTACAAACACCACCAAAAAATACCCATTTATTGCTCTTACTAGATACATACTCACACACACAAAAAAAGAAGGGAGAGAGAGAGAGAGAGACATAAAAAATAATTTTTTTTTCTTTTCCTTTTCGCCTGTGTCTCTGCGGAGGACTGTTGGAAGCGCAGTAAGCAATTTATAAGCAAACCAAAAATAGGACGACACGTACATACATATACATATATTTATCTACTGACTCTTAGTGGTGTATGCGTGAGAGGAAATAAGGAAGAAAGGAGTTCAGTGGTTTTTCATCTGCACCATGTCCTCAAACGCAAGGAGGACGTTCCTCATTTCCTTTCCCATCATGTCCAGTGCGAGTGAAATGGAGTGAAGTCCTTCTGCATCATGCACTGTAATGGGCATTGTAAAGCTATCAGAGAAGTGGACAGAAATACTGGAGGAAGTAGAAGAGGAGAGTGAGAGGGACGGAGCAGGAGAGAGATCATCATTAATATAATTACTCTCATCTATTTCACTGTGTTGAATAGAAACTGGAAAGGCGCTCGGGTCTGTAGGCGTGTCTGCGGGACGGTGAAGTTCACTGCCCTGATTCCCTTCGCTGAACTGAACATGAGGGTGTCGTTTATTCCGTGAGTGATTTCCTCTATTTTGTTTCCTCTTTTTGTTTTTGTTTCGCCCCTCATTATTATCATTATTATTATTCACGGTATGGGAGTCACCCCGTCTTTTCCGTTCAAAGGAAGGCAGGTGAAGAGGAAGAGGGAGGGTATCATCTAATGTTTGCGAATGCTCCAGTGGTTCTTTTTCGCTTTGCCCTCTCCCTCCTGCTCTTGCTGCATCATTTTGTGTCTTATCGAAATTATTATTTTTTCCTCCTCCACTCTCTTCGTGTTCTGAAAAAAGCGGCTCTCGAGATGGTTTCACAGTATTATTATTATTATGTGGTCTCGTAGTCATTCTAAATAAATTTAACATCGGTGACGTTCTCCCACGATGTTCATCGTGATCAGATGATGGCGAAGTAGAAGAATAATTACTACTACTATTATTATTATTATTATTATTATTATTATTAGTTTTATTATGAGTGGTGTATGTATGTACATTCCGTTCCCTGTTCTCCAGCTCCTGTTGCCGCTGCACCGCCTCGGATATTGTCGCGTCAATAGCGAAGTGCTGCCGCCACGCTAACTCACTCACCAGCGCCCGGAACTGCAGCAGTCCTTTTGTAAGTTCCAGCGCCAGCGATGACGACGGGTTCACTATATAAAAAACTAACATGTTGACAAACCTCTGCAGGCTGAGGTGAATATCCCTGGTGAGTGGATACACATATCGCATAATGCGCCGCACCTCCGGTGTGAAGTATCCCTTGTCCCGCATGAGTTTCCAGCTGCACACCATTGTGTAGACAAGAGCAAAGATGCGGTACAGTGCCGTGTGAATTGCCTCGCATGCTTTTTGTGGATAAATGAACGGCTTGATGCCACGTTCATCCGCGGCGAAGGGCATAATGTGTGCGGTTTCTGCCATTTCCTGCCGCAGGTACCACACTTTGCTCAGCAAGCTGGACACACGGGAGTCAGGCTCGGGGGCCACAATAAATGTAGGTACATAAATCCTGGAAATGTTCTTATTATCATTCTCCTCCTCTCCCCCTTCATTATTATTATGAATTTTCTTTCTTCGCTGCGGATTCATTGCAGCAAACATCCAATCATTTTGCATATATTCCTCACCATATCCACCCCCACCCCGCATAAAATGATGGCCGCCGTCATTACTCTGCAGGGGTTCTCTGTAGAAATCCATCATTATACCCATCACATCTGTGATAATCTGCAAAACGTTCATTCGCTTCTTCATCAGCAACTTCCCCGGACTTATTGGGAAAACGAGGATAACAATAAAACAATAAATTATAATCGCAAAAGAGTTCTGCTGTATGCGTGTAATAATAAGATCTGCCGTTGAGTTCTTCTGCAGGGACAGACTTGGAATTGCTATGAAGTTCGCAAATGCACACACAGGTCCATACTTCTCCCCGGTGCGGAAAAACGTCAAGACGAATGTAATCACACACAAACTAACGATGAAGTCAATTTTTGTGTGGCACAGCGAGGCGGCAAAGAATCCAATAACGGAGCCAAGCAAAGTACCCGTCAGTCGCACCACGGACATCTGCACCGCCTGCACGGGATTCCCACCAGATAAAAACGCAATAATCGTTGGGCCGGAGAGTAGTAAAATATTCGGTTGGACGTAGCAGAAAAACAACAAGGCTATTAACATGGCAGTACTCACCTTCCCGGCCTCTATAACAACACGGACCTCTCTTTCCTCGCGGCGCAGCACGAGTTGTTTTACAAAATCTATTTTCTTGCAGAACGGACGTTTTATCTCTTCCCATATTTTCTTACAGGAGATATTAACAATCTTCGCTTCCTTCTCTATACATATATGGTGGTGGAATGTATCCAATGTATACCAGAAGTTCACGACGGAGAAGACAAAAAAAGTCATCAATGGCACAAACTCCTCCATTTCTTCCTTATGTTTCTTCTCATAAAAGAGTATTTTACTTGCCGAACCAAACTCCTCCTGCAGTTTCTTTATATTTCTCCCACATGCATCAAAGAGTGGACTCAGTTTTACAAAATCTTTTCTCTTCCTCGCCTCTCCGAGTCCATCCAGTAACTCCTCCACACACCGTGAAATTCCCTCCATCGGCCGGGAGAGACTCGTGCCAAACTGTATACATCGGGAGGAGTTATCAATGATGTGCGGTTTGTCCTGCACAATGTTTATCACACGCATCACGGAGCGCAGATTAAGTCGCAGCTCATCCAACAGTTTCGTCTTCTCCAGCCGCAACGTCCGGCACTCAAAACTATCAAAAAAAAAACACTCGTAAAATGTTAATCTCTCAACCACATCCAATTTTTCAATAAGCAAATCCAGTGAGTGCGTGATGCGACGAATCCGCACCATCTCCATGCTCCGCTCTGTATTAGAAGTCGCCCAGAAACATGTTGATAGACCGCGAAAGGCCGTTGCTGTATTCATGCATAAGCGACGGGAAGTAGACCGCGCAGATCGTGTCGCCAAGACCGGGAACGGCACCAGCGTTGAGGCGAGCGCAAACAACAGCCCAGTCACCCAGTTGACAAACATGTGCGAGGGAAATGTAAGCGACGTCGCCCCATTCAGGTGACCAACCAGAGTCACGTTTATTAGTAGTAGACAAATACGGCGGCTTATGTTTTCTGTGAAACAGGCCACAAGGAAAAGTGTGACAAGGTATACAAAGACCCACGCTACAAAGTGATCGCGTAATCCCACCGCAATGCAGGCCGTGCTAACTGGAATCCAAATACATCCTGCTTTGATAAATTGAACAAGAAACATTGCAGAACCACCTACATATAAATCAGCACCCATATTCACCGCAGGTAATGTGTACGTGGGTGAAAGATGCTCACTGCCCTCATTTAAGGAAATGATTATAGTGGGTATAAGCATTCCTATGAATGTTACACGTGCGGCAAACTGAATAAGAAACCAAAAGTGTTTTGTACCAAGGAAATCAAAGTATGTACACACAGGATTCGCTACGGATTCACGAAGTTGCCATGGAATATCCAAATTGGGTTTCATATTATTATTCTTATTCTTCTTATTATTATTATTGCCATTTTCATTATCAGTACTTTGATAGTTGCATCTATCCCTTAATGCTTCAGACTGACTAAGAAGATTATCAGGACTCTTATATGAAATGCAACCAAAGCAATCAACTGAAGCTACATCGGACTCTGCATCAGAAGAATCATACCTACTATCTCCTTGGAGTTTACTATGACTACGACCGTGTCTACTCCTCAGCCCATGGTCTCCTTTCCACGTGGACCTTCTGCTTCTCTCGTGAAGCATTTGGTATGACCTCGCAGAATATGAATCTAACCGCGAATGCTCGGTTGGTCGATGACGGTGGTGGTGGCGGTGGCGGTGATGGCGGGAATGGGGGCGGAGGCGCGTTGGAGGATATCTATTGTTCGCCATCTCCTGGAAACACTCTAGTGAGTAAGCATCCTGCATAGTAATACACGTGTATGTATACTTCTACCTCCACCGCCGCCCCCAACAGGAGAGGACTACTTGAGAGAACGAGAGAGAGAGAGAGAGAGAGGTGCCTTGTATCTATGTATGTATGTATATAAGAATTGTAAAAACCAAAATAAACAAAGAAAAGGATCAATGGTTAGACAGGAGGGTAGAGAATCTTGTATCTCTACGGGAGAGAAGTAATAGCGTACAAGCGCAGAGGAAGAGGGGGAGGATGAGGGAGCGTAGGACATAACTCACGAAAAGCACCGGTAATAATAATAATAATAATAATAATGGTATTGTGAGGGAGAGAAGGAAAAATAAAATAAAATAAGAGTGACGAGATATGCGGATTTTTCTCTTTTTTCTTTTTGATTTTGCTTTCCCCCAACAGCAGGATTTAGTACAACAATGAGGAGAGCCGTGATCGTGCATCTTGGCTTTTTGGGTCATTGTGATACAAATGCAGGACGCCCAACAGACATGTCTTCAGCTGTTGAATGCACTTCGCAGTTTCTTCCTTTTCCGCATGACGTTGTTGTTTCCCTCCTTCCTTTGCCACTGAACCTTGTCGCCGTGACTTTGCCAAGTACGGCTTGAGTGTTGTGAACATGTTCTCCACATCATCGCTGGGGAACTTCTCCGGTACCACACGAATATCCACCAAGTCATCAATCCAGTGCAGCATCTGCGACAGGTATGAACTCTTTTCTTCTTCTTTAGTTTCATTTTCACTACCGGGGGGATTTTTGTTTTGCCTTCGTTGCTGCAGGATAATTTCTCCCCGCACGAGTAACACCTCAGAGAGTGACATGACGCGTCGCACTGTGGGGTCTGCGAGAATCGGGGAGAAATCTTTTTGAATGGCATTCAGCGCGAATGTAATATTCTCCGCCGCAATATTTCCAATCGTGGCATGCACACGAGCGAGAAACAACGCCTCAAGTGCAGAGAGTACTGCGGCAGCCATGTACTGTGAGGAGCGATAATATCTTTTTACTAATTCCTCTTCATCAAGCCGGCGCACATCAACACCGAGTTCCTTTCGAAGTTCCTGCAGCTCGTCAAACGCCTTTTTCTTTGCTTGCTGGATTGTCTTGCGGAGGCCGTCAAGTTTTTCACTTTCTTCTGGAAGACGAATTCGTTCTGAACCCACGAGCGCATCCATAATTTGATTCTGCAAGTACTGAGTAGAGGCGCCGTGAAGAAGATCGGCAGCGGCTGCAGCCGGGAGGGGACTTTGACGATTTGGTGAAAGATCGCCTATCAAATCAACATTCATCTGTTTATTATAATGCTCGAGAAACCTCCGCAGGATTCCCTCCAACCGAGACTCCACCACATGACCGGAGACCTTGTCAATTATAGTTCCCTGCATGATGAAATAGGTCACCGGTAGCTTTGCCCGCTCCACAGAAAAGGCAGAGGCAAGATTTCTATTTTCATCCGCATTTATAGTGCAAAGTTTTAACCAAGCCTTTTGTACATTACTACTACTATTACTATTACTATTACTATTATTATTATTATTATTATAGTTATTATTACTTTCATTAGTGATACCAGATGCTTCTCTGTTTAATCGATTCACAAGACGTTCCGCGTGTGCCAAGTATGCACTGCAGCTGCTACTATCGGGTCGATGGTACACCAAGCAAATGGCTTGTTGTGACTGAATAACTTCGCTTTCAAAAGAAGATGCATCGGTTTTATATGCCACTCCACGACGCGGTATACATAAAGAGGGCCGCACCATTAAATTTTTTGTTTCTTGGCAATTCCCTCTCATACAGATATGCCGTTGAGATCCAAAACATAATGAGACACGAAAGCAACGAGCGATGCCGCCGTGAACTCGAGAATGGTGCGGGGATTCCAGAACAGATAGTCCAATTCCTCTACGCAGCATATTATTATTATATATATAATTTTTTTTTTTCTAGTTGATGATGATGGTATTGTGTGTATGTATGCTTTCGTCCTTCCCTTTTGTACTACACGCAAACAAAAGAAACAGCAAATGGAGAAAAGAAAACTTTCCTTCCGGCCAAAGTCAAACCAGTGACCTTGTGATATCTGCATTTAAACTTCACACAGTTACATGCTCTACAAATTGAGCTACAGAAGGGGCGTCCCTCGTCTCACTGCTTCGCCCCATGAGCGGCAGAGATTCCATCTTAAATTGTTTTTTTTTCCATCATTGTTTCACACCGTGAAACAAGAATAACAAGGAGAAATACGAAAAGATTATAATACATAAAAATATTCTTCTACGCATCCTCTTCATATATATATATATATTTCGTTCTCTTTTGTGCTTTTCTTCATAATGGAGAAAAAGCAAAAAGTAGAACTTGGGACTCTTTAAACAACTTCCCCGGAGGAGGGAGGGGGAAAAAAATATGCATACTCCTCTTCTCTATCTTTTTATCTCCCCTTCGTTCTCTCCGTGAGTGTTAATAATAATAATAAATTAGATCAAAATATATATAATACGTGTTCTTACTTTATCTTTTTTTTTCCTTTTCTAATTGCTGTCTTCTTTGTTTCTTTCTATGATTCTCTCTCTCATTCATTTACTCATCTCTATTTTTTCAGAATTTTTTTTTCTTTGTTGTGTGTATGTGTTTTTATTTTTATTTTTAGTTTTTATCTTCTTTTCTATGATATTAAAAACGTGGAAAGAAAGATGGCTGGTGCAACACAAAAAAATTACAAGTGACCATATATATATATATATATATATATATTACATAAAGTTTTCCTCCGAGTCCCCACGCACCGCCTTCGCTATTGGGAAGCGTGGCACGTCATTGGATGAGAGCTCCTGGTACTGCACCGTCAGATACTTCCCAAGCAACTCCTCCCGTTTACTCCACAGTGCCAATCTATTCTCATATGTCGTCTTTGGCGTGGCATTAAACCGAAACCCTTTTTTCGTCTCGCAGATGAATGCACCGAGTCCACCTTTAAATTTCCCCTGCCCCGGCAGGAAGTCTACAATGCGGTACTCCGCATCGTGCATCGTCTTGTACTTCAGCAGACCAAAGCTGCGCTTCCCGTGTTCGTAGGGGAACCCCGGCCGCCGAATCATCACTCCCTCGAATCCCTGCGAGCACGCCTCCTCCAGCACCTCCTCCATTTCCTCCGCACCAACCTGCGCGGCGGGGACGTGGTACAACTTCACCGCGCTGCCACCGGAGGCATCGTCGGTTTGCCGCTTGTGACGTATAATTTTTCGCTTTTCCTCGTCGTGCTGGTAGGCGCTGATACGCTTCGCCCCGCAGATTGGAATCATTTTCTTCAACAGTCGATAACGTTCACTAAAAGGGGCATTGGGGGCGGGCAGCTTTGTGGAATGCATGATATCAAAGGCAAAGTACTCCAACAACTGGGCTTGGCGTTCCCGCAGCTCTGGCGTCGTGAACTTTTCAAGGCGTCGCACAAGTCCACTGAGTTCCTCAAAATTACACTGCGGGGCAAACAATTCTCCATCCAAAATGAGGGTTGGGTCCGCTTCAAAGAGCGGCATTACATGCGGCACAATCGCATGACAACATTCTAATAAAATACCTCCACGGGAGAAGAACTGCGGTTCCTTCCGTCGCTCATTGTAACCAATAAGGCAGCGAATGCCATCAATCTTCGGTGATGCAAGAAGAAGCTCCTTTTCTTCGCCTGAAGGGGGATTTAGCAACTGCGCGGCCACACTCTCCCACTTCTGTGCGAGCATTGGCTGAATATTAAGACCCTCCCACTCTGGGTTATCATGTAACACACTCTTATAGTTTGTATGAATCATGCGTGGGGCCTTTACGTACTTCACCTCATTGTTTATTGCTGCTGTCGATGATGATGAACCACCACTACCACCTTCCTGCTGCTGCTGCTGCTTTGCCCCATCCTCCAATGCTTCACTTTTAATTTGCGATTCATTTGCCCCATCAAGCCGTCTCTGCGGCTTCTTGCAGAGCGGGCACACGCCGTGGTGGTCAATAAACTTCGCGATGCTCATCTCAAACTCCCGCAGACACTCGCCGCACCGCCACACCGCCATCTTTGTGCAGGTCGGCGAGACGTGGTGCGGCGTGAGCATGACGGTCCCCCAGCACGGGCCAACCCAGCAGGCCGCGAGGTGCGGGAAGGCCGCCTGGATGGATGTATTCTTCATCTTGTGGTAGTTCTCCGCCTGCTCCTTTGTGCGAGGACGGCCCGCGCCGAAGAGAAGCGACGGGTCCTTCGGTAACGGAGTCATCTGCAGCAGGAAGCCACAACGACTCCTCATTATTCTCTCTACAAATTTTTCCTTTTCCTTTTTATTATTTTTATTTTTATTCTTTTTTTTTCTTTTTTCTTCTCTTCGCCCCTTCCAAATAAATGAAATTAGCAACAAAAAATGAAGAAAATATCAAATACAATCTCTCACAAGTGTTCAGTGAAGAGGTGTGTGTGTGTGTGTGTGTGTGTGTGTAAAGAGAGACACACACACACACACACAGAAAGAGAGAGAAAGGAATCGTGCAGACTGTTCGATGCCCACACAAGAAGGAAAGGAAGAATAATATTCTTCTCTTGACTCGCTGAAGGAGATCCGTGTGTTCTACAGTTTTCTTCCCAGATCAATCGTCTTTCTCTCACACACAAGCAAACCTCCAAGAAAAAAAAGAAATCAATAGGTACAAAAAGCAAAAAAAAAAGATGAAATTATTTTACAGTGAACAATCTGAGAGTACAAACAAACAAATACAAAGAATCCCATACAAAACATGCAATAGTACAAATATTTATATTTATATGCCTGCATGTATACAAACATGGTGAAATGCATCTATATCTAGAGTCACATACATCTGCGCATTACAATGACTTCACACAGTAAATACAAAATAAAGAGAACTCATATCCAATCTTTACCACTTTTTACGCCTCGAATACATTTTCCAATGGGAAAACGCGGAACTCCATTTGCTGACAGTTCTTGATACTGCACTGTGAGCATCTTTCCCTTGTACTGCGTGAGTCTATGCCACATTTCCTTCTTTCTCTCCTCCGTTGTAGCGGGGGCGACGGTAAAGTGGTGGCCTTTTTTAGTACGACAAAGAAATGCGCCAAGACAGCCCTTCCACTTTCCTCGTCCCTCCACACCGGAGACAATAACATATTCATCATCCTGCATGACTTTGTACTTGAGTAAATTGGGGGAACGAGCTCCATGGGCGTAGCCAACTAATGTACCACCACCACTACCACTTTTTTTCCCTTCCTGTTTCTTACTAGCATCCCCATCGCGGCGTACTATAATGCCTTCGTAGCCATCAGCTAATGACGAGCGAAGGGCACGTGGTATTTGGTCCTTTTTCACCGGAACAGCAGGCACCAACACTACCGCCTTTTGCTGACGTTGCCTCTTTGACAAACTCAGTGTCTTGAGTAGGTTACTAAGGTGCTTATACCTTTCAGAAAATGGCACTACTGACATGTTGGGAAAGCTACTCGCGTACATGATATCAAATGCGTGGTACTGTAGTTGCTCCTGCAACTTCGCTACGGCGGGTGTGCGTTTGTCCCGCGATGTGCGGATGGCTGATATAAGTTGCTCAAAGTCATCCACATTGTGGTTGTACAGTTCCCCATCAAGCACGAGATTTGGATCTTTTTCAAACAGCGGACGCAGCGCCGGCTCAATGTAATGATCACAGCACTCAAAGAGAGTACCTGAGCGGCTGAAAAAACATAATTGACGATCCCGTGCATTCCACGCAACAACGCACCGCACACCGTCAAGCTTTGGAGAGACAAACAATGTATCCTCACTCTTTATCTTGTCTGACTCACTCTCAAAGTTCCGCGCAAGCATCGGCTGAAGATTGCGGGTCTCCACCACGCGCAGGTAACCACCATCCGCAATGCTGCTCTTCACACGATTAGCGTTAGGAGCGGCCAGCACGGGGAGACTGTTGTCAGGGCGGCAGCGGTGCTTCGCAACCGGCAACGTGAATGCAGCGTCGTTTTTGCGTGGGAGTGTTGGCATGCGCTTACACTGTGGACACGCCCCGCCCGCCGCCACGTGAAGGTCAATGCGTTTGTGGTGCTCATGGCTACAGTGCGGGCAACGCCACCAGGCGAGCTTGCGGCTTGTCGGAAGGACGTGTTGCGGCTGCAGTAATTTGTTTGAAGCCGCAGCAATCCAAGAACGTGCAATGGCGGGATGGAATGTAGCCAAGTCGGTGGGTGGAGAGGCGGTAGTTTGTTGTTCACGCGACGCGCGTTTCAAAAGACACATTGATGCAGTGAACATGAGGGAGAGACGCGTGTGAGTGGCCCTCATTTTTTTTTCTCCCACGTTTCCTTTTTCTCTTTTTTTTCCTTCTTATTCTTCCCTCTTTTGTAGTATTCCTTCTGTGTACTGTGATGCGGTGAATATATGTATGTTTGTATGTATGTATCTGTATTTGGTTGGGGGAGGGGGTGGGGTCTTAAAAGACCAAAGCGATTCACTCGCCTGTTATTAAAATGTGTGTTACACTGTTCCGATAAATAAAGTGGAGAAAAAAAAACGAAAAACAAGAAAACAAAAACAAAAACAAAGATAAAATTCAACCAGAGTGTGGAGAAACAGAGAATAAAGATTCATATAACGAATAAATCAAGGAGAAAACAATGGAGAATGAGAGTCATGTATTTATGCATTTATGTATGTATAAACCCACGATACAAAGCAACAACAACAACAGAGAAAAATAAAAAATAAAAAACCGATATTAATTATTTTTCTCTTCGCCCTCATTTCACCACATTACCAGAAGCAATGTCACTGAGCTGCTCGTGCATAGCATACACCGCCGCTTCATCCTTCACATGAAGCTCATCCACAAACATCATGCCCACATTTGGAGAGAGAATAGACGGGTCAGGGAAAAGTATCTCTCTGGCAAGCTTGCAAACAGAACTACGCTCCTGCATATCAAAAATAAACTCCGCATTATCTTTTCCCGCCTCATTCCCACAATGAACACTCTCGCTCCTATCACGAAGAACAGATGGAAGGTGAAGCAACCACGCTTGTGTTTCCTTACGTGACGCAAGAAGCATCTGTGTCCCTTGCAGAGCCTTTCTATCAGCATCATTATTATTATCAATATATCCACTCCTCCTTGAGTTCACCAGCAGCCACATGGCGAGAAGCGCAGCCTCCTTATGAACAGTAACATCCCCCGATAATTCATTTTCCTCCGTCGTCGTTTTCTGGCGCAGGAACACTGCGCAGATTGCATGATGCAGCACCTGCAGCGACTCCTCGCATATAATGTAAAGTTTCCGCTCTAGTGAGATCGCCCCAAAAGCAGAGGGGAGAGTGAAAAAGCGAAGAAACGTCGCCGTTTCATGCAACCATTGCATTAGCTGCTTCCCATCCTTCGGAGTTTCATGCGCAGCGCACCAGTGTGAGAGAACTTCCAGAAACTCCGAGTGCTGATTGGCGGTGCTGAGAAAAACACCGGTAACATCATTTGGTGCGGCACTACCAGTGCATTGCTCGCCGTCCTCTCCACACTGCGAATTGCTAAGAACTGCCACAGGTGATAATGATGATAATGATTGTGGTAAGAGTAGCTGCTGCAGACGAGCCAACCTCACCGCATCACGGATACTATTCGCTATGAGCAGACGCACAGGTGCAGAAAGTGGCGAGGCGTGAGAGCGAAAGAAGTCAAGCCAGTGACGGGCAGTCGGCACACGCCCAATGTTCCACGAGTTCGCCTGCAGTTGAAAGAGCGCCTTTTGCCAAGCAACACCAGCCATAAACTTTTATTAACACAACGACAACTACACCGACCTTATGTGCTATCTCTTCTCTTTTCCTAACAAAGTCGCTTTGCCTCTCTTTCAGCTTTTCAACAGAGCGATGTGTGCAGAGAGAGAGAGAGAGAGAAGGGTCTAGAGAGGGCAGTTTTTTTTTTTTTTCGTGCGTAGTATGTTTCATCCGTAGAGTCACAATTAAAGTTCCTTCTCACAAGATAGAGTATAGACTTTCTTTTTGTTTTATATCATTTCAATTTTTTTTTTTTCATTGTTTTCTTTTCATGGAAAGAGAATACACACACAGAATCCACAAAGTCAATGCGATCTTTCCCTCCTCGTTTTCTCCACCCACTTCACACCGTCAGCGTGGTTCCTATAAACAACAGATAAAATGTACTCCGAGACACATGTAAAGATATCTCTTTGTCCAAGGCCTGATACACACATACACACACACACACACACACAGAGGCATGCACCGATGTACGTGTATCCACAGTTCACACCCTTTTCTCATAATTCTCTCCCTCTTCTCCCTCTTCGCCCGTTTCTTTTTTTTAAATTAAACTTGATATTTGGACTTGGGCCTTCCACGATGACCCTTCTGTTTCCCACCGGCGCCACGCACGGCGCTTACGAGCCTCCCGCCAAGGTCCGCCTCCACAGAGTCGCCCTTCTTCGTCTTGCTGCTCTTCAGGTCCGGCAGCAAACCAACGCGAATCATCTTCGCAAACGGCAGGTTGGCCACAGCCGCTAGCTTATACCGCCGGAAGCGGAACCGTTTTATTATTTTATGCTTCTTCATCTTGAAGCGCCGCGCCAGCCAGCGGGATGACGGGTACGGGTAGTTGCGCGGGCCAAATGTCACGTTGCCGTAGAACTTCGCCGCCCACCGCGCCGACATCTCCTCCAGCCGTTCCCCGAAGTTCTCAGCAGACTCATTACCGCCGCACTTCGCGCCGCCGATGGGAGGAAACTGCGGCGGCCGCAGCGAGATGTCGGCGGTGGCGGCGATGCGCCCGCGAAACGACTTGACGGCGTGATTCTCGTTGAATGACGCCCAGAGCGGCTTGCGGTCAATGAAACTCCCACGCATCGGTGCAGGTGGCGGGGGAATAACACGCGGCGGAACGACAGACTGCAGCGACGCATGGATACAGGACGACGGATATGTCTGCAAGGGCGTCCTCCCCGGTGGTTTTTGCGCCTGTGAGGACAGTGAAGATACATCAGGGCCGATGGTCATCGCTGCCGCCGTGTGCCGCAGGCAGAGAACACCACAACCCCGCATGGCTACTATTGATTATGATTGTTATGTTATCACTCTTTTGTTTTTGCTTTCCAAAACTGGTGGGATGGAGAGGGAATAAACCCCGTGTGAGGCAATATGTATGTATCTACACACACACACACACACACACTCTTTCTCTACTGACTATAGAAGAGAGAGAAATAACCAAAAACCAAAAGAAAAAAAAAGGAAACGAAAGAAGGAATACTTTGAAAGTATACAGAAGCCCATCAGAATTTCCTTTTTCTCCTCTGTACTGTCAAGGCATCTCTCCATGTACTCACATGAGCAGCAGCAGCAGTAGGGATTATGTATCCAGAGTGAGATGCCATTTATCTCGGATGCATCGAAAGAGAGAAAGGACAAGACACCACCACCGTGCTCAGCCACAAGAGAGTAAGAGAAACAACAACAGAAGCAGCAATAAAAGAAAAAGAAATACAGCTGCGCCTAGCAGCTTTTTTTTTCTTTGTTCTTTTTCTTTCTGTTTTTTTCCATGCACTCACTGCTTCCTTCATTCATTTCCCCCCTTTCTTTCTCACCCACACCCACACCCAGACATCCTCACAGGTTCATTTTGTTTGCTCACTTTTATACCATCTTACAATCATTTGGGCAACACGGGGTGGAAGATATAAACAAACAAAAAGATTCATGCAACAAGAGACAACATATATGTGTTGTGTTGTTTATGTGGGGAAAGAGACACAGTAAAGCATTAACAGTTTTGCGGATGTAGGCAAGAAAAGAAAGGAAATGAAATTGTATAAAAGTGAATGGAAAGAGAAAAAATGATTAACAGCGATCGTACGTATAACATCACAAGACAGTAAGAATCACACGTGAACTAGCGTTTTTTTTTCTTTCTAAGTTTTTTTTTCTTTTTCAGTGTTGATTTTAGCTGCTTTACCTTTTCTTCATGATTCTTTCATAGTATTTGTAATGGCCATATAATATATACACATCGACATGTGTACGCCCATCTCGATGGTTTACCATTTACGCACCACCACGGTGCTTTTTCCCCTCTTCTTATGTTCCTCTCTTCCTCTCTAATGACACACAACATTCTTCATACACTCACATTCATAGTAAGAAAGGGACATACATACATACATATACATACATATCAAAAGAAAGAACGAAGCCCATGAGCTCACTCTACAGCCTCCCTTCGTCATTGTCGGTTTTTTATATGTTTATCTTTATTCTCATATTATTTTATTTTTAGCACTGTTCATTTCCTCCTTCTCCTCTTCTTCCTTTTATCTTCTTGTTTTCCCTTGCCCATTTTCGCTTTGTTTCCCACATTACCCCCTCTTTATCTCCCTCCTTTTTTTTTTGTTGCTTCCTTCACGTCACCACCTCATATTCATTGACGTGGTAATTTTTCTTACTCGAGGGATTCCTTCATATATATATATATATATATATATATATATATATATATATATATATGAATGTATATATGCACGTGCTTTCCCGCTGGGAGTACATACATGCATCATCCAATCCCCTTTACTAAATAATGCACAGAATCGAGAAGAGAAAGAAGAACGCCAAAAAGGTCCGTTTCCACCACATTCGACGCTCTTCATTCGCCTTATCCAGCACTTTTCTTCCTGCCGCGGCTTTCGCTTCTTCCGCAACGGCCATCTTTTGCACCGCCTCGTCATTCCCGGCTAATTGATGCGCCCGCGTTGCAATCGCGGTTGGCGACGCCGCGCTCCAGTTCACCTGCGGGAAGTTTTTCTGAAGGTAGTCGAGCAGAGGATTCACTAGCGGCTCGATCTTCTGCGCGACCCACGCAAAGCCGTGCACGCATAGACTAAAGAGGAGTTTGGGAATGTGCAGTACATGATTTTCAATATTCTTCAATCCTTCTCGTGCCGGCGGGTTCAGCCAACCGCGGAACAAAAGATACGCCTGCACAATGAGAGAGACTGCAATGCCCCACAGGTAAAAGTAGAGCGCCTTGTACAGCAGGGTCTTCACGCGGCTCAGGCGCAGGTGACGCTGGGCAAAATCAGGCGATGTGCACTTAATAGTTAAAGAGTCCCGAAAGTTCTGCTCATCGTCCTCATCGTATGCGCGCGGGGTCTCTTTCATGTTCTCTACAGTTTTCTCCCCATTGTCTTTGCTAGTCTGCGTGCTGGTGCCGGCGACCTCTTTTTCCTTCTCTTTTTCTTCGACCATCTCCGCCGCCCGCCGTGCGATTGCCTCCTCCTTCTTCAGCTTCCACACCCGCCGCTCCTCCGAAATAAACGCCTTCAGCCGCGCGCTCGCCCGCCAGTGCAGCGGGTAGCCGTCCTCCAGCACGTTCGCGGCGGAGGTATCGTTCGTGAGGTAACTCGTGTTCGTCGCGCCGAGCGTAACCGCCGCCCAGCCGCCCCATGTCTTCTTGCGGTAGGCGGGGTAGAAGATTACATTGCCGGCGTAGTCAAGGCTAACGAGGCGGCGGCCAATGCGGTAGCGCGTGAGGCTCCAGAAGTGCGCCTCGACAACGCCCTGGATGCCGCTGCGACGCCGCCAAAACATAAGCGGAGCCATAGCTTCAGTGGAAGAATGAAAGTGTGTGTGTGTGTGTGTGTTTTAAAGAAAGTTAATTTAACTTAATTTTATATTCTCCTTTCACTAAGTGAGTATATATCTATATATATGGAGAGAGATGTTGTGGAGGTTGAATGCTAAAGGAGATGAATAAAAGTCTTACAAGGCTGCGAAATCAATGAGACAATGCCAATAGCGACAAATACAAGCAGGAGCAATTCCCGCCGTGGAGCAAAAAAAAAGAATCTTAACACGAGAGTAAAAAATATGGTTTCAATGTGTGTACGCGTGTGTGGATACGCCTAGTCCTCTGCTTTTCCTTTTTTTTATTTTCCGTTTCTTTTGTTGTATTGCGCCCCAACAATCCACCAAACAGTGCACTTCTTTTTCTTTCTTATTTTCTATCTTTTTATTTTCTCTTTAGTTTGTGATTCGTGTAGTCATCTTCTAACACACACACACACACACACACACGAGGGATTAGCAACGAGCCGGTGAGAAATAAATGTTTTTTTTTTTTCATTCATATTTTTGTTTCCTCACCACCACAACCCAAAGAATAAGAAGAGAAAGCAACATCAAGAATAAGAAGAAGGGGGTTTATGAACGGCGATCAAAGCACACACAATGGCACTATTGTATCCTCGTAGAAAAATATACACATGAACTTATTTATTATTTTAATTTATTATTTAGTCTGGCCATACGGAAATATTATTAGCGTGGGGCAAAATTAATAACACACATACACACATACATACAGTTTCCCGCATGTGCCCACTCTTTCTCTGTTGTGACTCCCTCCTGGTTAACCGTCCGCATGGATTATAAATTTCCAGTTTATACGACGTCCTTCTCCGACACTTTTCTCTTTTCCATCGATTCTCTCATCCACATATTTCTTTGCATGTGTTGTCTTCTTCATTTCTTTTTTTCTGTTTTACTTCCTCCTTCCTTCCTTCTCTCTCTCTCTCTCTGTTTTTTTTTCTTTTTTTTATAGTGTTGCCTCTCATTGCATGCATACCCAGAACACAATGTAGAAATCTTAGTGATCTGTCCGTACCCGTTTGTGGCGCCGCCCCTCGAGCTGCTCCCCCTCACCCTGCGCCGCCAACAGTTCCGCCATGTCTTTCCCCATTCCATCATATTCATCATCTTCATCGTCTTCTTCATCCTCATTGTCGTCCAGTACATCATAACTAACGCTGCTGCTGCTGCTGCTTTCATCATCATCACTGCTGTTGCTATCATCATCATAATCATCGTCATCGTCTTCTTCAGTGTTGACGGTGTCGTCGCTCCCCGCGTCAAACTCCGCCTCACCGCTGCGGGACGACTCGACGCCATACGACGAGCCGCGATCAACATCGGCAATCATCTCCGTCCGCTCGCCGTCGGCATCTTTGTTGTCATCATCATTATCATCGTTGTCGTGCTCACTGTTCTCGTCCTCAAGATTCATCTGGTCCAAGTCATCCAGGTCAAGATCATCATCATTATCGTTTGCTGCATTAAACTTACGCTCCGCCGCCTCGTCGTCTTCCTCCGCGGCGACCAAACGACGTGCCTTGCGCAGAAGTGCGAGAGCAGCAGCCTTCTTGTTCTTCTTCAGGTGCGGGTCCCGCTTGCTTCGCACGCGCAGTGCCCGGTACTCGCCACCAGCGCAGCGAATTTCCGTGAACATTTTGGGAAAAATAATGCCGGCATCGGAATTCACAACGAGACTCTTTTCCGACGGACGGACGGACTTGAAGACGGAAAGACGACCATACATTGCCGCAAGAGGGTCGTAAAGTGCTGCCATGCTTCTATACTGATGCAGGAGCGGCGCAACGAAATCCTTCGGTGGCGATGGATTTGCTGCGGTGGTGGAAGGGGTGGACGAAGAAACAGATGTCGGCAGTGGAGACTTCTCTACTCCCTTCTTGCCGTTGCATGATGCTGATGATGATACATCCTCCTTTTCTGCATTTTGGCGCTTAATTAACTGCTGCGCCTGATACATCTCAACACCACGGTAATGGATGATAGCATCTATCCACTCAAATAAAGGGGAGCGGGAATTTGCCCCACGCACGCGATGGGAGAGAATTTGCAGCAGCTGCAGACAGTACGGTAGCTGAAGGCCCATGACAGTTGCCCGTGCGTCATCCGCCGAGCGCGATGCAACAGTGAGAAGCTCCATCACGGCAGAGGCATCATTGGCGTGAAGTGCTTGATAAAGAGGAACTGTCGCAAGTCCCAACGCATGTTGTTGTTGTTGTTGCTGGGCTCCTTGTTCTTGTTTTTGTTTTTGCGATGATGATGAAATGGATAGTTGCTTCAGGCGCTGCTCAAGTGTCAGACCTTTTTGCGGGATATCCTTCACACTCTTTGCATGAAATGGCACGGGTACAGCAAATCCTTCTGACGGTGTAGAAGCGGCGTGTGCGGCGAGACGCTGTTGTTGCTGCTGCTGCTGACGGCAGTGCGTGGCCCACGTGTTGTCCAGAACTTCCATGTCTGCATGCACGGCGTCAACACCGCCAGTCTTCTCAGACTTTGTTCCCGCCGGCATCTCGTACACCGCCGCATCCTCAAGCAGAGGTGACGTTATAATTGTTGACGGCGACAATGATGTTGATGTGTGTGCCCTTGTGGCCTTACGTGTGACTTCATGTAAGTCCACCACCTCAAAATGGGGCAGCGCAAAGCGCCCCCGCAACACCAGCAGCGATGGTTTCTCTACTTCACTGTTTTGAAGGAAGGCACCAAAGAGGAGGCGCCCGGACATCTCTTTTGAGACAATGCGCAGAGTGGGCGGCGTTGGGGCAGGCTCCGCCACAGATGTCAACAACGTCCTGCCAAGATTCCACACAAGCACAGCGCCGGTAAGTGTCGTGGCCACAACAAATGCCTCACTGTTATTATTATTATTATTATTATTATTTCTCATGTCATGAACGGAGATGTGTACAATGCGCTGACCGCACAACAGGCTGCGACGGCACCGCGACGATGTGCCCTGAGCTCCACCCAATGAGGGCGCTGCATCCCACACCCGCACGACGCCCTCCTGCGCACATGCGGTCACAACAACCGGCCGCTGCATCGTCCCGCCCATCCACGCGCAGTCCGACCGCGTGGCCTGCGACGCAAACGACACCATCCGCTCCATCACAACTCCCCCCGCCCTCGCAGTAGTGGCACTGGCGAGGCGGACTGTATACACGGCGTTGGTTGGCCCGGAGACAAATACGAGGAACACAGATCCAACATCAATGCCGCCGTTCGCATGATTATTATTATTATTATTATTATTTTGTGTACACTCCATGACGGCGATCGCACCGGCGTCGTACTGCACCCGCAGATTCGCCGCCACCCGCTCGCCGCGCAGACAGTCAACAATGTGCAGCGATCGGTTCGCCGCAACGCAAAATAAATATCGCCCGCAGAACACCGCCGCCGTGATCGCCTGCTGCGTGTCGGAGACTGCGAGGTGCTGCACAAACACGTCCTTCGACACGTTGTGCAGCAAGACCGTCCCGTTGCTGAGGCCCACCGCGGCGTAGCAGCCGCCGGCAACGTCGACAACATCAACCGCCCGCAATTCGTCCTCCTCCGCCGCCTGCACCGCAGAAACATCGATGTTTCCCAAGGCCAATGTAGTCAGCGAGACGACTGCGAGCGACGAGCGGCTCCGCGGGGGAACCTCCACAACGGCGGCGAGCGAACCCGTCGCGACGTCAAACACACGTGCAGTGGGGAAGTCCATGCCGACGGCGAAGTAGCGCCCCGACAGCGCGTAGCGGATCATAAGAGAACGCTCCGTCATGGGATTATTATTATTACAGACTATGTATGTATGTATATGTGTGTGCCCTCCTGCTGCTGCTGCTACGACTGCTAAGACTAGAAGTGATTCCTCTCTCTCTCCCTCTCTCTATTTTCTTCTCTTGAAGGTTCATACACAGTTCGACCAAAACAAGAAAGAAAAGAAAAAAATTATAAACATTATGCAGATACAGTGGGAAAGAGAGCCGACCACATTTCACACCAGCCCCCAAAACCAATTATTCTTTAGAAATAGTAACCCCACCACATAACTACCTTTACATTTTCGTGCGTCTTAAAGAAGAAGAAGAAAAAAAAACGTTTTATTTTATTACGTATATGTATTGTGTGTTAGTCACAGAAGCAAGCCAAATTCACGAAGCATGACAACAGCAGGATTTGTAAAATTCATATCATACCAATAATTCACCGCCGCGATTAGCGGCAGCGTCGGCTGCTGCTCTGTCGTCCTCCTCTCCAGTGAGGACGCGGTAGATAATTCCGTCCGCATCTTCCCTGCCAGCGTGTCCTCCTCATCTGCGTGCTGTGCCACACGATGTAACCACATCGCGGGAAGGTACAACACTTCCCCTGCCTTCACGTACACCACGAGCGGGTGCAGCCGATCCCGCAGACTCTCCGGCATGAGAGACGGCACCTCCACGACGGCCGGCGTCAACTCTACGTCCATCCACGGCACCGCCTCATTATCCAGCACCGGTGCATCTTTGAATACATAGCCACACCCACCCTCTTCCTTTTCTTCACGCTTCTCCACGGCAAATGCGGCGGATGGGAGTTCCGGCTTCGGCACAAACACTCCCTCCCACGGCGGGACGAGCACGAACTCCTTCACGCCTCGCACGACTGCGTACAAGTTCTCCACCCAGTCCTGATGCATCGACGACACCGACGCGGGAGTGCCGAACCACACATTCGCTGCCTCGTGCGGGCCGCCGAACACACGCGCGCCGAAGTCGTCGAGGTTGCGGGGAACGTCGCGCTGCAGGTGGCCGTACTCGAGCTCGAGGCAGTTGTTCTGCATCTGGGCGTACGCGACAACGGCGGTGGGGCGGGTCATGTCGACGAAAAGAGACCTCCGTGGCGGGTGCGGTGGGTTGGAGCGGAGGAGGCGGTACAACTCGGGGAGAGTCACACGAACTTCGGCTGCACACATGAACAACTTCTTCGTCACTAATGCAGAGCGCTCCTCACCAACTTCCTCCTGCGTCTTTATATCCCCCGGCTTCTGCTCCACCATGCTATTACTCTTGTTCTTCTCGTCCGTATCATCATTATCATTATTATTATCTGAACTGCCTTTCTTCTCCTGAGCGTCGCGGTACGTTACATACGTCACTGCATCAGCGCGGCCATTCGGCGTTAGTGCGACAGTCACACGCGTCAAACCATCATTGTCCTCCACTTCCTCTCTTTTCTCTGCTGCATCCTCATCAGCCGTGGAAGACACCGCCTCACTACTAGACAGAGCTGCAGACTCACATTTCTCATCGTTTTTCTTGTTTTTCTTCTCTTTTCCTCTCTGTCCATCCAAGTCGAAGAGATACGTGTCATCACGCCAGCGCCACATCGCAGGCCAACTCTCAAGCGCCCCGACAATCACGCACGGCCGCGACTGAAATACAAACTCCCGCATGAACGCCTGCTCCGTGAGCACACGCGGCTCATCGTTGTCTTCATTATCATCTTTCATGCAGCTGAGCCCCTCAACCCGCACCCGCTCGACCTTGAACTGCTCCAGCGCTCTTGCCGTGCTCTCAAAGGCATCAGCGACTGTCTGCTGCCGCGACTCCTCCACGAGATGACCCAACGTCACCATAGTCGCGCCACCGCTTTCTTTTTCCTCTCATATAAATACATACATACACCACAGAAACAAAGAAGAGGAGATGGAGAGATAGATAGATAGATAGATAGAGAGACGTACATCCATATACATGTACACAGCGATGCAGAGAGAAACAAATAAACACGTACGGAAAGACGCAAACTGCATAAGCAAGGAAGGAAACGAGCTGGATGAAAGAAAAGACATGCGATGTGAAGACACAACAACACGAACCAAAAGCAAAAAAAAAAAAAGCTTCACAGACTTCTTCCTTTTTTCCCTCCTCTCTCTCCTCATCCAGGCAGAGAGACACGTGTACTGGGGAAAACAACTGAAAAGTAACAAGAAACAAGATGAAAAGGAAAAAAAAAGAAAAGCATTTGTGGGAATGACCGCAACACGAAACATACACGCGTCTTCATTATATGCTATCACAAAGAAGGACATATATATTGTTTTTCTGGGAGTTTTTCCCTTTTTTTCTTGCTGTTCATCTTTTCCTTTCATTTCCCCCCCTTTTTTTTCTTACTTGGTTTGACTCATTCGTTCTTCAGACGCACACATACACCCACACACACACACAATCACTTTTTCTTTCTGCTTCTTTAACATTGTTAAGCGGAGACGTGAAAAACAAAACAAAGCCAAAAAAAAAAAGTTCACACTGGGTAATAATAATTATAGTGAAAATCGCCACAACACTTTAAAGAAGGATACATAAAGCATATGAACAGAGAATACAATAACCTGCCTGAAGAAGAGAAAGAACAATAATAATCGCATATATCGTTTTTACAACATTATAATTCTATTCTTTCCACCCCTTTCTTCACTCACAAAATACTTTTCACCTTTTTTTTTTTTTCCCTGTCCTTCATACTCATACTCATTCTTATTCTATACTTCGTGTAATTCCATACATGATACTAAATAATGCACTCATAGGTATACTACTGCACCACTGAAATGTAGTAATGTAAACACGCAATAATTTACTACCAACAGCATTGGACTGAGTCATTGAAATAGGAACGAACCACGGATGCTCTCAGTATAAATACATTATATACATTACTCCAACACTCGATTAAAAACACACACGATGAGAGAAAAGACAAAAACAAAAAGTTTCCTTCGTTTCGTGTATGTACACATACACAGAGAAGAATGGTGTTATTATTATTAACTTTTTTTTCTTTTTCTTCTTCTCTAAACACCAGCATACCAAAGTATCACTCTCTCTATCCCCCACACAGACACATCTCATGCCTCACTTGAAGAAACCTGTACGGCTTTACTGCATCGAATTGTTCCCCCAACAGGATCGAATTCAAAGCTGATGGTGCTGCCATCGCACGTGACGCCATACAACGCCGTTGACCGGGGAGACTTTGGGCGGAATGGAAGTATTTCTCCCGTCATGTTGCTGCCTGTATGCGGTAGCCACCTTGTCATGTATTCCACCTGCCAATAAGTGGGTTGCTCCCACCACACCACAAGTGACTGGGCGAGTTCCGTCAACGTTGCGTAGTCCCGCTTCTCTGCACCGCTGTCGGTTCCCTCGCTTTCAAGATTTTGAGCCGTCTCGTTTCCCCCGCTGCTGGATCCCCAGTAAAGCCGTGCGACTCGGCCCGCCCCCTCCACAAACGGTGCCATTTGCTGCGAGACATAACGACGGAACATGGATCCAAAGTCCTGCGATTTAGTTAACGAGGTGGGGTAAGAGGAAGACTTATCATTCTGCAGCGTCTTCGATGGGTTCTGGCTCCCGCTGGGTTGGGAATGAGAGAGAGAACCACTTGACTTTACGTGTTTACTCCCTGATTCCTGTGCCGGTGCATCAGAAAAATCCACGGGATGCTGGCTGGAGCTCATATCACGAAATAGATGCTGCCGCAACGTCCCCGTTGTTGTATAAATCCACCTGGGGACGAATACATCGTCTGTCAGCGGCAACGGGCACTCACACGCTGCCCACTCAGAGTTGAAATACGACGAGACCAAACCGAGGTGGTACAAAGAGGAGTGATAGTTCTGTACATAAGAAACCTTACTTGGGTCCCTCGTACTCACATCATACGGTTTTGTCTCATGCTCTTCACCAACGTAAAAGATTTTTAATGTGTTCCCCGCTATACAGAACAGAAAGGCCTCGCCGAGGAACCGTAACTGAAAGATGGGCGTGGGAAATGACGCATTTCGCACTTCCCTCACCTTCACAAAATAACCCGGAAGCCCCTTTTCACTACCATAATCACCTTCAAGATTACTGCTTCCCATCCGATTTTGAGAATGAGAGTCCGTTGCACCACCAGCAGCAGAAGTCCTCTTTATCGTAGTAGTAGTGGCTGATTTTTCTATTCCTTCACAGTAACGCCAAACCCGAATGACTGTTGCCCGCTCACTGCAGGTTGCAACATGCCACCGCATTGGCCTAGACAGAGTGTTGCTGCCATTGCTGCTGCTGCTGCTACTCATCATGTTGCCATTGAGGTCCATCGCGAGTGAGCTGAGTGTGTGCTCATGGGCAACGGGAACAGTCGCCAGCAGCTTTGCATGCACGTGGCTTGATGACAGTGACGACTCCGCATCGTAGCGCAGCAAACTGAACCCCAGTAATGATCTACGGAACACTAAACATTTTTTATTGTAGTCAATTGCCAGCGGTGCATCAACATATGTGACCGATGCGTTCGACTTCGCCCCTGGGGGAACACTGCCAGTGAGCGGCAACATGTTCTTCGATGGAGCCGGAAGGTTTGCAGTAAACGCGGACGTGTTTCCTCCCAGCGGGCCTGCGAGCGGAGCGGCGTCCGTCCAAAGCGGCAGCGCCAAGAGACACTGATCCGTCTCAAAGCTGTACAGTCGCACTTCTCTAGTCGTGAGTGTGATGATGACACGGTGGTCAAGCCGCAGATCTTTAACAGGGTCCGGCAGATGCAAACTTCTGTCTGGCCATACATCACCTGTGACGAATATCTTCACGACGTTTCTCGGACCCACCGGGTACGGCCCACCGCCAACGACCGCGACGAACTGCGTCTTGTAGAGCAGCGCCATCACACCAATTCCGCATTCTGTCGGCAGCGGCATCGCCTTTTCGTCCTTCGTCCACCGCGACGCACTCGGCTCCATGTACGCAGACGCCAATGTCGTTGTGGGAATTTCCGCAGGCAAAACATCGGCACGCGTGGATACAATCTCCGCCCCCAGAACATCGTCTTTCATCACCTTTCCCGCTGCATCTGAATTTAAATTAATCTTTTCCGCCTCCATCTTTCTTTGCTGCTGCTGCTCTGCTGCACGCACCGAGCGCTGCGATGGTGGCGGGCTGTGTGCAAAGAGACTCAGCAGCGCATCGTTGTCGACATCGTCGCTCCTGTTGCCGCGGCTTGTCCCCCAGTCGGAGGAGGCGACGGTGCGGAGTGTAGGTGTGCGCTCATGTGCGTCCCACGTAGTTGCCTGCGATGACAACTCAATCTCGCGCCTAGGCGGAAATACGGCCTCAACAGTCGTGCAGAAGGGCGGCCGCGAGACCGAAGAAGTTGTTGTGTTTGTATTTCTATTTGCTGCTTCCTCCTCTGAGCTGATGGCCGAGGAGGAGACGGAGCGGTGGATGCGGTAGATGACGTAGCCCTTGTGGTGGCCCACACCAACACGCGAGGAGTCCTGATTCAGGCAGAGACACAGCGGCTGCAGGATCTCCTCCGCGTCGTCAAGCAGGTCGAAGTCCATCATTATTATTGTTGTGATTATTGTTATCCACAACAGTCACACCCAAAAAAGAAACGTCACTCTTTTGTATAAAGATCTCCGGAGTGCTAGTATGGAAATAGTAAGAACGAGAAGGGAAGATTGGTTGACACGTGTGTGCGTGTATGTTGTTTGGGGGAAGGGAGGTATAAGGAAACCACTGGATAAAAAAGAAAATCAGAAAAAAAAAGGCACGAATGAAAAAGATACTAGAAGAAAAACTATGTGAATCTTTTCCTCCTTTTTTTGTTTGTTTGTTTGCCTGCAAGAGAGTGAGAGAGAAGAAAGGGAAAGAAGAAGAGTGATGATTCAAATGTAATTTCAATGGTGTCAGAGAACACCATACACACAAATACTGTCAAACACAGAGTGAGAGAGACATTTGACTTCTTTTTCTTTCTTTCTTCCTTTCTTTCTCTCTATTTCTCTTCCTTTTTAAATGCAAGGGAAACCCGCAGGTAATCCCCTTCTTACTCTCAACGTCAAGTTCAAAATGTATCATGATAATAATAACCAACCAACCAACCAACACTTCTTCTTCATTCTCCCTCCCTCTCTGTGAATTAGCCCAACTGCTTCCGTTCTCCCTCCGTCTCTCTCTCATTGAATAACTCATGCAAATGCATACATACACACATACTTCTTCGTTAGTAACACAATACACACACACACCGAGTCATTCATCAAAACGGCCCCGGTTTACTTGTTGTCGAGGCGGAGTTCGCGGCCTGCTGCAGGTACGCCATCAGCTCGCCGTCGTCCCGCTTCACCGCAGACCACGGAACTCCCTTCCGCACCATCTGCTCGCCCAAGTACCAAAGAGCATAACACCGGCGTCGTCTCTGCTCCTCGCTCACCGTGACGTCCCGCAGCACACTCTGTGTGGCGTAGCGAAGAGTAACGCTTGCATCCGCAATCACCGAATCAAACTCCATGTTGAAGTATTCTGCCATTATTTTCTGTGCAAGCCACTCGCGATTGCCCTTAGCACGCCCGTCAATCTGCTCACGAAATGCATCATAAACACGGTCAATACCAGAAAATACCTTTTTGTATACATGTAGTTTGGGGGCGTAAAAAGGTCGAATGCCGAGGAAGCGTTGGCTAGAAACGATATAAGACTGACCCACCTCGTACATCAATTCACGACCAAAGCTCGCCTCTGACAGGCGGCGAGTAAAACGATCACAGCGATCTTCAAAATCTTTTGAAAAGGAATTATACTCATTGCTTCCGGGAGTTAACACAAAAATGGAATCCGGTGTATCATTCGATGATGAACCCTGCTGTGATGACAATACTGATGACGTGTGCAATTTTGGCCTTGATGTTTTACTACCCAATTCCCCCATCATGGTGTACAGCACCTCATTCCGTCCATTTGCCGCACGATGTTGTTGACTATTTCCCCCTCTTATCGCTGGGGAGTTTGCATGCACGTCAAGTATCTGCGCCAGTTCCATCGCCAGCTGTCTACACCGCAGGCACTGCAGCTCCTCGAACTCATGCAGGGAGACACTCACCTGCGCCTCGTTCCGCAAATGCCAATGAGAGCGCAGCAAGGAACCGAGCAATTTCTCTCGGAATGGCTCCCCGCCAAAGACACTTTGAACAATTTCCTCCGGAGTGCGGGACATGAATCGGCCCACTTTACTTTCATGCAAGCGCAGCGCCTGCGCCCCGCCGACATCGAAGGACCGTCGTTTTTCAGGATTTGACAAGATCTGGTACGCCTGCGAGATGCTCTCAAACTTCCTCTGTGCATCGAGCCGCTCCTTCTCAGTCAGTGGCCCGCCATGACGGCTCTGCACGACATCCGGGTGGAAGATCTTTGCGAGATTTTTATACTTCGCCTTGATCTCTGCCTGCGTGGCGGAGCGCTTCACCTGCAGCGCCTCGTATGGGTCATCCTGCACACGTTCATCATAATCATCCCCGCCCTTATGTTTCCCTGCACCGCCCATGCGCTTTATCTTTTGATTGATCTTATCAAATGAAAAACCCATGGAGGAAAGACGATGTTTCCACTTTTCTTCCGCCTTCATGTTTTTCCGACGGAACTCCAGTCGCCCAACACTACGAATCGCACGTTCCTCCAGCTGAATATCGTGATGTAGCCACATGACATCTACCACTGTGCAGTACTGCCACCGTCCCGCACTCACCTCAAAGTACAAATTCCCCGTCACGGCATTCCACACGCCATACACGCTGTTGCACAGACCGCACGGGATGTGAATAAGAGGAGAGACCACAAGTCCATACCCAATAAACTGCGATGCACGCAGAATACCCATGGCTGTTCCCTTCACAAGACCAAGACCAAGTCCACCATCACGCACCCCACGCATCGCACCGAAGAGAATACATCCAATCGCATTCTGCACGGCCACTACGACATTCCACACCATTGCATAGAGTGAAAGCCAAATATGACGTTTTGGCGTCAAGTTCATTCGACTGTAAAAATTCAT
This sequence comes from Trypanosoma lewisi, assembly GCA_036321185.1. Classification (NCBI taxonomy): domain Eukaryota; phylum Euglenozoa; class Kinetoplastea; order Trypanosomatida; family Trypanosomatidae; genus Trypanosoma; species Trypanosoma lewisi. The sequence goes on along the minus strand of JAWVMQ010000169.1, from coordinate 306,589 downwards.
CGCGTGAAGTTTTTTCATCCGACAGATGTAATCCAAGTCTGCTGTGAGAGTCACAAGCTGATTGGGTCGCACTGACTCTTCCTGCGTAAGACGGCCCCTAAAACTCAATAAACGAGTATACATCCCCTTCCATCCCTGAATGATTGGTGAGGAGGATCCCACAGGTTTTACCCACCCAGAAGGAGATCTCCAATTCCTGCTGTCTACACTGCAGTTCTTCCCCTGTTGCATGACTGTGAGAATGTTAGTGGGACGCCCAAGGAGTGATGATGGATGTGCATCCACGACAAGTTGTGGCTTCTCAAAGAGTACATATGACAAGCGGTGGAGCTCCGCATCCAATGCGTCTGCCTTTGCGGCGAGTCTGTAGGCGAAGGGAAGCAGCTCCGCCTCATCCTCTGCGGCGTCCATCGCACGGAACTCCTCCTCCTCCAGCCGCCGCTGCTCCTCCTCCGTGAGACCCGCAGTGGGCTTCGCGTGAAGAAGCATGGCGGGAGTCGTCGCGTAGGAGACTACAGAAACATGCGCAGCAAAGACTACCGCAGGAGAAAGTCGTCGCATGTTTTTTTTTTTTTGTTGCTGTTGTTGTTAATCCCTCTTTCTTTTTTATTGCCTAGAGAGAAGCGATATATGTACGTGTGTGTAAAGAGAAAGAAAGAAACCAATTAACTAACCAAAAAAAATAAATAAATGAAATACCCCTTCGTCCTGCTGCACCAGCTGTTTTATGTTGTACTGCGGTCCTCAGAGAGTATTAATGTATAACTCCACTTCTATACTTTGATTCAGTTGTTGCAAACAAGACAAAAAAAAAGAGGAAAATAAAACAAGTAACAGTGAAAGAGCCTCATATGGATGTTGGATACTCTCACAAGGAATAACGACAGAGAACCCGTCTACACATATACACACAGAGAAATAGAGCCTCACATGCACTCTGTTAGAAGAATGCAAAAGCACCTGACATCAGTTTCCATCTCTCTCTCTCTCTCTCTCTCTCTCTTTCTCTCTGTGTATACCCCATTCCAATTCCCCTCGGAAGAAAAAGGATAAACACACACACACACACACACACACATGCAGATAGAGGAAAAAAACAAGAAACACCAAAAGCAAGAACAACACACACAAACAAAGATCAAGCAATCCAAACACAAAACGAGAACGAAAAAAAAAAAACTAAACAAACAAACAAAATTCTTCGTTGCCACTTCCATCTTACGTTTCTTCCTTCATTCCCACAGCTGTGGCATTATTATTATTATTATTATTATTACTATTATTATTATTATTATTATTATTACTATTATTATTATTATTATTATTATTATTGTATTCTATTGTCCTCTCCTTTACATCTTGTTTCGTTCACTCGTCAATTCTCAGTTTATTCTCTATCCTCCACACAGACACGTTTCTCTTCTCTTTTGTTATCCTTCAACTTTGGTGCTCCAATGCAAACTGACATACATACATATATATATATATATCTTTTTTTTACTGTCATTTTTCTCCACCATTACATTCCATGTATTACTGTGCCAATACATCGTACGATATTGCACAACTCATGGGAGAAAACTCCGAAGAAACACACAGCTAAAATGCGGATATAATACATCCATACACAAGGAAAAGAGGAAAGGAGATGGAGAGGGAGCAACACGGAGACACAGACACATAGACGTGTGTCTGCGTGCATCTGCAGCTGAGAGATCCATACATTCATTCAGACCTTCACCTGTTGATTTTCTTTTTCTCCCCCTTCTTATCATCATTACTCCACCTTTATCTCTCTACAGACATGATGCCAGTCCCCCTTCCCATCACTCCATGCATAACTAACACGAACAACCAGACTTCTTCTCGTTCCGTGTCCTGTTACCATACAGCAACTTCCCATTACTGCTCCTGTCATTCCCAACTCCTGCATCCGCCTCTCCGCCCAACTCCTCCGTTGCTGCCAACACGCAGTCAACCAACTTCTGAAAGGCGGCGTCGACGTTTCTGTTCTCCTTCGCGCTCGTGACAAACCACGCCTCGAAGCCGTGCTGCCGGCAGAACTCATCCATCTCCTCCCGCGTCTTGTTTATACATCCAACAACATTATTATTATTGTCATTATTGCCACTCGACAAGAAGGAGAGACTATCGTCGTCTTTCACAGGCAGCAGGTCTACTTTATTAATTAATAGTACACACGGAATCGGCCGCCCCGTTGCGCCCATGAACACTTTACTGTCTACATCTTGTTTCCACTTCACCGCAAGCTCCAAAGTCTCCGGCCGCGTTATATCCGCGACGACGATCGCCCCCGCTGCTGCTTGGTAGTAAACGCGGGTCATCTGCCCGTACCGCTCCTGCCCCGCGATGTCCCACAACTGCAGCGTAATATTTCTGCCGGTCGCGGGGTGCACGACGTCTTTGAGGGCGAAGTCAACGCCGATCGTTGCCTTGTTCGTCGCCAAGAAGATGCTGTGCACGTAGCGGCGGATGAGGCACGTCTTGCCGGTGCCGCCCTCGCCAATGATGAGGATTTTGAAGAGAAGCTCACTGCTCTTCGAGTAGGACATAATCACTCACTCTCTTTCTCTCTGTGTGTATGTATATATGTATACAGTGTCCCTTTTTATTTTTATTTATTTTCTTCTTCTTTACACCTAATTTCTGCGGCAGTCAACAAACACTGCAGCAAGGGCGGTGTGGGTGGTGTTTGTTTAGACGTGAAGGGGAAAAAAAAGAAGAGGAGGAAAAAACATGAAAAAAAGAAGAAAGAAGGGAATAAAGACATACAGTGTCATTATATGTACATAGAGAGTCACGCAGAGAGAGAGAGAGAGAGAAAGGAAGATACATTCCACCTTTCTCTGTATGTACAAAGATAGTTTTTTTTTTTCCTTTCTCTACTTGTTTTCATGTGCTCCAACGCTGAAGATACATGAAAAGCGAAAGGGATGCAATTCTCACCGCACCCACTTTCTCAGAAAGCAGGAAAGGGAGAAAAACAAACAAAAAAGGATATATATATATATATATATATATATATATATAGATATAGATATAGGAAGATACTACACCACCACCACCGAAAATAAATAAATAAGCAAATACTGCAAGAAGGAAATCAAACAACCAAACAACCAAAAAAAACACACACAGACACATCATTGATACTACCGCAAATAGATTTTTCCATTCACCCTGGCAGCGTACTATTCACTCATTTTCTACACCCCGAGCCTTTTTTCCTTTCTTTCATTTTTTCCCCTTACCATGTAAACAACAGATAAAGTACACCTAATACATATGTACACATATGCATGGTTTTCTTCCTTCCATTCTTTTTTATGCTTTATTTACCTTATTTTCTCTTTGTGAGTCTCGTTCTTTTCGAAGATGCACAATTTTGCATCATGTACACACGCAGACACCCACCTACCCATGAAGAGAGAGAGAGAGAGAGAGACAATATATTTCTTTTTTCCCTTTCATTTCCCTTTGGTGTTTCCCCCCTCCCACACTCCGGCTTTGGTTTATTTTGTTTGAAACCAATGAGAGATGCATGCACACTTGTGGTATGTATACAGAAAAGGAGGAGTGGGAGGAATGACTGACTGTGTGTGCACATACAAGAAGAGCGGCAGATAATAGGCAAAAATATAAGAAATGGGGGAGAGAATTGGAATAGGTTGACTTTTCATGGGTGCATCAGCTTAACCCATAATTTATAAAAAGCCAAACAAACAAGAAAAAAAACCAAAAAAAAAATCATAATCAATTTCCTGGAGCATACCGATAAAAAACACAGCAAAAATAATTTATTAATCCATAGTAATCTAAAGCAAAGACACATACAGCTAAATATACACATATCTATGTATCCCACATAGATACATAGACAGAGAGTCCAATGGACCCCCTTCTTCCCTATACATGCATACATCCCTTTCGGAATCCATATGTAGGGGACGAAATTATCTTTTTTTTCCCTTCTTTTGCTTTTGTATAAAATTAATGAACGACTCAACTGGAGTCCAGTGACGCCTCCTAAAGGACGGACACCCACACACCCACAGACAGAAACAGTGATCGATTGAGAGTAAGTGCTACGTAGATAGTTAGAAGGGAGTAGTAGGAATAATCAGAATATATATATATATATATACTGATTATCCAAAAAACAAAAAAAAGAGAGCCCATCTATGTATGCATGTCTACAAGGAGGTGAACGTGTGAATGGAAACGTAATCAGAGTACATACACGTTCATACACTCCACCGTATGTAGACCGTGTGCATACATGCACTGAGTGGAAATGATCAGAACGAACTCAGAGAATTCTTTACGAGGGAATAAAACAATATGTGCATCAACAGAAAAGAGGAAGAAACAAAAGAAACAAAAACAAACAGAAAGAAGAGAAAAAAAAACCAACAACCTCGGAACAGCTTCGCTATCAATGTAATATTCCCTATTTTCACACTTGCCTCTCCTTCTCATTTGCCCGTCAACAATACAAATAAAAAAGTATTCCTCGCGGTTCACTACCGTACGAGAGAACACACACGCACACACAATGAAAAAAATGTCTCCCCAAATAACAAACCATCTACACACCCAAAAGATAGACAGGGATCCCCCCAAGCTCTCCTACTATTATTATTATTACTTCTCCATAGATACACACAGCGAGCCCACTATTTATTTCATGCTAACTTTTTCCTTATGTCCTGATTGATGATCACTAGCTAAACCAATTGGATTTAATTAATTATTTTATTTGCCTTCAAGTTCTTTCGGATACACTTCTTTTTTTAAATTAATCAATTATATATATAAATAAATAAATAAATATATATGTATAGTTTCCCAATGAATGTCATAAAAAAAAAAAAAGTGGAAAACAGCAAACGAAAAAAAAAAAATAAGCCCACAAGTAGTAACAGTAAAGAGTGTACATACGTACATGCATCCTACTCCCAGTTCTCTCCCACGACACACAAATACAGACCGAGAGGCATTCCTTCCCAAAAAGAATACCGCTCACTGGATTTGTATACATCCACAGATAAAAGATAAACAGGAGCAAACACGTACATGCACGCATATATATCTTTCTCTACAATAAGCAAAGAAATATATATATATATATATGTATACCTCCCTTCTATCCATCGCGCCGTGCCATGTCACGACGAATAACCTCCCCAGCAAGAAGAAGAAGGGCCTTATGAAGTGCCAACGCCTGCGCCTCAGTTGATATAGTCTTCTGCTGTTTATCCTTATGACAGCGGTAATTCAAACCCCCCACTAATGTCTGTTGATTATTACCACACCCAGTCAAGCCCATGAGTGCCTCGTGCTCCATGCCGCTTCCACGTCCACCGACCGTTGTGGAGTCGATCACGGCGCATATCGGGACGTCACCGCCATACCGCCCGATTGCCTCCCACACACCACGAGCACTTTCCATTCCTTTGCTAGTGAAGGGGCGGTCATAAATGGAAGTCATTGGGGGTGGTATTCCTATGTCGGAAGATAGTTCCTCTGGACCGTCAGTAGATGTAGGAAAAATTGATACAAACAAAGACGATAATGAGTTGCCACCACCAAAGGGAGATGATGTGGCGGCGGTGGCACTGGTGTGGGGGATGCATGCACCGTTTCCGATAATACCACCATTACCACCAGCAAAAGCAGCAGCTGGTAATGTATTCATGTCAAGAGGAGAAACTGGTTCTCCATCTAGAATAATAATGTATGCATCGGTGCCAATTGTATGCTGCTGCAGTAATGCCTTGTCAAATCCGTGCCGATGGGTAATTCCGAGGAGTTGTGCCCGCACCGGCAACCTGGTAGCAACATCTGTCATTGTACTTGTAGTACAAGTAGTAGTCGTAGACGAATCCATCGCTGAATCAGATGTATTATACAGAGGTATAGGAAGCTGCAGAAGGACCTTTTTTCGACACCTTCTCGGTGCACCGGAGGACGAAGAAAGATGCCTATTTGCACTGTGTTGACTTCTTCTAGGCGCTGTGGATGCAGCTACTCCCCCTTCCTTTCGCCTTTCCGTGGAATCCGTAAATATATTCTTTTCACTTCCAGAAAGTTCAGAGACTGAGCTGACGAATGAACCTAGTGAAGACGTTGTATCCTTACTACTTGTATGCTTCAGCGATGGGGATGCTTGTGCCTGGTGCGTAATTTCTTCTAATGCATGGAATACTTCTGAGAGGTCTGTACGCTCGCCACTTTCACCCACATTATTATTCCCTTGCAGAAGTATCACACAAATCTTATGCTCACGACCCCCCAGTAACGACTTCCATCCATCACCATTCACAGTATCACCACTCCCAGTTCCTGTACTGTCTGTAAGTATACAACCACCCATATTTGGTGTATTTTCCCACGACGTTCTCGGTGATTTCTGATGCAGCTGCACATCCTCAAAGCAGTGCACACAGACTCGCTGCAAGACGCTGGTCGCTGATGTAGTCACGTGCTTAGACTCCGCGGCGGCTGGAGAATTTTTATTATTCCTCTTCACTGCATCCAGTCCGCCTTCCGATGATGAAATGTGCGAGGTCATCGTCGTCGTGCTGTTACCATTCCCGTTTTTCTCATTCCACCGTTGAACTATCACGTCCCACGGGAGAAACAAATTGGAGCAGCTGTAACAGAACAAACCGCCGCAGAGTCTGCAGTGATGTCGGCGGTGGAATAAGTCAAACCTCCTCTCGCAGTAATCGCACTGCGCTGTGGCATCATCTGGCTTCCACTTCGTCAACTGCATCCAAGGCAAAAGTATTCTGCTTTTTTTTCGTTTTTTTCTACTTGCTTTCTGACGCAACAGGAATGGAGACACACGCACTTACACACACACACGGAGAAAAAATACTAATAGATGAAAATACACTTGTCGTTTGCGATCGTTATATTTCCAAAACACTTTCCCCACACTTCTTTGCTTATTCCCCAGGTGCAAGATTCCTACTAACGCAAGAGAGCACAGACCCTGTTCTACCTTTCCTTTATTTGTCTTTAAGGGCTCTGATACTTTCCACACCCCCTTTTTTTCACCCGCCTCTGCGTGTGTGGGTTTATTTGTGGTTGCTTTTCTTTCCTTCGCGTTCTTCAGCACAGCGACCGAACCACAACTTCACCTGTGAAGAAGAACAATACAGATAGATAGAGAGAGAAAAGCGAAAGAAAGAAACGTACGTAGAAAGATATGCAGAGAGATGGTAATTATACCAAGAAAATAATAAACAAATACCATTTTTTTTTCTTTGTTTATTTTTATTTTCTTCAAAGTGTTGGTGTGACTGTTATCGTCTTCCACTGTGTGCCACTTTTTTCATGTTTAGTTTAATCGAATATTTGGACCTCACTTTGCCGTTGGCAGTTTCACCCGGTACATATGTATGCATCTTTTTATTTTCTTGCTCTTTCTCTTTCTCTTCCCCTTCATGGTGGTGGTGTTAATGCTTGACAGAAGCGCGTTTAAGACGTTCCTCGAGCGTCAGTTTCTCCAAACGTTGTCGCTTGCGTGATGCATGTATGGCCTTGTCGTTGCTTGTCAGCGACACGCGGCTGCCCTTCTTCACCTCGTACAATGTCACCTGCCGTTTGTTCTCCTGCTGTTGACTGCCATTCATCTCCCCCGCATCATTTGCTGCACGGGGCCGTTGTTGTTGTTGCCGCCGCCGCTGCAGCTTGCCGCTACTCTGCACGCCCTTCAAATGTTTCCTGGCGTCATTGTCATCCTCCTCATTATTATTATTATTATTAGTAACATCTTCGTCATCGTCGCCCTCCGCGTCGGGGACAATTGTGAACAGTTCCGCCTCGTACCGCTGGCGGCGCTGGCTCGCCTGCGCCCGCCGCTGCTCAATGACGTGCAGCAGTTTCGCGTACTCGGGGTTCGCGGGGTCGAGGGCGAAGGACGACGTGCCCCCGCCAGCGAACATTTTATGAAAGCGCGGGTCATTCCTCGCTGCCGCCAGCGCATGTCGCTTGTCATTCCCATTATTATTAGTTTCGTTATTAATCTCATCATTCTCATCAGCGCTGGCGACACGCTTAAATTTACTGATGCGGTTCTCCCAGCGCTGCTGTGTTCTGTGCTTCGCGTTCTCCTGCACGTAGCGGTTAAACTCGCCCGGGTCTACAACGGCCTTCAGCTCGCGATACAGGCGGTTCTCAATGAAGGCGCCATGCATGACGGGCCGCACCTTCCCGCCTGCAAGATCTTCTGCAGTCATGCCAAGTGAATCCATTTCATTCTTGGAGACAAATGTGTAGTCATCGTACACAGTTGTCATTTCCTTTTCTTCCAATTCTTCTGTGAGGACTTCAAGGAATGAGGCCCACTGTGGGGCAACGCCAAGCTGCGGGACAAAACGAATCTGCACACGCGGGGCATCACAACAAATACATATCACGCCGCTGTCACTGCATTCATACGGCTCTGCCATATTATGTTGACTACGCAAGACACAAAAATCTGTAATATCTGCAGGCGCCTCGATGCTTGTAAAGTTATTTCCATCTTTTTTATTCCACACCTTCAACGATCTGGTATCCGCTGAAAGAACATATGACGCCTCGCCCGTCGAGGTACTACGGCCCTGAAAGAAATATGTCTTCACAATAGGCAAGGAATTCATATGATCCTTCAGAATGAGAGGCTTATGTAGCCGCAGATCATATAGTAATACCTGCCCCGACTCTGTACCACAACTAAACAAGAGTCCAGTCTCCTCATCCGATGCTATGTGACGCAGCTCACATCTTTCATGAATTCCAGAGACTGCATCCGGTCCAGTCACTGTTAACCGCGCCGCACACGATCCCGCACGACTGTCCCACGCCTCCACCACACCGTTCACACCAGCAGTCAAAATAAGCCCATGATTTTTGAATACCTCCACATGATTAATCCCCTCGGCAGACTGTGTCTTGTAGCTCTCAACAAATGCACCCGTCTCGAGACTCAAGCGAAAAATCTCATGCGACGTTCCACTTGACAGAAGTTCAGCGGAATAGGGGTGATATGCAAGACACCGCATTGTGTGTGGCACCCGCACCCGATCCACAATGGCAGCGGAGTGATGCACCGTAATCTGACGTCCCTCGCCACGCAGTGCAAACTTCCGGAAATCCGGTGAGAGAGAGACACCCCCGAGAATTGGCATATCTGCATTGAAGCTGTACTTCATGCTCAGCTGGTTTACATCAAAACACTTTAGTCGTGGGGGGTAGTCACCAGCGGCGAATAAATGTGTTCCGTTCGCGGTACGGAAGATTGTACGAGCAAAGTGTGGGAACTCAAGATCATGAATGAGCTCAATGCGATGCTCTCCACCCGCACGTCGCTTATTCTTCTTACGCTCACTAATCCACTCCGGTAATGATTTACCCGCAGTGAGATCGTAAATCTTTACCTTGTTATGAAGGGAAACCTGCATACTTTTATTTTAAAATTTATTTATATTTCTCTTAATTATGTATACACGTCCTCTTCTCTTTATATTATTTTCTCCCTTAAGAGTATATATGCCTGTTCTGTTTGTGTTTTTTTGACTTTTTTTTGTCCTCCTTATTCTTCTTTTTTCTTTCCTTGCCCACCTGGAGCCACTATATCACCTCTCCTGTATACAGAAGAGAGAGAGAGAAAATTTCTGTCACCATCCCAAATTGAAATAGAAAAGGAATGAGAAGGAAATACTTACAATATTACCGTAATAGAAGAAGGATATCTATTCGTGTACATACATACTCACATATGATCAATAGCCTTCACAGTTGACTCCCTCCCTCCCTCTCTCTCTCGGCATTTGTATTTCAAGAAAATAACAGTAATAATAATAATAATAATAAGTAAATTAATGGGGTTCGCTTCTACTGTTAAACAAATTAGCGCCTCCTTTTCCCCCTTTGCCGGTTTGTTTGTTTGTATGTCGGGGTTTGAACGGCTTCATGCCTTCATTCAATCTCAATTTCCCTCCCTCAATCCCTCTAACACCACCACCACCACCGCAATCATCACCGACAACAATAGCACGGGTAAAAAAAATCAAAGGATCTTCATTCATTTCCTTCGCAAGTCCCTTATATATATATATATATACGACCCACTTCTTCATTCTTTTCCTTTCTCCTCACCTTTGATCTGTTCATCTCTAATTCTCTTCTTCCTCCCCGGAAACCTTCTCCTTTCCACTTGCTTCACACATTAATTTAATATTGTTTTCCCTCTTTTTTCTTTTTCTCTTCGTTGTGTACTTACTGTTTTCTTCGCACATTCCTCAAAAAAAGGTTTTGCTAGACAGAATGTCAAACACACACATATGAGCTGCCTCCTTACCCTCGTTCATCACTCTATTTGCGTATATATGTATTTGTGTATGCATGCATGTATGCATATTTGTTAGCTTGCTCAGTCCACATCATTTGGCTCCGGTGGGGCAGCAGCACCGTCGTTGCTCTCCCCCGCCCCCATCGTTGACGGCTCGTGCGGCCGCTCCATTGTGCGCTTCTCGTAGAACACGGAGAGAATCGGGTGTGCAACGTGCTCGATCTCTTTGATCTTCGCATCGTACTCCTCCTTTGTCGCGTCGGGGTTCTCCTCCAGCCACGCGGCGGCGGCGTTCACAACTGCCTGCACCTTCTGCCGGTCCTCCGCCGGTATCCCGCTCTCCGCGTCCGGCTCGCTGAGCGTCGCCCGCAGCGAGTACGTGTAGTTCTCCACGCCGTTGCGGGCCTCGATGCGCTCGGCGTTCGCGCGGTCCTCCTCCGCGAACTCCTCCGCCTCCTTCACCATCTTCTCGATCTGCTCCTTCGATAGGCGGCCTTTGTCGTTCGTGATTGTGATCGCCTGCGTCTTGCCCGCCATCTCCTCCACTGCGCTCACGATGAGGATGCCGTCGGTGTTCACGTCGAAGGTGACGGTGATGCGGGGCTTGCCGCGCGGGGCCGGCGGGATGTCGGTCAGCGTGAAGGTGCCGAGGCACTGGCACTGCGAGACAAGCGCCCGCTCGCCCTCGTACACTTTGATCTCGACGCTGCGCTGATTGTCGGCGTTTGTTGAGAAGGTCTGTGACTTTTGGATGGGGACAGTCGAATTGCGGGGAATGAGAACGGACATAACTCCACCCGCCGTCTCCACGCCCAATGAAAGCGGAGTTACATCGAGCAGCAGCAGACCTTCCGTCTTCTCGGACTTGCCGCCGGAAAGAATGTGCGCCTGCACCGCCGCACCGTAGGCGACCGCCTCGTCGGGGTTGATCGAGCGGTTCAGTTCTTTGCCGCCGAAGTAGTTCTGCACAATTTGCTGAATACGTGGAATGCGGGTGGAGCCGCCGACAAGAACAACATCGTGCACGTCCTGCGGCTTCATGCCGGAGTCCTCAAGGACTTTCTTCACGGGCTCGAGGCACCGCTCAAACTGGTCGCGGCACATCTCCTCAAAGCGGGCACGTGTAATCTTGGAGAACAGGTCGCAGCCCTCATATAAGGCATCAATTTCGATGTTGGCATTCGCAGAGCTTGAGAGTGTGCGCTTGACACGCTCGCAGGCTGTGCGGAGACGACGAACGGCGCGAGCGTTACCGCGAAGGTCTTTGCCAGAGCGTGTCTTAAACTCTGTCGCGAAGTAATCAACAAGGCGGTTGTCAAAGTCCTCGCCGCCAAGATGCGTGTCGCCCGCCGTCGCCTTCACCTCAAAGATACCGCCGTCGATCGTCAGCAGAGTGACATCGAACGTGCCGCCACCGAGATCGAAGATGAGCACAACCTTCTCGCCCTTTTCCCCCTTCTTGTCCATTCCGTACGCAATGGCGGCGGCCGTCGGCTCGTTGATGATGCGCAGCACCTCCAAGCCCGCAATCGCACCGGCGTCCTTCGTCGCCTGCCGCTGCGAGTCGTTGAAGTACGCAGGGACTGTGATGACCGCCTTCTTCACATGGTTCCCCAAGTATGCATCCGCGGTCTCCTTCATCTTCGACAGCACCATGGCGCTAATTTCCTCCGGGAAGAATGTCTTGGTTTCGCCCTGGTAATCCACCTGGACGACCGGCTTTCCGTCCTTTACAGTCACCTTGAAGGGCCAGTGCTTCATGTCCGACTGCAGGTCCGGGTCATCGTACCTGCGGCCAATCATGCGCTTGGCGTCGAAGATGGTGTTGGTGGGGTTCATCGCCACCTGGTTCTTCGCGGCATCGCCGATCAGACGCTCTGTGTCCGTGAAGGCCACGTACGACGGTGTCGTGCGGTTGCCCTGATCGTTGGCAATGATCTCCACCTGGTCATTCTTGAAGATGCCTACGCACGAGTACGTCGTGCCGAGATCGATTCCAATAGCGTTGGTGCTCATTTCTGTGTCTCGATCTCCCTTTTTGTTTTACTTTTGGTGTGTGTTGTTGTAATTTTTTTAAATTTATTTTATGTTCCTCTTGCTTCTTTGTCACTTTTTTGTTCGTTTTTGGGTACGTGCCCAAGTTATAAAAGAATATAAACCAAGGAAAGTAAAAGGAAAAGAAGAAACAACAGAGGAATCAGATATCTCATCCTTAACTCACCAATCAAAGCATCCATCTACATGCACACAGACTAAAATTTTATAAGAAAAAAGGAGATACAGATGGATATAATAGGGAGGGATAAGTTTTTTTTTTTTTGTACCTGTGTGCTTTTTACGAAGGGATATTTACAACACAAAGGGGAGTTTTTCTCCGTTTTTGAACTGCCAGTGCAACCCAATCGGACGTAAAGACACGAACAACCTCCACAAATGGCATGCCACATACACTGATGTTTTTTTCATTCTCCCTTGTATGCACTTGCGGGGTCGGCACGAACTCCCCAACATGAGGAATGGAACGTTTAATAGTAGTAGCAGTAGACGGCCAAATTGCCTTAATGTTTCTCCTCAACTCACCGTCTTTCATTTCACTTCCAACTCTTGTGAAATCTAACGGTTGTGCCTGCGGCGATCGGCATTCATCCTGTCTGTGCTGTTGCATTCGCCTCGCAACCGCCTCTTTCTTCGCCTTGAGAAAAGATGACTCTGCATGACGAAATGCATCCACCGTATCTTGTAACCATCCCTTCGTCGCAGCACCTCCCTGCGCAAAGTTATCCAGCAGTACGATAAGTTCCTTCGGATTCATTGCATTAAATTTTCTCATGCCAGCATATGCATCAGAGTCATCAGCATTCCTGCATTCCGCCTCTCGTCCTCGGATCTGCGAGGCAACAATGTCAACGAGTGCACTAGGAGATGACAATAATACAGGCTCTGCTGTCATCCCCGTGGGGAGGCCGTGATTGGAGGATTCTTTTGCACCATCCCCACCACCATCAGCACAAACACTATCACCGTAAGCACATGCTGCACACATCACCACACCGCCGCCTATTTCAATCACGGCCCGCATTGAGCGTCCCCGCGCTAAACCAACTGAAGTGTTGGGCGAAACAAAAACAAAACACTGACCATCAAAAAGACGAGTTCCATTCGCATGTCGTTCCTGACGGCGACTTCTGCACTGCTGTGCGAGTTTAATGCTACTACTGGGGGATTCAGGGGGTAAAAGCTCCGGGCACCACTCATAGACAGATAAGTCACGTAATGGAAGGAAGGATTGACATGCTGCGGAGTCATATAAGGCCTTTGGTGTCACCACCCACAAACCGGCAGCTATGGCGGCGAGTATACTCTCACGCTGTGAAAGTTTATGCGTAACAAGCACATCCGCATCACGAACAGAGGGAATGACTATTTTCAAATGTGTAACCATCCCCCTTATCATATTATTTTGCCGTGGAAGATGTTGCTGCCGGAAAGAATCAAACTCAACCGACATGCCGTTCGGATTATCGCTCCTGTTTTTATCATTATTAATGCTATCACTGTAACTGAATGCAGAATCACTCAGTTTTGAGCAAATTGTTATGAGTCGATCCCTATCTGGTACGTCATGCAGAATGTGAACGCGTAGTGCAGTACTAGTGGTGGTGATAGCAGTAGTAGTAGTAGTAAGACCACCAGGACACTGTGATGACAAGGAGGCATCTGAGGAATCTTTAAAGGACAAAGCTCGTGGTTGTGGAGTTCGTAGCTGCTGTGAACCATCCCTACTGTTATTGTTCTCATAAGGATTCCATTGCTGCGGCACTGCCATGGTCACTGAGTTACATTCAACAACAGGGAGATGAGAACTAAACCGCATACCAGATCTCTGAGCAGCATTCCTGTTCACTTCATTATCACTATCACTATTATTATTATTATTATTATTATTCGTATTGCTATTACTATTGTAATCATTATCCTCACCGAGGATACATGTCTTACGAACAGGAGTGCACGCATACTTCTCCACTGCCATGAGGTCTGAATTTCGCGGCGGGGTTGCCGTTTCACGCATTTCGTCTATATCCGACTCACTGGAGGAGGCAATCACCTCAACGGGTCGTGACACTGACGATGGTGATGGTTGTAGTAGCTGTTGTTGTTGCTGTGACGGTTGTGCGTTCACCAAAACTGTGGCTGGCGAAATTGTGCGTGGGACGCTTACACGTTGCTTTCGCGGTGTTCGCAGCGTTGGGCGGGGACAGCTTTGCCGCTTCGCACTCGCCGTGTTGCCGCCCTCACTCCGCTCATCTCTCGGCATGCGTGGATGCACCGGTGTGCCTGCAGGCGTTGAAAAATCAAACTGATACCCGCTGCTTGTCTGCGGCGACATCGTGTGGACTGTAGGCAAACCATTTCCCGATGTTACTGCTGTTGTGTGTGCAGTGTTTTCAAACGGCAGAAGTGTGATGTCTGTGAGCGCAACGCAACGACGTTGGTGAGGACTTATTGGCGGCGTGACAGTGGAGAACGCGACAACACCGCGCTCGTCATAGTGAGTCATGCCGGGAGGATGTAAAGAGGAGTCCTTCTTGGAAGTTACTGGTAATGTGTATGGGGCTTCGTCGAGAAAGACACCCCACGCAACACTTGAGTGCAACCACTCGATTCCGACCAACGAGATTTGTTTCTTGAGAACACTTTCAACGAGATCATCGGGTAATTGATCCTGCATTGCATGCGGCCACTCAGATTTTCGTGAGAGTAAATCCACTCGCTCCTGCTCCTCTCTTTCTTCAATTTTACACCATGTCAGACTACCATCCATGGTGACATCTGCAGCAAGAAACTCAGATTCAAAGACAGACGCAACGTCAACAACAACAACGTGCGTGACTGCCTCCTGCAGCAACATCTCCGTACCGTGACCGCCCAAGTCACTGACCGCCGCAGCGAGACAACTGACCAGCACACGACGCAATGCAACTGCAGCAGGACTCACATCATCCCTCATGGCACAGAGAAAATACACGGAAATACCAACAAGGGGCGCCTTCTCATGCCGACGCGGTCCAAGCCACGGTGACACCGTGAGTGGCTTCCCAGACTCGCTGCGCCACTGTCGCCGGGTGAGTCTCTCCGCCTCAGTGGGCACAGGACGATTAAAAAGAAAACACTTCCCTGGATGCAGCAGGCGATCAGCTGCCAAGCAGCACAATATATAATCCTGCGTTACGGCAGGGAGGTAACGTAGTGGGTGCCGCGGCAGTGTTGTGCCCTGTCGACCCTCACTTCGAAGAAGGCTCTCAGAGGGGCGCTGATCGCCGTGCGGCACAACGTAAAAGGCCAAGGTGGTCTTCTGCTGAGCTGCACTCACCGGAGAGAGTTTACGATTGCGGCGCCCACCATCAAAAAGTATGGAGGCCCGCACTGAAATATCTTCAGGGCCACAATCTTCAGTTTGCATGCGGCAGAGTCGCTTGCGAATTATACTATGACGCCGCACAAGTGTTACGAGTTCACCATCTCCTGTTGACAACATTTGATTTCCCTCTGGTGCTGCGGTGCGTTTTAATAATTTAATCCACTCATCCCTGTTTTTCTTCAGCCATGCTCCCTTGCCGTGTTTCACAAGGGCACGTACCACTGCCATGTCGATGCGAGAAAACTCCTTTTCCACGAAGCAAAACAGACATGTGAGAAGGGAAGCAGAACCCTCTTCGATGGCATCGGCATTATTGTTATTGCTATTATTATTCAACAGTGCCAGAAGATCTTGAACGCGACGAGCTGCAAGGTGAATTTCGACCTCGTATTGGTCTTGCGTAGGATTCACTACCGCTTCATATTCACCACTCTCACGAGGTGCTGGAGGATTATGAGCACTATGACGTGGAACTTGCTGCTGCTGTTGCTGCGTCTTCTTCCTCTTCTGTCGAGACAACGAAGGAGGTGAAGGAGGGTTCGCCGCCTCTTTCTTCTCTTCGTGTTCCTGCAACTGTGGCTGCGGCACATCGAAAAGAAAGACTGTAGACGGAAGCTGGATTTTAAACTTTTCTGTAGGGGGAATTTCGCTCAGTGAAAGCGGTGAAGGAAAGAAGGAAACACGTGAGTTACTCTTTATCGAGGGTACATGCCGAACCATCATGTGCTGGTAGCATGCGAGTAACCATTTCACTCCCACAATGCGCTCAATAGGCACGCCGTAATTGAGAGCCAAATGATCTCGCAGCCGGGACAATAATTGACTCTCTTGTTGATGCTTTTCTTGCTGTCTGAGCGAAATCTGTGGCGGTGCCCTCTTACCATCAGTAGCATGAACATTTTCCATGGTTCCATGTATGTATTTGCTTCCCACTACAACAACGTCAGTAAATGGCGTCACAACAGGAGTCCGCATGAAGCGGCATCGTACAACCATGTGGATACAGTCCATCAACTCACGTGCGGTACATCCCAGCAGTGCGACCTGCAGAAAAGGACGACTATGGCTAACGAAGCAGCCATTAAATATCATATTATTATTATTATTATTATTGGTAACACTGTTGGGGTTTTCACATGACATGGATCGTGTAGTGCGACGCAAATTATTCGGGGGTATAGAGACGGCAGCATCACTCGGAAACAAACTCAACAAGCGCTCATCTTTCACCAATGCTGGATCCGGAACCCCCACCACCTCAGTCTTCGGGTGTTGGATATGATGTTGTTTACTACTCACACTCCTCTCCTCATGATGGCTGCCAGGGAACTCATCATTCACCACACGTTTAATCACCTCCTCGCTCTCATCAGGCAGAATACACACTTTTTTCCTCCATCGTTCACCGCCATCACTATCATCATCATCATCATTATGCTGCCGCTTTCTCGTATGACGGATGTCACCAATGGTCTCTCTTTCTTTTTCTTCTTCGACCTCCTCATTCTCTTTGCCTACATGTTTTACTGGAACTTCATCCCGCTGCGTGTGAGGCACAGCTCCGCCCGCAACCGAAATGGGCAAAGCGCAGAGCCGTGCGATTGTGTCAAAGTCCGCACGAGCGCCGCCACTATTTCCCCAATCACTTCCTCCAGCGCCCAGCGCCGCCATAGACAAAAAGCGGGGGAACTCCACGATTGGGATCTCCGTCGCCCACGCGAACCGCACCTTCTCCGGCAGCACCGGCGGCGGGCCTGTCGACGAGCGTCCCTGCATGCGCTGCTGCCACTGTTTTATCCACGAGGGCGGAACAAAGAGCATCGACGTGCGGTCCGTCAGTGTGCGGTCGAAAACTCCTCCGTTGCGTTCAATGATTGTGGTCAGCGCCTTTTCCTCATCCACCGACATTTGCGTTGCAGAAAATATGTAGCCGAAGAGAGGAGCAACTTTTGCATCGGCGTAAGCGAGGCGTCCATGTGATTCAAGCCATCGTGGCGACACCACAGGGATTCTATGCTGCTCCGCTACTAATCGCTTCCGCGTCAGGCCCTGCCGTGCAACGAGAACAGTGGTGCGTCTCGTGATTTGTGTCTGCACAACAGCACCCAAGGATTCTGCAAGCCCCCGAAGTGCCTGCAGAGACCACGTCTTACTTACTCCTGCTTCTCCTACTATTCCACTTGAAGAAGCATTCTCGTTCTCGTCATCGTTTGGGTCTTCAGAAAAACCAGAGAAACACACATAATGACCTTCAAGGGTCATTCAATGTCTGCTTCTTCCTCGTCACCGGCACACTCACCTCTTCTCTATTTCTCTGTCTGACGGAGGAGGGTGTAACGGCAGTCAAAACGTGCGCCACACCAAGTAAAGAAAGGTCTTCAGGAATTTCTTTCCCTCTTCTTTTTTGATTTTATTGTTTGTACATGTCAAGAAGAGTAGGAATGTCACATCGGAATGGTGGGTGAGGGAAAAAAAGAGAAAAGGAAAAAAAAAAGAGTACAAATGCATCAGACAGGCTTAAGAATGAAGGACATAGTCCACACTTCTTTCAGTAACTATTACATGACAAAGCACAAACTTCACCACCACTCCATAAGAAGAGAAGAAAATACATGATCAAACGTGCATATATACATTCGTGCAGATAAATATGACATGTAAAATGAGATCTACAACAAGGGCGAAGTGAAGATCATATGAACAATAAATACATCTCCGATTGCATGTCACCTTCACCTCTTGTGAATGTATGTAGATAAATAGGTAGATATGAGGGCTTGTTTATTCTGACCGGCTCCCTCCCTCTCTCTCTCTCTCTCTCTCTACGGTGTTGTTGATGGGATGTAAATGTTACCATCGTCCTCGTCATCCTCTAAAAATCGCATCAGTCGCTGCTCTTGACCTTCACCAGCTTGTGTTCGTGTGTTGGAGCTCAGCACTCTCGGCTGACCATCAGTGGGGAACGGCATCTCTCTTGTTTGGTTGGCCGTGCTGGTGCTCTGAGAGGCATCGATCTCGTCGTAGTACTCGTCCTCATCATTTTCACTACTCGTCACATCATCATCGTCCTCGTCGTTGCAGCCGTTTCCATTGCTAGACGTATGTACATTGCCCGTTCGCGTTGATATTCCCGTTCGTGTTATTGCTGCTCTCTCTCTTGCGGCAGCAGCAATCAGTGTTATGTCTCTCCTGTTATTCTCATTTGCGTTGGCATTATTATTATTATTATTATTATTATTATTATTATTATTATTATTATTATTATTATTACTGTTGTTGCTGTTGGCCGAGTTGCGGGAGCGGTTCACCATGGCACGAAACTCCTCCAGCCGTTTGATATGTTGTTTCTCCGCCTCCTCCTTCATGATGGCTCTCTCTTTATTCTCCGCCTCGTCGCCGCCACGCACCCACGCCGTCACGAGCCGCCGCTCGTCCTCGAACACCGGCCGGTCGTCGAGGTGCACGAGCCCCGAGCAGCGGGCGAGCACCGTCTTGCGGTAGCGCGGCAGCGTGCGCACGAGCGGGTTGCCCGACAACTTCAGCGACCGCAGGCGTGGGAGCCGCTCGAGCAGCAGCAGCACCGCCTCGCCGTTGCTGAGCTGATTGTTGCTCAGGTCCAGCACCGCGAGGTTCTTGAGGCAGAGCAGCTCCACGACGTCGGCGGCGCTCGCGATGAAGTTGGAGGAGAGGTTGAGGGAGCGGACGGAGCTGCAGAGGTTGCGGTGGTGCGGCGGGACGTTGTCGGAGAGTTTGCCGTTTTCCGCAGAGTCTAATGGCTCGTGCGGGCAGAAGTCGGCGTAGGCGCTTAGCCGCTGGCGCCACATCTCCAGGTCGAGGTGCAGATCACTTCCACTTCCATCCACCGTTTTCTTTTCCTTTTCCTTCTCAGCCTCATTCCGCAGCGCAACTGTAGTGGCAGTAGTAGTAGTAGTCTCTTCGGAAGGTGACATGGATGAAGCGGTCTTGTGGCCTGCATCAACACCTTCATGAGTATTCTCTTCTCTCTCAGGGATATTATGCGGCTCCTGCTCTTCACTTGCAGCCTTTTTCAGCAATTCGCGACGTGCACGCAATTCATTCTGCATGCTCTTTGAGTTTGCAATCAGTGCATGTGTTTTGGCCTGAAGCAATACCTCAAACTGCAGCACCTTCTCGTTGAAAGCCGGACAGTTTACCCGCACGGAGTGGATGCAGTTGTTGGAAAGATTGACCGTGTCAAGTCTCTCGAAGCCACTAAGATCTGGCATCTCTCTCAGCGCATTATTATGCAGAAATATCTGTCGAAGGGTGGGATAGAAGGATTGAAAAACATCCTTCTTGACACCACCAACACGAGTAGTTGTAGGGCCAGACACCGTTGTACTCTCTACGGGCTTTGCATGTGGAATAGCTTTGGAAGTAATATTTGTATTAGTATTATTATCATTATCATTACTATTGGCATCACCGACATCCGGAGTAATATCGATTTTCCCTTCTCTCCGAATGGCTCCTACTTGAGATGATGTCCACGGTGGGTCCGTGGCCAAGTCTGCACAACAGTCTACGTGTGCGCTTCTCTTATTCCTCTCCAACTGTTCACTCTTGGAATACCCACTAGTGAGAACTTTCATCATTGTACACTCCTCCTCCTTTACTTCCACGTGCGATTGTTTTGGCTGAGATTCTTTTTGTTTTTGACTCGGCAGACTATCTTTGCCGCATGGAATATGCGTGAATGCATTGCTCTCTAGCCATAATACCTTTACATCTGTGTACGGGTCAAATGCATCCTCCTCAATGCTGTCAAAGCCCTTGTGGTGAAGGTAGAGCTTCTCATTACATATCGGATTACGATAATAACCGAGATTTACACATATTTTCTTGATCACATCCGTTGTGATGGTCGTTGGGTTCGATGGGTTTTCCATTTCGACTTGTTCAATCCGAATACTTACTCACTCTTTTCTTGTTTTATTTATTTTTTTCCCTTTTTTTTAAAATTTTCGTTACTGTTATAATAAAAATTTCCTTCGGCTCTATTTACTCTCACTAGCTCTTTCTCTGTTCCACAGTATGTGTACATGTATCAATTAAGAACAACAGAAAACAAAAAGAAGACAAAGAAAAAAAGAAATAAAGTCAATTCTCTCTCTCTTGTCACTTGACCTATTCATTGTAAAACAGTCTAGCCCTGACCAGTACTGGCCATATCAATGTAATCAACAAATGAAAATGATTCATCCACCCGCCCGCCAACAGACATGCAGCGAAAAAAACACGAAAAAGAACAAAACATAAATAAAATACAAAGCCCAAGTACACATCAAGTTGTTTGTACTTGTACTGTTCATAATGTAATTTCCTCTTCTTTCTCTCTTTTTTCGTATTCTTTATGTTCCCTTCTCTCTCTTTTTGGTTTTCTTCGGACTCCAGCTCAATTTCTCTCCCTACACTTTATTGGCTTTCCTACTTTCACTGCTGCTGTTCCTTCTGCTGCTGCTGTTTATATTCCCGCATTGAGTTCATTAAAGTATCCATCGTCTGTTTATTGGCACCCTTGTATACATGCCCATATGCGATAAATGTCTCAGCGAGCACTCGCAGTGCATCCCGACGATGTTTGCATACCTCCGCTGACAACTGCGGATCCATAACAACTGCGGCTGCCACCCAATGCGCCGTGTGCTCGAGTTCCTCGACAGACGTGTACCACGCGAGGTCAACCATTGCGGCGGAGTCTTTGAATGTATGCTGCCGAATTCTGCTCAGACACCTCCATTTGTCTAATCGTCGCCGTATGCGGTGCGGGGCCACTTCACGCAGAAACAACTTAACTCTCTGCAGAGCATTCGTGGCTTCGCTGTACCTGACAACACGCATGTATTCCTGTCCCACCGCATGGAGAACCTCTTTAGCAAGGCCCGTGTTCAAGAGACGCTGCAAACGTCTCTTGACATCTGCCATACCACCCCCATGGATATTATTTTTATTATTGTTTTTACTATTTTGAAGAGGCTCCAAGTATGATATGAGCAGCTCATCACGACAGCGCTCCAACATGTATTGACGACATACCGCAAGATCTTCCTGCGTCCAGTCCAGTCCGTCTATCACGCGCTGTGAAAATGTCCCCGTCTTCACATCTCCCACAAGCGCATATATCATGTCACCACCAAACAGAGCGCGAACGGCGTCCCGTTTCTTTTCCCCAATATTCTCCACGACACGTGTGCCCCCAATGTCATACTTCCGCCGTTTCTCTGAATTACCGAGCACGCGGTATGCCTTCGTCACTGCATCAAACTGCGAAGCGGCAGTTCTACTCGGGTTTTTGTCCGGATGTATCTCCAACACCAGGCGGTTGTACGCATCCTTAATCTGCCGCGCGGTGGCATCCCGCTCTACACCCAAAACGGCGTAGTAGTCATTTTCATCAAATCCCCCGTTTCCATTTGAGGATTGATACGTGACATCGTGTTTGTTCTTCTTCCGGCGACTTGACTCACGTTTCATGGCCCGTTCCCGCAATTTTGTTTCGCCTGCATACATCGCAAGCAGCGGGTGGGAACTGCCACGGACGCCAGACGGATATTCATAATGACAAGCGAGTTCACTCCAGAAACAACCCGAGCGAAAAAGAAATATCATTGGCTTCTGCATCTGATAGAATACACAGAGCACCAACTGCTGCACCGCAGCGTACCATGCAATGACCATAAAAACTGCTCCCCACGTCAAGCCGACAATCGGTGAAACAACAAACGCAACGGGCTGAACTCCACGCAGGCGGGCTGACTCAAGAGAGATGGAGAGGGCAAGAATGGGCGATAAAAGAAACGACAGGACGATGTTGAGAGTACACCCCGCAACGCCTCTTAGTAGACTTGGGACCGGGCGTGTAGACAACACCACACGCGACTCATCCCCATCCTCATCCCGGCGACGCCGCAGATATTCCACTTCATCTTCCGTCATGAGCGTGAATGCACCACGACTGGCTTCGGGGCGAATAAGATGGAAAGAAAACCACGATTTTTTATTATCAACCTGACCACCAACACTATTATTATTATTATTATCCTTCGAAGTGCTGTGATTGGTGGGGGGAGCAGCAGCAGTACGGTTGGACATGACTGCTAACAAAGGTCGGAAAGGACCATGTTGTCCTATTGCAGTGAGTTGCTGTAGAATGAGACGTCGTGCCGTCAGACCACTCGACATACGTTTTCAACCTGTGAATATGTGTGTGTGTGTGTATGTTTCTGCGTTTATGTATATAGATCTTCTCTGCTTTCACCCCATCCATCAAATAACGGAAGAAATATCGTATCAAAAGTAATAAAGAGAGAAGACAAAGAGTGTGAGTCCGTCAGTATTAAAAAGAAAAAGAAAAACAAACGGATAATTCATTCAATGGCAATAACCTATATACATAACAGAGTGCAATCATACACTTCTTACCATCCACACAGTTTTCTCCTTCTTTACACATCAAAATGAGACAATTTACACATGCAAACCTCCTTTCCTCCATCTTCTTAGTCTATAAAGGTTTATGTATATGCTTGTATGTATGTGTGTATATTGATTTAATAGCGTGAACAAATCTGGAGGTAATTAAAAAAAAACAGAACACAAGCAAATAAATAAAGTCATTTTCTATCCATCCCTCAAACTAATCAAAAAGTTAAAGTAAAGTCAAGAAAAAGGAGGAAGAAAAAAGAAATCCTTCTCTCTTTCCTTCGCCAGACATCCCTCAGAACAAATACACCCTCTTTCTTTCTAAATTCCTTTTCGTCCCTCTCCCCCTCTCTTTCTTTCTATATATTTCTTCATGTAGAAAGTGTGTGTATAATCTAAAAAAAACGAGATCGGGTAACACTCTCGGTTTTCAAACGATCTTGAACATCTAGTGCGTACTGTATGGCATCCACGAGATCCGTGTAAAGACAGGGCAAACGTAACTGACAAAAATATTGCGCATGATATTCCCTTCCCAACTGATTATCCTCCTCCTCCTCACCTTCATCTCCACCCGTTGCGGCATTTGCCATGGCTGCAAGAGTCGACTCCGCAACGGAAATTGGGTGATACGATGGAAATCGTCGTTGGTTGACTAGAAGATCCATCGTGCTCTCTGCAGGCAATCCTTCCCCGACTGCTGCTGCTGTTAGTGTCGATGATGATTTCGCTTCTTTCGTTGACAAATTAAAACCAACATTACTCTGCCGTGATCGTTGTTGTTGCTGTCGTTGTGTAAATTTCTGTGGTGTGGATGTGTAAATCCCCTCCTTCTTCGTAGCATTGTCCAGCTCGCCTTGCCTGAGTGCATACACTTTATATCGCAGCGCCTCCATGTCCATTGGCTCCGGTGGCACCCCGCTGATCTTCGACAGCCCGCCGCTCATAAGAAAAACAACTGCCAGGTCCCCTCGATTTAAGTTGTGAATGTCTTTCCCGTGGAACTGCGGGTTGCGTGGGGGTTGCGATGATTCGGATGCATTGGATCCAGCTTCTGAATCATGTATTAGTCGGTAAACCGCAGTACTCCTGGCCGCAAGCATTTTTTTCGAGTCGCCTCTTCTCGAACCATCTGCTGTGGATGCCTTGTCATCCTTTATAGGGTGGAGTACATGCACCACCTCTGTTTTTCCAAAGCGATTCACTGTGGTTTTTTCCGCAATGATAGAACGTATAATTACACTGCGTTCTTTGCCTTCTGTTGTCTTCTTGCCTTGAAAGAGTTTACCTCCTTCTGGGGGCTGCCGGCCGTCCATCATTACATTCAACATGCTCGTGTAACGCGTCCGTGTAATCTGTGTGGGGTCCGCAGATTGCTTAGGATCAGCCTGAGGAATTGACGGAGAGGAAAAGAAAAGCTCCACACAATGCTCCTTTCCCACAACAACACTGCTCGTCTTAAGGGGGCTAATACGAAGAAGTGTAGGAAACCCACCAAGTGTTCGGAGATACAGCACGGCTGCAAATAACACTTTAGCCGGGTTTGACAACTCCACAAACTGGGGACCTTCCCCGGTTGTTTGAAACATCGGAACGCCGGATTTACCCCAAGAGAACAACGACGATGGCTGTCGAACAGATCGCCGTGAACGCATGGACGAGGCGGTAGCAGTTGCTTGCAAGTGTTCACTGTCAAGTAGGTGTTGTGGTTGCTGAAGAAGAGCGGAGCAGGCCGCAAATGAATTGGTGAACCCTTGCAGTCTTTCCAATTTTGTTTGTGTCATGAATTTATTGAGACCATCAGAGGAATGATGATGATGATGACAATGAGCGTGAACCTTTTCCAATGAGTTAAACAGAGCTTGATAATCATCGTCATTCAAACCACGTGGGTAAGTTCCTCTTTTACTTCTACTACTCTTCGGGACGGAGTTTGATTCAGTTTTCCCGATTTCTTGCAAAGGGCGCATCCAGTCTCGTTTCTCATCCCTGTTACGATTTATTTCACTGGTGGGGTACCAAACATCTCGATACACCTCACCACCACCACCATTCTCTTCTCTTTTTTTTTGTAACTGAGTTTTACCATTGGGCAATACAACATTCGAGGGTGGTTCATTCCATGTATGCAAAGAGCGTGTGGACATCATTTTGATGGTCATTCCTTTTGATAACATACTGCTTTCCCCTTCCATCAAGGAAAGAGACGCGGAGTGTGGAAACCTCACGTCAGTGCAGCCATCCGACTCTCCTAGACGCTCCCAAGCAGACTGCAGGGCAGTCAATGAGAGTTGCGGTGGGAAGGCTGCAGACGAGGAGGAATCCTCTTTTCTCTCGAAGGGAGTTACATCCTCCGCATATAACTGCCGCAGGGTATGGCGTGGAAGAGGTTTTAATGGTGCAGTTAATTTATTATCGGATTTTTTGTGTGCCTTGCCTTTGCCACCAGCAGCAGGGGGCCTCCACGGATCTTCATCACAAAACGTGATGCTATCAATGAAACTTTCCATTCGTTCCCCGCGCTGAGTATCTCCAAGTTTTGGTGTAATCCCTCGGACGCGGGATCTCATCGACTGCTCTCTGTCCACACTGGATGTCATCATTGTTCGCACTGTCGTCGCTGCAGAGACGCTACGGCGTTGTTGTTGTTGATACTGTTGATGTTTCCTTGGGATGGGTGCAGATGGAACGATATCCTTCTTCACTGTTTGATAATTGTTTACAGGCAGCTGGGCACTCGGGGAGACACTCCTCTGCTGCCTCCGCGTCGATTTGCTTTTAATCTCCACGGCTTCTTTCCTTGGCGGAGCTGCGGCGGATCTGCATCGTCGTTGCCGTGTCGTTGTTTTTATTATTCCTGCAGTACTATTATTATTATTATCATTATCATTATTATTATTATTATTATTAGCAGCGGCTGCTGGCGAAGATTGTGTCGCTGCGGGGATAACGACGGATTTTCTCACGCCTAGTTTCATTACAACTCCCTCAATGTCTCCCAACGCTGCTGCTGCCTTCATTCCACCACCCTCGTCACTGGTGACATTATGTGGTTTGTTGCCTGCAGCATCCTTGTCGTCATCAGATGCGGGCGGAGGAGGTGGAGTTAAGGCAGTATTAGTATTAATGTTACTAATATTAATATCTGCACCGCGATGGCGCTGCGGAATTCCAGAGGAGGTCCCAAACAGCAGCAAGGAGGGGTTCTGCGCAAACATTAGGGGAAACCTACTGACTGGCCTTCTCTATGTATGTATGTATCTTTCAGTTCTATTCCCTTCCAACGCCTTTGGTCTGTGCGGCCTGCTGGTGAAGGGGTCAATAGAAACAATAATAAACACAGAAAAAAAAAAAGAAAAACAACAAAGAAAAAAGAAAGGAGAGAGAAGTTCATTACAATGAACCCAAGATCAGGAGAATCAATAGACACACATCCAACCAACCAAACAAGAGTGAGTGGTTGAATGATCCTCCCCCCCAATCCGTAGTGGATCTACACACGTAGCCACCCACATACACAATTCTTGCAGTTTTTTTTTTTTTTTTGATACAAGTGTCCATCTGTTTACATATATATATATATATATCTTTTCTCCCCATCATCATCATCATCATCATCAATATTCTTGGCCGTCTATTCTTATATATATTTATAAGCTTCTGTACATTTCATGCAACCATCAGGAGAGAAAAATACAAAAAAAAAAATAAAGAAAACAACAAAAGAAAACAACTCAATGGCATGGCAATTCCATTAATTGATCTGCCTCTCTGTTCTTGTGGTTCTGTTTCCTCCCATAAATAATTGCCAATGCAGAGGCCACTGGGAAGTTTCACACACACACACACACAAAGAGAGAGAGAGAAGCATACATACACCTCCCTCCCCTCTCTTCATTATCTCTCTAGTCACCATCATTCCTCCGCGGTGTGGTTCCACGTACATGTGTGTAAAATCCCTTCAGCGCAAAACGTTTTTCTGCAGCGGGCCCCTCAAACGTGGGAACACCTGAAGAAATTTTCCCCTGCGGGACATAAATGACATTATCACACATGGATGCACAGCTGATGTCTCCCTCCAGACGAACGCCGCCCTCAAATGCATTCCCACGCAAAACAGGATGTTGCGTTGACACGGGCACACGGGTAATTTCTTTCCTTCCTTCTTCATCTTCATCCTCCTCTTCTGCCTCTTCTTCCTCCTCTCCGGCCTCATCATGCGGAGGTGCATCCGGCACAAGTGATGGGTTGGGCGGCAATGGTGGTTCAGGTCCCTTCACGAGTATACATTCCCGGCCGCACCACCGCACCGCAGTGTACTTTATCTTCGCACCACCATCACTGCCTGTGAGTAAAATGCCAACAGTGCTAATTGTCTCTACACGTGAGGCAATCAACGAGGCGCCGGTGCAGCTGTCTAGGAATAAAATACCAATATCGGTTTGGGTAACAAAGACATCATCGAGAGTAACATCTGCGTCGTCGAGGTATATTCCGACGGAGCACATTGTTTTCTCCGGTATTTTGGCATACTCCAATACATCCTTCCAGCGGTGGGCGAGATGCAGAAGAGGATTTGCTTGTGCATGACGCGCCGCACGGAACTGAAATTTATCTGCAGTGTAAGCAATACCAACTTTAGGTCCAGCAACCATACTGCTGCGAATGCGGAGTGTGCAGCGGGGGTAGGCGTATAATGCGTGTTTTTGACCTCCAAAAATAACACAAAATTCCACCTGGACTTCCGTTAATGGATGGGCGATGACGGTGGTGAGGACTGATGATGATGATTGTGATTGTGATGGCATAGCAGAAGATGAAGGGGCATTATTATCTTCATTATCAGTAGAATGTTTCCTCTCTTCCACCTCAGGCTTACCAAACACACAGTGGCGCAGTGTAGCTCGACTAAGAGGTTCTAAAACAGCTCCATCAAGGAAGCATAATCCTTGTATTTCCACATGAGAAATTTTAACATCGTCTTTATCTGTCTTCTCCTCGTCCTCCTCTGCGCCCTCTCCTTCCTGCTCCTCATTCTCCTCATCCCTGTTTGCATCCTCACGTGGGTCATATTTTTTGATGGGCCGCATTAACTTCCTCTCCCCACGCGGAGTAAACGGGCCACTATTACGTAGCACAAGCCTCCCAGAAAAAACAGGGAAACGCATGGAGTCCGTTGTTGTTGGAGTTATGTCGTTTGCCTTTGCTGCATCGCCCCCAAACGGCGCGTACCACGGGCCTAAGCGGTGTGGATCTTTCGGAATTTTCATGCTCTTTAGGTATCCTCCCTTTGGTCCCATGGCTGCGGGAACTCCCAGCACACGCAGACCGTCGAGTCTTGATTCATCCACGCAGACTTCTGCCTCCGTGTATGCACCAGGATAGACAAGAACAATGTCCTCGCGGTACTGCACACGTGTTAAAGCGTCTTGCAGTGTCTTCAGCGTGCTGAACCCGCCAACGTAGAGAGTGCTGGGGCCGTCCTCGAGCTCCTCCAGTTCATTTAACTCTTCCCATTGTTCCTCTTCTTCCTCCTCCTCTTCCTCTTCTTCCTCTTCTTCTTCCTCCTCTTCATGCACGATTTTCTCGTCCTTCCGTCGAGCCATCAGAGAGAGAGAGAGAGAGAAACAGAGTTTTATTATTTCCTGACCTTCTTTTTTTTAAAAAAATTAATTATTTGGTTTGACTTGGCTATAAAGGTGAAGAAAAAGAAGGTTAAACACAAAGAGAAGAAGGAAAGAATAAACAGAACACATGTGATGCCATGTATACAACAGGAATAAAAATTTAAAGAGAGAGAGAGAGGAAGAGAAGCACACATACACAGAGAGACTAGTGGAATGTGAAAACTCCACGCGTGTCTAATAAAAATATATAAGCCAGAAGGATTGGCTCTGTTTCAACGACAAGGACAACACATACATGCACAGAGAAGCAGCAAGGAAACAAAAAAAAAAAGAAGCACTGTGACATGTATTCCAACTTTTTTTTTTTCAACCTCCATTATCTCTTTTTCTCTCATCGTATATATATATATGTACACGAGACACTTTCCCCCCCCCCTTCTTCTTATTCGTACTTAGTCATGAGAAACATAATATGAGAGTGTTGTTCCTTGCATACATCCCTTCAGCTGTCTTCTCTGCAGGGGCGAATGTGCGTCATCACTATCACGTGTCATTTCACTTCCCGCCGACCCCCTTTGACTACTCAACCGTCCGCGTTCTATTCTTTGACTGTACTTCTCCAGTTGCAGATCAATTTCTCTCTCCTGCCGCACCAGAGTGCTGTACTGTGATGTGAGTTGCTTCAGAGATGTATGTGTCCTCTGCGCCACCTCGCGAAGTTCCTTCAGTCGCTCCACGCCGACTGTTCCCTGCCGCGTCAGCACGGCGATGCGGCGCCGTGCATCACTCGCAGACTGCTCCAGCGAGATGCACTGTTCTTCTAACTGCTCCCGACTGGCCGCAAGATCGTTCTCGCGGTTTTCTAAATTCCGGCGTCTCCGCTTTAACTCCCGCACTTCATTTTGAATCTGGCGCCTGTACGCATCCACCGGTGACATGTGGCTTTCACCGGTAAACTGCACATCTTCATCGCCATCACGGCCCTTGGTGCCACCACTATTATTATTATTATTATTACCTGCGCAGGCCTTGTTGTCTAACTCCTTGCTCTGCTCAGCCACTGTCGGTCGTGGTCGAGGGGCAAATAAGATAAAATCCTCCGCGTTCCTAAGTGCCTGGCGACATATGGGGCAGGTCGGGTTCTCACTGTACTCATGCAGCTGGATGGCACAGAGAAAGTGAAGCAAATGTCCACACGGCAGAACAACAATTCCGTTAGATGCATCCGTGGATGATGACTCGCAGTTTGCACCGTTCTTTGTGCGCTTTCGTCCTTTGCTTTTCTTTTCAGTGCGGTTATACTCATCGAGTGCTGAAAGAAAAGTCATGAAGTCATCCGTCGTGGTTGTCCGCGGCACACCCGGCGCAAATGTTATTTGAAATCCCTCCTCTGCTGTTCCGCCTGGGTGCCGTTTGCCGTGCGCCCCGCTCTTTGACGGCGATGTTGGCGGCGACAGACTTTCCTCTGCGGCACTGGGGAGAAGTGTTTGGAGGCAAATGGAGCACTCGGCGACACGCATGGCGTCGAATAGAAGCATCACTCCTCCACACAGAGAGAGAGAGAAAGAAAGAGAAACATACATACATGCATAAATAAGGAAAGATACATACAGGATGTAAATGAAAGAAGAAATAATAATAATAATAATGAGAAAACCAAAAAATACGCAGACACACACACACACACAGAGAGAGAGAGGTTGATCACAAAACAATGTTTCTTCTTCTTTATTACACGAGTAGTATACGAAGAGAAGAAAAAAAGGATTTATTCCTTATCTCTTTCTAATATATATATATATATATATATATATATATATATATTAAACTATAGCCAAAGCCACTTTTACTCGTAGGACCATGATGGTGGGGGTGCCATGAAAATAACAGTTTTCCCTTGCCGCCGCACAAACCCGCCTTGACATTGCTTTATTACGTCACAGCATGCAGAGTCAAGAATCAGTGCATTCTCATTCTTATCATTTACTATACACCTCGACCCATGTACTTTAACTCCATTGTCCTTTTGTTCTTCTTGTTCTTCTTCTTTTTCAATTGTCTCTTCCTCATGATATTCTCTCTTATCTCCACTGCTGTCAGAGTCGTTCCCGACTAGTAAATGGTGATCCATTTCATACCTCCATGCATGCAGGGCGACGGCGCTGCCATTTCGATTCCCAAAGCACGCCACGGGAAGAAGGCCGGTGCATTCCCAACAGAGATCATCTTCTGTATAGAACATCTCACGGTAATGTTTTGGTAAGTTGTCTGGAGAGAAATACAATGCCTCTCCCACATCTCTTCCTTTTCTTTCTCTTCTCTCATCCTGTTCCACACTATTAATATTATTATTATTATTATCATTATTATTATTATTATTATTATTATTATTATTAATATTAGTACTACAATGCGGCAATGTACTCTTATTCAAACTACATTCCTCCTCCTTCATAGCAGTAGTATTAAATGTTATGTCCCCACGGATTGGATGTCCCCAGTCGCTGAGATGCATGCGAATTTGATGCGTGCGCCCAGAGAAGGGAACACACTGCAGCAAAGTCTCATCGGCATCTTTTCTTCTCTCACCACTAGACAATATTCCTACTACTGAAGAAGAGGAAGAAGATGATGAGTTGAAGAAGTGCTGTAGTGGCTGGCAGAAGGTCGCGGCCTCTTGGCAGAGAATCTCGCGCTGCTGTTTTCCGTTGTGATCCCGCGGCGGTGAGTTTTCCGATGCCTCCGCATCTCGAAATCTCAGCTGCATCAGCGGAGATACCAACAACACAGGCGGGCTAACATTATTATTATTATTACTACTGGCATCGACATTATCATTGCTGGCAGGTGGTGTTATGAAGAAAATAGTTTCCACCGTGCAGTGGCTATTATTATTATTATTATTATTATTATTATTATTATTATTATTATTATTATTATTATTATTATTATCTCTCGTTGTTTCAATGACTCTTTGCGAACTCAACAATTTCCATGCGTGATTCGGAAAGCAGCCCTGCACACGAGCCAGGTACCGTTTTCTCATGCCAACATCAAATTCCTCCAGTACTTCCCGCTCAAGTGTGTGCACATATTCTCCTGTCCCCTTATTATTATTATTTCTCCTCTCAGTCTTGGAAGAAATCAGTTGCAATTTCTGAAGAAACACTTCTTCCATCAGTTTTGTTTTTCGCGTCAGAGCCTCCCCAACACGTCGCGTGGCGGCCTGCGAAACACCGAGAAGCAACACACCGGAAGTCACCTTGTCTAGGCGGTGGCACGGGCGCGGGATGTGTGTGATGGGAACAGACTCCCCATCAGTTTCTGCACTATTCACTGTGTGGTAGCAGCAGTAGTAGTAGTCTAAAATCTCTTCACACTCCTCTTCACTCAAATGACATGTAGACACAAGAGACTGCAGTAATGGATCCTTCTGCACGAGCCAGGCGTGAAGACGTTTTGGGGCCAATACATACTCCATAATGGATGTACAGGAATTCATAAAATATCTGCCGGTTGCATGAGTTGGTATTCCAGAGGGTTTATGTATAATAAGAAGTCCATACGCCTTAATGCGCACCGCCGCGAGGACCACAGGATCTGCCCCGCTCGTGCCCACGCAAACAGGAATCTCATGCCTGTGAACAGTATGCAGAACAACATCACCCTGCTCCAAAATTATTGGCCTTGAAATATCTTCTTTATCATCGCAAATGACTTCAGTTTTATGCGGTTGATCAACGCCGTGGGATCGTTTCATGCAATTCCGCCGCACGTTATAACGTCTGCGTGGCTCCCGGCGAAGTCGCCCCGCCTGTACACATGTCTCATAATACTCCCGTGAGTGGTGGGCGTGCTCCTCTGCATACACGTCGAGAAGCGACTGCCCCACCCACCGTCCCTTCACAAACACGCGGAATGTGTAGTGGTACGGCACAACATGGCGCCGCACACACGGCGTGGGGGAGTGGGAGGGCGCAGTAACGGTGCACCACGGGAATCCCGGTATCAGCGGAGTGCTGTAGAGTTGGCGCTTCGTCTCACACAGCCATGACTCCTCCTCAGCCTGCTGCAGTTGGGCGATGTCCATGAACCTTTTTTTTTTATTTTTGCATAAAACACAGAGAAAGAGAGAGAGAGAAAATAAAAGAAAAGGAAAAATAATAATGGGGAAAATACACAGTTTCATTCACGTAATTCGGAATGATGATGCAATGTAGTTATGTAATATTATACAAATACGTGTATATATATATGTTAAGGAAGGAAGACGGTAGAGGAGGAAAAACAAACAACCAAAAACAACAATAAACAAACATACATGTATGTATACCCACCAAACAAGAGAAACTGCACACCCACACTCATTCATTTGCTTCACGAGAGAATACATTCCCATCCCAACCATCCAATTATCTGTCGTCAAGTACTGCACTGTGGTTTTTACTCTTCACCGCCTTCATGGCATTCCGTAGTGCTGATGGTGGTGGGATCGGTTCCTCAAGGAAATGTAGTTTCACCAACGCCAACATGACAGAATTGAAATGAGTCTCTTGATGAACATGATCCAGTGCAAATAAAATATCACGCACAGGCTGTAAAATATTACCCAAAACAGAGGAATCGGAAGAAGAGGAACAACTCGAGGAAGATGATGTATGCAGAGAAAGAAGAATGTATTCAGTAACAGTCTTCCAGAAACGATCATCGGAGTAGCGCCGCGCGGCGAGGGCAGTGCACACAACGGACACATTCTCCAGCAGCCCCATATCAACACCCACACCGTCCCCGACAATACTCTCAGGCTCCATCTTGATCTGCTTCTCCAACTCTTTGCGCTTCTTCAGCGAAAGCAGCCGCAGCTGTGCCTCGCGGACTGTTGACTGGTGTTTTTTATTCTCGCCTGTATCCATTTTCCTCATTGCCTCCCTCATACGTATCTCCAGCGCACGTGCAATGGCATGCAGGTGCGACAAGACAGTATAAGAAGTCATTCCTGGTATCAGGTCGGCACTGCCACCACAGGAACCCGTTCCTCTTTCTGTGTCTGCCGAAGCAGTATTATTATTATTATTATTATTATTATTAGTAGTAGTAGTAGTAGTAGTGGCAAAGTTATCACTCTTGTTGTCAGTAGAATAATTAAAATCCGCACTTCGCGCGACGGCGGTGGCGAGTGCTCCCAACTGATGTATCTCCAGCTGCTCGCATGCGCCCAGTGCCGGTAGCAACAGGCGGTACAAGGAGGGAAATAAAACCGCCGGCGGGTCAATCGCCAAGAGCGCCGCACTCGTGTCTGCTAGCAACATCGCCTGTTTCATCTCCTCATCTGTGAGTCGCACCCCCATGTGACTAACCCGCTCACCGTCGCGAAAATGAGGAGACATGGAAGAATGCGGGACTATACTTTTTTTTTCAGAGTTTTTTTCACTCTGTGATTGGGCCAATTCCCCCAGGCGGTAATGAACTGCATGGAGAGTGTGCGTGAGGCGCTCCTGGGCCAAGTAGAAGGCACACACGCGGAGTTCCGCAACAACGGCGGCAAGTAATTCTTTCTCTTTTGGATTTTTATCATCATTTTCATCATTTTTATGATCACTGGGTGAAGAAGAAAATAAACGTAGCCGTGTTTCCCCCAACTGCACCGCGGCAGACAATGCCTGCAGAAAAACCGGAAGTGAATGTAAATCGTGTGGAACCCGCTCCTCTATTTTCTTTTCATTTGCCTCATCTTCCTTGTCGCCAGCGAGCAGCTCGGTTTCCAACATCCGAAGGAGATACTCTGGCGAGGATGACAATGATTCCTGCGGGAAGTGTACTCGCCACAGCCGACAGAATTGCCACCATGGCTCCATGTCGTCTATTTTCTCAACCGCCATTTGAATACCCTCAACAAGTTGCTGCCAAACCGGCACAGAGGAGGGCGCGCTCATGCACCTTAACGATATCAACGCATTTATTTTTCTTTCAGAGTGGCACGGCGGTGGGACAAGAAGCCGCCAATGTCTCGAACATCCCCGTGACGCAAAATGAAGACACAGATGTCTTCTCATTCAAAGTATTGCGGGTGAAGGCCAAACAACAATATCAACCACTCTGGAGTAACGCTTGGTAGAATAAATACATACACATAGAGAGGAATGAGAAAAGAAGAAAATTATAGAGTGACCGGAGCTGAAACAGAATAATTTAATGAAAAAAGAAACAGCTCTCTTGACCTCTCCTTTCACAAACAGCAAATAAAGTCAAACAAAAATACGAAGAAATGAAAAATGGGGATGAGTCCTGCTGTCCCCATGCATGTTTTTTTTTTCTCTTCCATCCTTCTCTCATCTTCCCGCTGCTTCTCCCCAGTGATAATTAAAATCACCCATGGGACACACAAACACACGAATGCATATTTATACTCTGTGATTAAGACGAGCACACATCAGACACACATCACACTCCTTTCATTTTGTCTCTTTCTCCCCGTTGTCTTTTGTTTACCTTTCACGTTACTTCTTTTTTTTTTTTTCGCATATATGTATGTATAGGTGTACGTGCGTCCGTCTTTCCCCCTTTTCCTCCACAACCTCCTCGTCCTTCATTTCTTCACATTCGATATGTTTTTTTTTTTTCACTCCAAAGCCTCATGACTCCACCTCTCTCAATAAAAGAAGATGCAGAAAAGAAAGAGAACGATGCTACCATATATATACAGAGACGCGATATATTCCTTTACAACGAGGCCTCGTCTGGGAACATACCTTCTCTGAATGCCTCCTTAAGTCTCTGCGCCAGCTCCGGTGCGATATCGTTACCGTAGTGGGCGAGAAGTGCCTGCAGCTGCCGTCCCTCCTCCGAAGTTATTGGCCGCACACGTTTGCCTGTTTTTGGATCCACAAGATCATCCTTCTGCTCCATCACCACCGCAAGCATGTCATTTGCCTGCGAAAATATCGTCTGCAGAGCTTTCTTTGGCACATAAATTTTCAGTGTGACAACCACATCGAGAATGCTAAGTATAACAGGCAATGCGGGGTACTCCACCTCATCTAGACGACACCCAACCTGCTCCCCCATGGCGCGAAGTTTCTGTCGTGTTGGCTCCGCATTCATTGCGTTACGCCCCCCGTCACTCACCTTTGTGTAGCAGACGCGGATACTCACCATCGCGGCATTGGCCATGTGGTGTGTGAGTTGGTCGGCGGTGCATATGCGGTCAACAAGACGCTCACATACCTCCAGTCGCATAGTGCGCCACTTACGCAGTACATGCGATAATGTTGCACACTCATGCGGGGTGAAGTCACTGACGTGATTTGTTGCGCGAATTGCAAGTGGTTCTAGGTGGAAGGGAGTGAGGTCGTGGACCGTGTAGCACTGGAGGATGCCTAGCAGTGAGGGGAGATCAAAATCATTGACAAGTACACCAACACGACGTGACATGGCAAGTAATATTTTCCTTCGGATGTCTAATGTTTCCTTCGCACATCCCCGTCGCGTTTTAAAGAGTTTTGTTGAGAAGGCCTTGATGGAGGCCATGTCTATGTTTTCATAGTTACTGAACTTGAGCATTGCCTTTTCCATGCGGTTCCATAAATGACGATTATAGAAGTTAGACGACACAATGTGGGTAGAGACATACAACACATCGTCAGCTGAAAGAACACCATCGTTATCGCGCCGCAAGAGTTCAACCGTTAACATGCGCATCGCAGCCGTGTACTTTTGTTCCTCTAACCAGTCCCGCTGCCTCAAAGATGTGGCATAATAAAGTGTCCGTCGCAGTTCATGCATACCAGCCTGCTGCAGAAGCGGCGTTTTTTGCATTTTCTCTACAAGCGCCGTCATTTCACTTGTCGCCGACGACTTCAGCTCATCCACGAACTCCTCCATCCCCTCCTGCGTGAGAATCTCCGCACTTGCCCCGAGTGCATTCTGCGCCTTCAGCTGCATCGCCAACTCATCCGCCTTCGCGAGGCAGTCAGACAACACGTCGCAGTGATTTGTTATCGCCGTGGTGGGGGCGGAAAGCGCCCCGTTAGGCCCGGACCCTGGCGTGTATGTAACCGGCAGAGATCCCTCCATTGCTGGCAGTGATGATAATACAGATGTCGGTGCCGGCTCCGCAGGGGGCTCCACGGACA
The DNA here is from genome assembly GCA_036321185.1 of Trypanosoma lewisi. Classification (NCBI taxonomy): domain Eukaryota; phylum Euglenozoa; class Kinetoplastea; order Trypanosomatida; family Trypanosomatidae; genus Trypanosoma; species Trypanosoma lewisi. The sequence goes on along the minus strand of JAWVMQ010000169.1, from coordinate 269,599 downwards.
TGCCGGGAAATGACCCCGCCGAGGCCGCCCACCGCCGCGGGGTGCAGAGCGGGCCAGCGCGCACGGAGCGGGGGCCAAGCGAGTTGCAAAGAGACCTCCTCTGCAGTGACGACGATGATGGTAATATTAATGGTGATGGTGGCGGCGGGAAGGAGGAGAGTGATCTGCGAGAAAACAGTCGAGGACCGCGGCCCGCAGCAAAACACCTCATGCCCAATCGATGCTGCATGCGATGATCCCGGGACAAAGTGCTACACGTTTTTCTTTTTTTTTGTTTGAGGGGAATGATCTTCCCTTTTGCTCTCGGTTTGAGCTTCGATATTTATATGTGAACACTACCCACAAATAGAGGAGGAGAAGCAATTCAAAAAAATGGAAAGATACGAAACAAGAGAAAGAACGCAAAAAAAAACAAGACGAAGGATATATATCAACTATGAAGAAACATCTTATCTCTCTTCTTTCCTTCTTTCTCCACATGCAGCATTCATGTGGAATACAAAGATTATATATATATATGTATTTATATATATCACATCTCAATTCTGGAAAATGACGGAACTACCACCGATTGCGGGGATAAATAATCATATACATACATACATCCAGATAAATATATCAAGTGAATGTTTCTCTTCTCTCTCTTTGAGTGTGTGTTCTTCTGGCTTGGGTGTATATTGGCCCTCAATGTTACTTTCACCATTCATATTCATATTCTTTTTATCTTTTCTCTCAACGCATTTCCTCTCGCTTACACTTTGGAGCAAAAGAGCGTCCGCCAGTTTTTTTTTTTTTTTACACACCGAAACTCTTACACATAAAAGAAAGATATCACGGCGGCAAGCAAGCCCAACCAAACATCTCGGCTCACTACGTGGGGGAGGGGGCTCATTGAGCGCCCACAAACTACACCAGAGGACGAGGATACAGAAGTATGGAATACAAACCAAAAAAGGGAAATTCAACAACCACAAGAACACAAGGAAGAAGGCCCCACTTGTCATCAGCAATGTTCGCGGAGGAATACAAGCACTCGATCGGACCTGTGCGGTGCTGTTGCATTCGTGTCAATTGGAACCCTACAGACATTTTGTTTGCATGTTTCTCCCTGAGAATTCCCTTTGATTATTTGGGATACCACCGTTTCCTTTTCTTTTCCGTCTACTTTCACCCCATCCACCTCCTTCTTTATTTCTTCTTCTTTCTTTTCCCTTGAACCGTTACACATCGGTTTATTCATCTCAATGTTGGTAGCCATTAAGAGTAGGTCTGCTGATGTGTTCACGCTAGTCACACCACACAGAGGTGGTGGTGGCGGCGGCGGGGAGGAATAACCAACAGTCGCAGCCGCACTAGAATCACGAAGGGCGTCATTCCCCACGGAGTCCTCAGCAGCGTGTAATGTATTCTTGTTAAGCTCTGCATTTGACTCCGCTGGCAATGACATTGTGGTTGCTGCTGTTGCTGCGGTGCCTCCTCCTGCGTTTACTTCTTTACTATTTTCCTCCTCGTGTGAGGCATCGCGGCCAAATTTCAGCGCCTTCTCAAGTCGTTCCGTTGAGAACGGCACCTGCTGCGATGACGTCGTTTTTGTTTTATTTACTATCATGACTGGACATGTTGCTGCGTTGTCGCTGCTGCTATTATTATTATTATTATTATTCCCTTTGCATTTTGGTTGGAACCCCTCCACACTTTCCGACGGCGTGCTCCCAACAGTCGTGACGTTTGCCGTTGATGGTGAAGCTCTGCCGTCGTCGTCGTGCCCGCGGCGTTTCTTAATTCCGAGATGATCGACCAGCCAGTCGTAGTACGCCTCTTCAAGGCGACCAAGCATGTGCTCAGACCGCGGCCGGCGTGAACGAGCAGTCGTGTAATCACTCACATCTCCGCTATTATTATTATTATTATTATTATATTTATCTATTTCTTCGTTTTCTTCTTCCTCGCGTTGATGAAGGAGAGCCCGCACCATGGCTTGATGTCGTTCACGGGCCTCTTGGTAATTCTTTACGCCTTCAAAGTAGGACCAGAGGGAGGACTCATCAGACAAGACTATCTTATGCTGATGTGAAGTATGCTCACGGTTATCCACCACCATCTCCTCCGCCTCCTCATTATTATTATTATTATTATTATTATTATTATTATTATTATTATTATTATTATTATTGTTATTGTTACTCTTCAGTGAATCCCCGTGTTGTATGTTTTTTTTCACTTCTGAAGAGTAAGTCGATGGAGTCCACGCCCCTTCTCTCTGCGCACATTCATTATGAACATGCACGTCACCACAGTTGTTATTATCCTTTTCTTCTTCCTCTAATTGATGGCTGCTGCCCCCCTGCCGATTGGCTTTGCCGTTGTACAGATTATAGACAGTCACATACTGCAAGGAATGGCCTTCACCACCATCATTACAGCACATCCTTCTAACACTTCCAGTAAAGTTATTATTATCACTATTATTACTATTATTATCATTATTATTATTATCATCATTATTATTATTATTCTCTCTAATCATGCCATCGGAGTGAATTGACACTGACCGCCTAGACGGTGATGACAGCGCTGATGATGTTAATCGTGACGATGATAAAAACATCTTTCTAACATTCCCATTTACCGCACGTATGTAGTCTACCCGCTGCTTTACTGAAGAGAAGTCCTGCGGCGCTGCTGCAGAGCCACGCCGCCGTGGAGCACCATGCATGTCCCTGAGCTCATCCTCTAATGTTGGTCGTGGCTTCTGTATGTGGAAGGCGTAGTGTGTGACGAGTTCCGGCTCCTCCAAGTCGGGAACACGGCGAGAGGGAAAATATTTCTGCTTTGATGCGGCGCCACCGTCGGCAGTCTCTCTTGTAAACTCAGCGGGCGGTTGTGAATGCGCATCAGATTTGTGATTTTCCTTCTTCTTCATTTCCTGCTGCTTTTCTTCTTCTTTTTGATGTCGTGGCTGCGGTGGTGATGGGTGTATATTATTCTCCGTCTGTGATATTTTTTCCTTTTCAACTGAAGCGATATTTCGTGTGGGGAAGTTGTCTGTCTTGACCGGTGTGGTGGGTTCTTTACCCAAGCCTCTCTCCTGCGACACCACAACATCATCATGTCGTTTCTCCTCCTCTTTCACTGGCGACATGACACGTTCGGCGGAATAGATCTGATGATGCTCGGGATTATTATTATTATTATTATTATTATTATTATTATTATTATTATTATTATTTCTCTCCTCTTCTTTCACTTCATTCTGTTTTTTATTATATATCCATGGAGTTTGTTGCTGTTGTTGATGATGTTGTACGCAAGGCGCCGTGCTACTCACATCCGAAGAGATACCACCAGTCGGCAAAGAGAACTGCTGCGGCCGCGATGAAATTTCTCCTCCTTGACTATTCTCCGCGATCAACCCAATTCCATCGCTGAATTTCATTTGTGACTTTCCGTGCGCCTGGTTAAAATACGAGGAGCGTGGGCTCCGGGGATATTTATATGTCACCGGTGCATTCCACATATCCTGCACGCGGGATGAATAAGACAGCACTACATGCGGTGCTGCGTGTTCTCCCCCCTGTCCTCGTTGTTGTTTCTGTTTTTCCCGCTGGTGTTGCGGCCGTGGGGCGAGGCGGCAGTCAAGCGCCCCGCCGCTGTCATCGCCCTGCACGTGTATGCTCATGCTCCCGCCGTGCACATTCATAGTGATCCGCGCCCCCCCTCCCGGCGGCTCCGCAACCCCCTCGTTTTTATTAATCCTCCCCGTCTCTTCCTCTTCCTCTTCTTCATGCTGGGAGGATTGTTTTCCCCCCTCGTTATCATCCCGCCGTGCCGCCCGTGTCTCTAATATATTCCCCCCCTCTTCCTCCTCCTCCCGCTGCGCCGCCCGCACCGTCGCGGGGGTTGGCGAACTCCCCGCCGCCGCCCGCTCCCACCGCAGCCAACTCTGCGTCGCCGCGCTCATCTCGTGCCCGAGCTGCAGCAGCGCGTGGCGGTACCGCCCCTCCCCCTCCCCGCCCGCCGCCGCCGCCGCATCGATGAGTTCCTTCGCCTCCACCAGCGCCCGCCACGCGGGGGGGAAGGCGTGCCGCTGCACCAGCGCCCGCGACTCGCCGAACTTCCACCACGCGCGATCTAAAAGAACATCACACCGCACACCACTACTATCATTATTACTATCATTATTTACATCTCGTGTGGGTGCATTTGCCCTGCGTGTAGTTTTCTTCTCCCCCCCGCTGCTGTGTCTGCCCACACCTCTCCTTCGACCTCCTGCTGCACTTTTACTTTCACTCCTCTTCCCTCGGCCGCCGCTGGTGACAGCTCTACCCACACTATGTTCTCTTCTCTTCTTCTCCCGTGGCCTCGCCTCAGTGACGGCGGGGGGTTTATTTATAAGTTTATGTCTAGACATCGTCACAGTGGAAGTAGACGAGGAGGAAGCAGCAGCGGATGTATTCTTGTGGGGGCGCCTGTCGTGATGCTGGGATGCACCAGAGGAACATATAGTTCCCTTCGCACTCGGGTCAATCTCAATCCACTGCATGCACACGGAGAAAGAGAAGGAAAGAGTTCACAGTAAAGGGAAAATAATTATTAACAAAAAAGGCACAGTTGCTAATGTATACAAATGCCTTGAACGATGTACGTACAAATATATATAAATAAATGTGTGTAGTGAGTGACTGAGAGAATGCGTAAATGTACTCTACACACACTCCTCCTCCTCCTTTTTTCTTTCTTTTTATCTATCTATGTGTTTAAAGATAAATAAATACAAATATAAATATATTCTGTGCAAAGATTCCTTTCGATTACTTCAACTCCCTTGTTTCCCTTTCGGTATTTGTGTGTATTTCTCACGTGAGAATACTGTCACTCCACCCACCCATCAGAAATAAATAAATAAAAAAATAAAAAAGGAAACAAGAAAGAAGAAAGGCGTCATTAACCCATGTTTATCGATATGCATAAATACAGAAGAGGAATCACAGAGTCCAGAAACAATATCACATATAACACTTAAACAAAGGAAGAGAAGAAAAAATTACAATAGAAGTGGAGAAAGCGAAAAGCAAAAAAAACAAAAACAAAAACAACAGAACAAAGGCACATGCAAAGATGCATACATATATACGGCAACACCACCACCCCAGAGTCCCTCTATCTTCATCAATCACACTGTACTTGTATATATTTTTATGTACATAAAGTTTTCTCACCACACTTGAGTCTGAAACGCATCATTATTCCTCTCCTGCCTTTCTTCCCCAGTCTTGTCACACCACAGCACACACAAAGTAATAGAACAACAACAACGACAAGAACAACAATCAATAATAACAACAATGACGGAATTTTTGGGAAAGGAATAAATTATTTACGCCTGAGCCGCTGCCGCCATTGCGTTCGCCTTTTCTAAGGCCGTGATACGTTTAATCTCACTTATAATCTGTTGGTTTGCCTTCTTGAGGTACTTCACCTCGTCATCGTGTCTATTCTGCTCCGCCTGCTTCTGCTCCTCAAACCGCTTCATCATTCCCTCATGTTTCGCTTTTAATTCATTCACGCGGTTCTCGAGCCGCCGCACCTCACTCTCCATCTGCTTCTTCTCGTCAAATAAATAACTGCGCATGTCCCGTTCAATCGCCTTCCGCACGGCGTACTGGCAGGCGCCGTCAAAGAGAATATCATACGTGTTTGTTGTCTGCTGCATCTCCTCCGCGAGCTCCGCGAGGAGCAGGCCGCGCTCCGGGCACAACACTGTGGCCTGCCGTATTAACTCCCGCAGCCCGTCGGTGTATATTCCTTCGCGAACTGTGCAGACAACACCGGACGGGCGTGCGTTCTCCTCCCTGCACCTGCGCTCGAGGTGGTCCTGCAGGTGGACGCAGTCAAGGCGGGAGGTGTGGTCCACCGCGGCCACCTTCATCCACGCCCGCTCGCCCCCCGCCTCCCGCCCCGTCCCCATGGTTGACGCCAGTGTCTCCCGCTCCCCCTCCTCCTCCCTGAGCTCCTCCAGCTGCAGCGGCTCCGGTGGAAATAACTGCGCCAGCGCCTTCTCCGGCGTGAGGCTGTTCTGAATTAACTTCGGCTCGTCCTTCCCTGCCGTTGCCGCCCCCGCGTGGGTGTCGGTTGAGCCCAGCAGTGGGTTGAATGCTACCGATTTATTTGCCAGCAGCCCCTTCGCCCGCACGACGGCGGTGGCGGTGGCGCTCATCATAGATGCGTTCAGCAGCGCCGTGGCGGAGAGCTCGATGTCCGCCTCCGCTCCATCGGCGGTTGTTTTGTTTTTCTTTACATCATCGCTTTTGCCGTTCACGGCGGGTGAGTTGTTCGGGACGGCGCGGTAGAGAACTGTTCCCTTTTCGTCGTATACATTGTTCGCACTGTTTACTACGCCTGACATAATTTTTATTTTTTAAATTCTTCTCTTTTTTCCAGTCTACACTTTCTTCTACTACTTCGCTATGTATTTATGTATACATGCATACAGTGTGTGAGAGAGAGAGACAAACAAAGGGTCAGAGATGTATATATATATATATATATATATATATATATATATATATTAAACACATACATACATAGTGAGCGAATGGAAAACAAAAAAAAACAATAGCAATACACTACAGGTTATATCAACAGAACGACTCTATTGAATTAACTCACACCCAGTGGTAGCTAGCAACAAAATACAAAATAAAATAAAAATTTGTGGATGGTGTTAGCTCAGGCAATTTACTCGAGCTCCACACCCAACTGAAGTAAAACATCTTTAGAGTACTTTGCAAGTACCTCGCGTGCCTTCAAAGCCCTTCGCTGCGCCTGCAGTGCGTCCGCAAGAAGACGCTGGCGTGTTTGCAGCCACTCACTCCGCTGCGATGCATCCAAACCCGACGGCATCTTCTCAAGTATCATTTCATACGGCGGAACTCCCGATGCAGCCACGGCAGCAGACTCTCCCTCCCTCCCATCCACAATAGTCTTGGAAGCCTCATTATTATTATTATTATTATTATTATTAATATTGGTTAATGGTAGTATTCTTGTATTCCCTGCGGAGTGAGAAAACATTGTCGTAATGCGACGCTCCTCGGAATGCCAATCTGTCCCTTGCTGCGTATTCAACGGGCGTGCCGGCATATCACTTTTGTATTCATTACCCAGCGGGGAAAACAGCGCGGACTGTAGACTCAACGGTGTCATGTTGTCTCCCATCATCATTATTGAGGAATGTATACAGTCGAAGTCATTCAACATATTTGCTCCCGTTGTCATGCATGTTGGTCTTTGAAACGGTTTCATCACAGCTCCTCCTTTCATCCCTATATTATTATTATTATTATTATTATTATTATCTTCATCGTTCGCAGATTCAAGTCTCAGCTGGTATACATTCCCAAGCCAATCCCCAACAATGTACATAAGTTTATATGCTGCAGAAGGGACTAATTTATTAAACCTCCCCGCATTTCTATACAGTCGAGACCGTGGCCGCGATGTTTTCTCTGGCATGCGCATAACTGCCGCGGCCGTAATCCCGGAGGACGTGAAGAATATTCCCTCCTCTTTATTCACAGCTACATTTATATTCCTCTCACTGGTGTCTTCACTGCTCTTAACATTTCCCCCGCCTTCCTCCACGTCGTGGAAGGGAAACACCGTGAATAACCGCGCGGAACCATCACGGCCGCCAATAACTACACGCAGTTTTGTTGATGCATCCCGCCACACAAATGTTTCGTTTTCCTTTTCCTCGTCTTCCTCTGCAGTGGTAGTAGTAGTAGTAGTGCTCAGTGCAACGGAGTCGACAGCTATGCGTCTTCTGTGGTGACCAAGGACATGTATCTTTGCTCGCAGTAATAGATGTACACGGCTTTTATTACTTGACATCAATCTTCTCAAGGAGATATCATTATTATCATCATCATCGTCCAGGAGAGATAACTCATTCTCATTCGTTTTGGCGTCATATGTGGCTTCAAGCAGCAGCACTGTACCTGAGCTTGTCCCCACGGCAAAGATTATAGACGTAGACATATTCTCACCCTCATCCCCAATAACTGCAGCAGTCTTTACTTGAAGACAATTACTCGCAGAGAGAAAAACATCCCCATTTTTTAGCGTGTAGTCACCATTAATATTATTAATATTATTATTATTACTGGGTGGGCTTCCATGTGTTTCTTCACCAACAGTAACAATTGCAGTGTCCTTCATCCGTGCGGGGGTCTCTATTGGTAACATCACTATTCTCTGCAGCTCTGCCACCGCCAAGTGACAGTGCAGCCGGCCCACAATGATGTAATAATGCCTACAAAACAAATGCGATGAATGAGACCCATCATTTTTATTTATTTCTTTTTCCCTCCATTTATTGCCTTGGCTCTCACCGCTGATGCTGATGTTGATTGGAAGAGCTGCAAGGATCTCCTCCCCTTTATTATTATTATTATTATTATTTGAAGGTGGACAATCCGGTAGCGACATCCACTGAAGTGATGCATACTGTTGTGTACTCCCCAAGGCGTTACTTTCACCACGTGAGTTCTCTTCCGGCTGTATATTCTCCACATTCATAGCACGAGAAGATGTTGCCGGTGATTCCTGGGAAGACATCGTTGAATTTAATTTCCCTCCTTTTAGTTTATGAAAATGTGATGTAGTTTCCCCCGCCGTAGTACTACTCACGTCATGATTATTATTATTATTATTATCCTCTTCCTCCTCCACGGTTCTCAGTTTTAAAATCATCATCGCCGTGTCATCGTCATACATTTCCCACGCCGTCATTTTCCCGTTCGTCGTCAGTGCGACTGCTTGTGCATACATTGGCCACGCCGGCCCTTCATGAAAACACGTGTCAACTATCTCGTCTCTTTTATTATTAATATTTCTATTATTATTATTATTATTATTTCCGCCTACTACTGACATATCCTCTTCTACATGATAGCATGCAATAAAAACAACGGGATAATTCCCCTCGGCCGCCACACGCAGGCGCCGCAAGAGACGCCCCTCGCGGTGATTCAAACCGGGCGCCGCGGACCACACAAACACTTCGCCAACAGCCGTCCCACATAATATGCGGCTGTTCTGCATGGCGACGGAAATGAAGGAAACGCGGTTATTCCCATGCGGAAGCACAAAATGCGGAACAAAAATATCTTCCTTCGCGCCGGTGTAGTCGAAGCCGTAGCCGCCGACCGCCTCGCGGCTTGCGAACACAACCGCCACCCCCTCCGCACCGCCGGTCACAAAGAAGGAGCCGTCGGAGGCCGCCGCACACGCGGTGACGGCCATGGCGTGCGCCGCGGGGAGCCCCGTGAAGGCCTCCTCGTCCCGCGTGTCAATGGACCACTCCTTCAAATTTTTATCGGTGGAGGATGTAAACAACGTGGAGGGTTTGTGTGGGTGGAAGTGAAGCGTGGAGACGGCAGAGCGGTGGCCGTTAAGAGTTGTCATGACCGTCCCCGTCACACCGGCATATGTAATGCACACGGCTCCCTTTTCATTTGCGGACGCCATTAACTTTGCATCCGGCGAGAAGGAAACACACGTGAGGGGAGTACCCGCGTGTAGTGCGAGGCGTGCACTCAATGCGGCCGAGGCGTAATCATACAGACATACATCGCCGTTGTAAAGCGCAACTGCACATGTAACCACCAGCGACGGCATAAACTCAAGCGCCCGCACGGGACTCTGCGTCTCTAATATCTGGTGGACATAACTCAAGGAATTATCATTTGCATTAGCGGATGATGATAATAATAATAACTTTTTTTCTTCTGTGGAATCTAAAGGATTCTCCATGTTTATAAAATACACGCATCCCTCCCATGATCCCGTTGCAACAATCTCGCCAGAGCAGTGGTACCCCACACACGAGACAGGCGCCCTGTGATGCTTCAATACGTGACTTGGCTGCACATGTGATCCCGATGTAAACTCCGACGCAGTGCTCACAACACTCCACAGAATGCAGCTTGCATCATAGCTGCTCGAGCAGACAACACTCTTCGTTGGGTGGCATGCAAGTGCTGAGATGCATCGTGTGTGTCCACCGCGGCTTTCTAAAAGAAGACTATTATCCTCCAGGCTCCACACACGCAGAATACCACGAGAGCAGCCGGTTATAAGAATATGAGATCGATTTGGTAAAAAAGCAATCGCAGAGACGGAGGACATATGTTTTAGTGATGCGGAAGTTCGGTCCAATGCATTTAGTGGCATTACCCGCACGATTAAATCATCTCCTGCAGCCGCGATGTATTTTCCATCGCTGCTCAATGCAATGCAGTCCAACGGCTCGGATAGTGAAAGCGTGATGGTGCGTCCTTCCTCACCGTGTTGATTGGGATTCATCCACTTAATCCACGCATGATCTTTACTACTGGTATTAGTATTAGTAGTACTATTCTCATAGTTCATAGGATTATTATTAATATTAATATTATTATTACACTGGTTCTCATTTTCATAACTTAACCCGTGGAATATGTTACCAGAATCCGGGAAGTTCCGTATACATTGCCGTAAGAGACTTGGACGCTCCACAAGAATCGAATATTTTTTCCGCAAGAAATAAATTATTGGGTTCAGTTGACGTGATAATAATGAGTTTGACATGGCGGTCTGTGCGAGAATATTCATAAAGCGCTGCAGGTAGGTTGCATTCACAATGAGATACTCAATAAACGGCACGTAGGAGACGAGTGTAACCAACGCCTCAAACTCCTTCGCTCGCAATGCAAGGTTAACAAGAGAAAATAACTGCCCCGCCGTGTACCTGTGAGGAGAGAATATACATGTACTCCGCGAGCCACACTTCTTAATAGAATCCATAACGTGACGAATACTTTCACGAAGTTCCAGGCGAGAAACATTTGTGGAGAGCGGGCGGAAGTATAACTCCGCAACAAACATATTCGCGCATGCATCCACCACATCGGATGCGTGCGGGAGGTATCTCGCTGCAATGGAGGCCTCAAACGATGCATTTGATATCGTCACACGTTTGCGTGATATTCGAATACATGTTCCTGCAAGCAAAGAGACAAGGCGTGAGGCGCTGGCGACATTGGGAAGAAGACGGTAAAGATTATATTCCTTTAATGCTGGAAATCCCTGCGTGAGGTAGAGCGTGACGAGTACATGCCTACATACATCCTCGCCAAACCACTCCTCCAACTGTTTATATGTTTCTGCATGCAGCTGCGACAGTGTAGATGGCAGCCGCACAATGTCGCTACGTAATGTATCGTAAGAGCTGAACAATCGCAGAAATGTAATTGCGAATGTGAGATATGACGGTTGATTCGCACCTTTTTTTCGAAGAAGCATCTTCAGCTCATTCGCACGAAGAGATTCCTCCAATCGTTTACCGTAGGAGGATAAATGCCGACGAACAAGTTCTGCACGCTCTGATAGAGTTAACTCCGGTAGTGAGATACTTAACGCAGGAGGAACACGTGATTTTAGTGCAATTAGGAAAGGGCTCATCATTGTTGTGGTGATAACAAAGCGAAGTTCGGGCCCTGCGTCAGACAACACAATGCTCCCAAGATTACTTAATATATCTGCCATGTAAGGGGACTTATCCATCCCATCAATGATAATACAAATATGTTTTTTCTTCCTGGCTGCTGTGTATACGCGTGGTAGAAGCTGCAGAAGTGTTCGCACGGAATCGCTCTCCTGAACAGAGAAATCTTCCTCCAAGCCAAGGCGATAGACGAGGGAAAATGCAAGAAAATACACCAGGCGTCTTAAGCTCCCATCACTCGCCTGGCAGGCAAAGTGGACCACCATAACATTGGAATCATACATGGGAGACATATGAGCTTGCAATGCCGCGGCAATGGATGAAAGACCATTTCCTTCAAGGCTCTGAAGCAAAAGAATATTAGACGTTTTACCAGGATGATCTGTAGTACCTTCAACACTCATACCACCAGTGCCAGCGGCACTATTACTATTATTGTTATTATTATTATTAATATCAGTAGTAGTAGTAGAAGTAGTATTCGTAGTAGTAGAGATATTGATGATGTCTGCTGGGGAACGACCTGTGAGCACAAAAAGAGATAATTTCTCCAAAAAATTCATTGGGGCTACAAACGTCTTCAATAAAGTTGAAGTGAAGCACATTTGATCTATGCACTCTTCTTCATAAAGTGTTCTTTCCATATCACTTTCCCCCAAAATAACACCACCGTAGTGTTTCCGCTCTCCTTGTTGTTGTGTCTGATGGCAATCTCTTTGACTTCTCATGTTTTCCTCATTTTCTTCAGGGAGCCCAAAGTGGCGTAGAACAATTGACTTGAGCGCAACCAGTGCCTTGCGGGTAAAGTCCGTCACATCAATCGGTATATTCAACGCCGTTCTTTTACTTGAAATCACAGAGAAGGAAGAAAGCGTGTCTGGCATCAATGACAACGATGTTGTCTTCTTTATTCCAGTCGCCGTGTATGGAATAATAGGCGCCCCTTGTGCTTTCAGAAACGCCATTAAATTTTTAATGGATTCCATTGTCGTGGGTGCATCCGGTGCATATGCCTCTCTATCCTCCAGCGGCAGTGATTCCATTAACGCCGCATCATCGCGAATAAAAAACGCCGTTGTTAGTGGTGCAGACTCTCCTGTTCGCCGGGCTGCAGTATAAATTGCATGGCGCATTTCCATTTCAGTTACGGACATCCGTGATGTATTTTCATACGGGTGTGTGTGCAGCCACGCAAAGTCAGCGGGGTCCACATCGTCATCCACGCGGTGGTATAATGTCGGTGGGCAATAGCCGTAGCGGGAGCCAAGCACGCCGAGGAAAAACGGGGAACATCGCGATACTTCATTTAGGCAAACGGAGAGGGATAAATTAGAGCTTGAGTCATCCTCAGTAATTCCCCAGCGCAGGTCAACTTCGAGAATATTTGCACGTATTCCTTTTTCTGCGGCCCAGCGACGGAGACGTGGGAACACCTCAAGCACTAATGCATTACGTTCACTGTTCATGTCAATGAAGGTTGAGGAGAGGAAAAAGCGACACTCCTGCGAGGTCGTTAGGAATCCCCGCTCTGGTGCTGTTTTAGTCGCCATCAGCGGTGATGTATACACAGTCCTCCTATCTGTCTCTGTATCCCTTGCGGCAACTGCTGCATGTAATGGAGATGATGATAATAATAATTGTTCTTTTTGTTCTCGTTCTTCTTGTTGTGGTGGTGCAGTCGCCGTGGCTGCAGCGATGATACTGCTGCCGCCACCCCCGCTGGCAATTTCTGGCAGTAATGGCAACTGAAAAGGCGGTAGTGATTCTAGTATCGGTGGCAATGTTGACTCTTCTCTCTGCTGCTGCTGAAATTGTTCTTGTTGATGTTTTTGTTTTTGTTCCAGTCGTGAGAATAATGAGGTTGCTGCCATTCCATCTGCAGAGTTTATTTGAGTGGTGGTGGTGGCGTCATCCTTGTCGTTGATTCCCTTCCCTTCCAAAGATGTATCGACCATAACGCTCGCTTTATTATTACTATTATTATTATTATTATTATTATTATTCCGCATGTATACACCATTACTACCACCGCCTGCATGCATGACGACTCTGTTAACATTATACACCTCATCCATTCGTTCAATGTACCGCCGGGAACCACCGGAAATTCTCTCGGCCACAAACCGCAGCACCGACTCCGAGAAGCCAGACAACAATACATCATTTATGTGTGAGTATCGCGACTTCACACCTGCCGGCGTCCCAACAGATTGACTGAGAGAAATAAACAAAAGATCGCCGTTGCACACGCGCCGGATGCGCTCCAGGTAGCGCGGGAGGTCCCCGAGCGAGGGCGCGTTGTTTTGCCCGGAGTAGCAGCCGTGGCTTTCATCCACCACAAGGAGGGACTGAATGTTTATCTGGCGCTCAATGATGTTGTCGAGGTAGGGGTATGGAAATCTATTTACGTTTTTGCTTCGTTGCTGCTGTTGTTTCTTCTCCTCACTTTCACTTTCACTTTCACTAGAGTCAGTGGAGTCCCGTGTGGAAACAGACATTACCATTTCTTTAGCTATACATTTAATTTGTGAGACATTATGCAGAAACCCGCCGTCACGTCGAAAATCTCTGTCTATAATATATTGCCTGCCCTCGTGGACTAACAGTAATACACAATGCTCACATGCATACTTGAAGGCAACTACCAACATGGCAATCTTGTCCATGAGTGGAGTATTTGATCCACTCGTGGGAGAGATCCAGTGCTCCACTATATTAATAATAACAAGAGAAGTTCCACGAATGGGATTAATATTTACTCTGCAGGATATCTCTGCTGCACAGTCCAAAGCGCTTTTATATTGTTTAGATATTCGTTCAGTAATCATTTTCATGGGAACAATATCAGAATACCTCTTCCGCCCAGTCTGTCGTGAACATTGAAATTCATATAATTTTTCCCTTGAAGCCTCAAGTGCATTATATGCACTTAAAAATCTATATGGAAACTGCCGTGACGCCAGCACCTCCTTTTCCGACCTCAGCCGGTGTATTATTTTATTATGCGTCTCCTCATTTGAACTCTTAAAAATAATATTCCGCAAGTTTCGCAGAGTGGCCATGAATGGAACGTGTCTGCCCGCGACGAGTTCATCCCACACCGTCCCCGTATTTCCACGCCGTGATAATTGTGTTTCCCACGTTACAGGCGTCGGTAGTTTCATTCGCCTCCCGCGGAGCGAGCTGTCAAATGTGTGCGCCCCGCCCTCATGCAGCCGACGTTTAATAAATTCTTCTTCTGTTGTTGGGTACTTTTTCCCTAGTAAACAACAGACGGAGTAGGCGGGCCGTGATATGTGTAGCTGGCGGATGAGAGCCTTGAATGTTAAATCACGATGTTCTTCTTCTTCTTCTTCTTCTTCTTTTTTTCCGGGATTACAACATAATTTTCTTCTTTCCCGTTCTTTTCGCTTGGAGGATCGTTCCGTGTTGTACTTGGCGAGAGAAAAATCATCAAACATTGTGAATGTCGCCACAAGTGCCCGTCGTAGTGCATTGGGCAAACTTTTCTTTTTCTTTTTCTTCTCCTTTTCCTTTTTATCATCACACGTACTTCCCATGCATGCATGTTTATTATTATTATTATTATTATTATTATTATTATTATTTTCCGCTTGACCGCCCAGACAAACATGCGGCTGCTGCAGTGCGATGTTTGCGATGTTCAGCCAGTCCGACGGCAAACAAATAATTCTCCGCATGTAACACTTAAGAAACGGCTGGCACTTTGGCTCAAACGCACAGAGGGCGACGAGGGCGGCGGCGGTGTACCGCACCTGCAGCTCCCGGCGCACATACATCGCGAGCTTCAGCACAAACTCACCGTCCTCAGCACTGATCATTCGCACAAGAGACGCAATTCGCACCGCGTTATTATACTTCTCATCCATCTCTTTATTATTATTATTTCTTCGAAAGGGAAATTTCATGTCTGCTATCAGCGCTGCAGTCACGCGGGCGATGAGTTCGTCCTTTTCTTCACGCATGTCGGAAATGGGCGCGGCCAGCACGGAGAGACTTCTGACGTTGTTCATGTCGTCATCATCGTCGTCGAGGAGATCTCGTCTTCTGGTGGGCCGCTTGTGTACATGGCTGGCCGCAGCCTGCGATAGAGTCTGCATGAATTTCTTTTTTTTTTGCTGTTTTTTCCAAGTACTCACTGAAATAATAATAATAATAATAATAATAATAATAATAATAATAATAATAATAATAATAATAATAATAATAATAGCAAATTTCTTGCCTTCGTGTTGTTTTCTTCTTCTTCACTGTTTAGGACTTTCACTTGTCTGCCTCTTTTTCTTTTTCTTTGAATATACAAATGGACTTAACAAACCCCACCAAAAAAAGAAAAAGATAAACATCATTAACAGAGGACTGCATACATGGAGGGGGGAACAAACAAACAGAGAAAGAGATCGGGTAGACAAATCCCACCACACACGCATATATATATATATATATATATATATATATAAGAACCACTATAATTAATCCATTCATGTAGCTAAATATTCATCTGCGTAAAAATAAATAAACAAAGAGAGAGAAAGAGAAACAAGAATCTGAGAAACGTGGAAGCAAACCAAGAATGGCAGCTACTCCCTATTTACACATAATAATAATAATAATAATAATAAATCAATCCTTTCTCCCTTTCTTCCTCTCAGATATTCACTCACAACCATCAGAGTATTACTTCAGTAATAATAATTTATTCTGTGCGTTGAATACATTCTCCCTTCCTCTCCCTTTTATTTTTTCCTTTTTTCTCATACACAGCGACCACCACATCACATACATGCATACCTGCACCTTCTCTCTTATTTGTTTCATTCAATTATGCGCATTCACAGTATGGATGTCATTTGAAGAGAAAAAGTAAAAATATCCACTACACCACCGCCTCCTAACTTCTGCAACACTATTTATCCCAAGCACAACACATGTACACACACATACAAAATAAATCAATTTCCATATAACAAGTTCTCTCCCATTATATATATATATATATATATATATATATATGTCAATGTATGTATACAAGTAGTGTGGTTGTGTCTACACTGCCTTCCTCACGACCGTCGGTTCGAAGTCCGTCGGCAGGTACCCCGTCTGCTCGGTGTTCCAGTCCATTCTACGCGGCGGCGGGCGGTCGCCCCAGAAGTAAATCGTCGCGCCCTTCCACGAGAACATCCAGAGGAACGCGTAGAGCGTGGGCGTGGTGATGAGGTACTCGCGCCGCATGGCGACGGCGCGGTTCATCATCCACTTGATGTCGACGAGGCGGAGGAACTTCAGCGGGCCGTTGAGGGGGCCGAAGAACCCCCGGCACTCCTCCGCCGGCGGGATCTGCTCGAGCGTCGGGCGGACGAAGAGCTCCCCGGCGCTGCGGCGGACGGGGGTGCGGCGGAACATACACGCGCTGCTGCGGCGAAGCATTGGAGCGTGTTTCTTGTGTCTTTTTCCTCCCTTTACTCAACAACAACCACTCACTGAAGAGAGGAAGAGAAAAGGAGAGAAAGAGACATTAAAAAAATAGAAAGGAGAGAGTGAGAAAGAGAGACAGAAGGAAGAAAAGAGAACAAAAAAAAAAAGGGAGTTGCATACATCCCTCCATTTGATCATGTTTGGAACTTCGTGCACAACAACAACAACCAGTAGTAGCAAACTGTATGTACACAATACAGGCGGGGAGGGGGAGGGACCTTTCATTTATCCCATGATTGCGTTATTCGCCTCCCGCAGACTCGAAAGAATGTTATTCGTTGTACACCGTGGCAAGTACACCCGCCCTCCCTTTCCCGCAATCCCACTAAACAGCTGTGAGACACATATTTTCTGTACCTGGTCTTTTGTCAGCAGCACAGTTGCCGGCCCACACCCACGCACATTACGCAGCAGCAAGTCGCCCATCAATGAGGCAGAGACAATGTCCCCAGACTCCGTTCGCGTTGCGGCATAAAGAGTAAACATATCCGAGTGCGGGTGCATTCGTGAAAGCTGAAAGAATACATGACCAGGACGCGATGTATGTGTAATGAACACTTCATGTATGCAGACAAATGCACAGGCCACACGGGAGAAGAATAAAAGACTCTCCTTCTTTGTTAACAAATCAAATAAAACATCCTCCGTGTTAAGTTCTAAATTTGCCACGTCAAGAAGAACCACCACACGTGGATTACATAGACTTGCAACCGATCCACACAAAGAAGAGTCACTTGCAGATGAAGGCAAAGAATTAAAGAGACGTTCTATTTCCATTGCATTATACGTCGCAAAACTAGACTGCGTAGACCCACTCGATGCATGCAGCCAACTCATATGCCGCGTTATCTCCTGCGGCGTCATCCACGGCAGCTCAACTCCCCCGCCCCGTGCGGCTTCGCTGGAGGCACAAATTGGGCAGCGGTAGAGCGGGACGTTAACGTCAATGTCGCTCAATGTAACTTTAAGCGGTTTGTTTAACAAGTCGTTCATACGATTTGAGAAGTACGTGACGGGAATGCGGACTCCAGGGCTGCGTTTACCATTACTCACGGGTTTGGTAATCTCCGCTGATGACTCACTCTTATTATTATTATTATTATTATTATTATTTCTCCAGTGCTTCTCTATGAGACCGGGAGGAACTCCGCCGTGACGCAGACGGTGGGCGAGGGGGTGAATAAACCGCTCAAGGTCACTGCGCAGCGACGATAGATTTGTGGGAAGAGCACGACTGATGGTGGATACACGCATCCCGTAGAGATGACCAAATCCACACCTTTTTTTTTCTTTATTGTCCCCGCAAAGATTAGCAAACAAAAAACAAAATCCAAGAAAAAGAAGAAGCCAGATTGAAGAAATATATATGCATGTAAGCAAACCACTGCCTTCTCGTTTGCTCCGAACAAAAAAAACAGAAAGGAAATGGGTAAGGCAAATTGGTGACCAAAGAAACTTTTTTTTTTCAAATGTTAACTCAGCAAAGAAACGTCAACGTCAGTTATGAGGATTGAAGTTAATAGATTTCTGTCATTTAATTCCAGCTTTCTATTCTTCTCCTTGTCTGTAGTTTACATCATTCCCAAGTAATCGGGGAGTCACAGCCTTTCAAATATATATACATTCAAAGCAATCCAAATATGAATCCACTAATCAAAAAAAAACCCGGAGAAGATCAACCACTGTCAATCAATCAATCAATCTCCTTCTCTCTCCCTCATATATATAGTTAACCTGCAATCGAGGGAGTGTCGTTAAATAAAACCGACGGCATCGCCACATTCTTTGGCCCTGTCGCAAGCACATCCTCCGGCACGGCGAGTGATGTAATTATCTGCGAGGCAACACACTTCCCACACGCAACCGCCTCCGCCGCCTCATTTAATTCCTGCATGCGCTCTGGCGATACTTTCCTTAACAGCAGCGGCATGAGCACCCGCTTTGCCCGCTCCTCGAGCTCTAATAAATATTCCTCGATGCGGAACCGCAGTTCTTTTTGCCCGCCGTGGCAGCCGACGAGCTTCAGCACCGGGCCGAGGAAGGGATGATACTTCGGCGGGATCGGCAATGCACCCAACTCCAATACCAATACACAGAAGGCATAAGAAAGACGTAATGTACGTAGATACAATGGGCCCCACATTTCTTTATTTTCCTTGAGAAATTCAGAATAGGGCTCAACATATAAGTTGTATTGAATGATAGAGCACTCGTTTTTATGCAGTGTGGCGAGGAGTTCACTGTAGTCGGCTTCCAGGTGGAAGAGTTGTATCAGATCAGAAACTTGTGTTGATGCATTATCACGTTCTGCGGAAGAAAATACAAAGGGAGATGTGCGGGGAATTATTGATTTCATCAATTTCCCAGACAAACTTCTATACTGCTCTCTCATTCTTTGTAGAGACGGCAG
The DNA here is from genome assembly GCA_036321185.1 of Trypanosoma lewisi. NCBI lineage: Eukaryota > Euglenozoa > Kinetoplastea > Trypanosomatida > Trypanosomatidae > Trypanosoma > Trypanosoma lewisi. The sequence goes on along the minus strand of JAWVMQ010000169.1, from coordinate 250,145 downwards.
TAATATCTCATTTGTCTCCTTCAATGCCGTCGCCGCAATCAAATACATCTGCTGTGTATCCACTGCATAATAAATACGCTGTGTGGGTGCAACTAGGAAAATATCAGGGGCTGGTAACTTACTCAGAGATGATCTCAAAATAGATTGCGTCGAGCGTAAAAAAGGGTTCACATCCATCACATCTGTATGCATAACTGTAGACAAGCGCATTATATCTCTCACTTCGTTCGATGAAACGGGCGGTGGTTGTGTTGTGTAATTCACTTGGCCGTACCCTGATATCACGGCATGTATGGACAGTGTCACTGTTACTCGTGCGAGAATATGACGGCGCACTTCTTCGCTCTCCTCGTTTGCAAATCGCTTCCATGTCGACACCCTCCACAGACTCTGCTGCAGAATGTCCTCCACATCAATGATGTAACCGATGCATGCTTCATAGGGATGAGGAGGGTCTCCAATAAAATCATTAGAAATGGTAGAAGGAGTGTTATGTATATGAAACGCTTTTACAGCCTTCTCTTCACTTTGGTGGCAATTGCTCATCCATTTCTTACACTGTTTGGAGGATATTTTCTCACAACTATTCATGGGATGGTGGTGATGATTATTATTACGACGATCGTTTGGTGACGATTTCTGCTGTGGTAAACATTTTAGTTGAATAAATGAAACGGCATCGACAACAACTTCTCTCTCACGGACTCCATGGACACTAAAAATCAAACGTAATGGAAAGAGAAGTAGACTGCGAGGTGGTGATGGTGTAGTGGTACTACTACTACTCACCAAAACGGAATATCTCTCATCTGATTTTTGCATACGTGACATCAAAGACGGTTCCATTAAATCCACATATTCACCCAATCGTTGATTCATTTGTTTTATACCAAGAAGATCATCACCACGGAGAATGTACTCCACCCAGTTTGTTTTCATGTATACTGAACTGTCAGGAGGGAAAAGAGCCCCCTCTCCAGATGGAATAGATGTATACAGTGACGACTTGGGGATACAGTTACTGGAGTTCAGTTTGGCCCGTATCCAACTCCCTAAAGAGTGATCGGCTATGGTTTCAAAAAGACGCTGAAGTTCCTCCACTGGATTAAACTCAACTTCCTTTTTGCTGTTGCTGTTATTGTTGTTGTTGTTGTAACCATTACCACCACCATCCCCGTGTGAGATGTTTCTCTGCATCCACTCCAAAAAAACGGAATTCGCATTTTTATTCTGTGTGAGACAAATGTCTGTTTTGCTTTGCATTGTTATTTGTGGAGAGACTGTAATCATTCTCTCCTTTACGTTTACCTTTTCTTCTCCTCCTCCTCCTTCCGTCGTCCATGAACTCAGGAGACGTCTCCAGTTATTATGACAACTTGTGCACTCTGGTGTTGGGCGCAAGATCACTTGTTGTTTCGCCTCTCTCGCACGATTTTGTCTGCGGCGCTCGCGGTCTTGTATCGCCTTGTGCCGCTTCAGTTGTATCACCAGCAGCATCGCCTCTTCCTCCTTGCGAACCCTCCGCATGCATCGCTCATGCTGTTCCGCTGGATCATTGGCAAACTTCTCTTTTTCGGTGACACGCATAAGTGTATCACACCATTGATTAATGTGATTCCTGAAACGATGTACCCGCAGAGATTTCCGACGTCGTTCTTCCTCTTGTTCCTTTTCATGCGTTACTACATTTTCCTTCACAACTTGCTGGGCTTTGTGTGGAAGGAAAGGTTTCCCCCATCCCCGTTTTCTTCTCATCTGTGCTACATGAGAAGCCGGTTTGCCTTTTCCATGTACATTGTCATCACCACCTTCCACCACATTATTATTATTTTCCGCACCCCCACCTTCTCCCTTTTCTTTACTTACATGTGATGTGTGAGATGAAATGGTGGCATCACTGCAGTTTGAAAAGGTAGACATTTGCTTCAAATTGGGTTTACGAAAAATTTCATTATCATCCGGGTAACAGCACCGCTGGCGCAGCAGTGCAGCCTTCAGCGGTGGATGGTACCACGGGATCTCACTCACAACCATTTCACCATATCGATTGGTTGGGTCTTCTGCCGCAAACATGCCGGCGTCACACCCATGCAACGTCATCGTCGGTGAGGGATTTCCCTGTTCATGTGATAACCTCCAATGATCTGCACCCGTACTTAGTGTGCATGTATCCAGAAATGTATTCAAAGCCGATCCAATATCTGTATTTGGCAATCCTCTAATTCCTTCGTTTGTTCCAGATTGATTTCCAGTGAGTTGTCTCATAGTTCGGCGCAGCTCTTGTGTGGCGAAACCAAAGCCTTTCTTGTCCGGACTTGATGCTGATGGTTTGAGTGGCGGAAGGGAGAAATTAGTGCCAATACCAGAGACAAGGCCGTCCTTGTGATTCGTCTTGAGACTAACATGGGATCGCGCTGAAGTGACATCTTGACGATGATGCTTTGCCACGCTACTTTGTTTTCGTCTCTTCGTCTGCGCTGTTCTCATGAAGAAGAACTAAAGTACACTAAAAATAATACTAAAAGTCCTCTCCTTTTCTCTTATGATATCCTTGATGTGAGAACATACACGTGTGATTCACTTCCCTTCCCTCGCAAAGACGTGTCCTTGTGTCTGCAAAATGTATGTAAATATAAATAAATAGGCAGGAGCGAAGATGTCGTCTTCTCTCTCTCTCTCTCTCTCTCTATATATATATATATATATATATATATATATATATATATGAGGGAAGATCCTTCGTGATGTATGTAATTTCCCCCCCTTTCCTTCTGTATAGGCGCAGAGATCAAGGTGTGGAACAGCAGAGAAAATGGAATCTTCTATGGGCAGCTACGGCCCCTCACAAGTCAAAAACAAGAATACATAGGGACAGAGAGAGAGAGAAAAGGAACGGGAGGGAGAATAAATACAAGAATAAAAAAGTAAAAAAAATACGAAGAGTTTATGTATCACTTTCATCCTTCTTCTTAAATCTGAAGAGCTCTTGATGCAATGTAGCGAGCAAACTGCTGGAGCTCCTCTTCTGTGTGGCTGTTGCCTAACACAAACGGCATTGGCTCCACATCAACAGTGTCGCTGCTGCATGATCCCAGTGAAGAAGTTGTTCGCGGCGGCTGATGCAGCTCAGCAGCCGTGCGCACATGGAACCAGCCCTCAGAGATAATAAAAATCTTTCTATGCAACTGAAGGGAATCCACCTTCGTGTTTTCCACTCCAACTTTGCAAAGGCACTGCAGCACGGCATTGAATGTATACAGGCCTGCATTGGGGTACCAAATAACGTCCTCCTGGAGCGCCGAATCTAAATTATTATTATTATTATTATTATTATTATTATTATCATCGAAATTTTTCTCGTTCTCTTTAGTAATTGCGGGGCTGCGCCACTTCACCCCCACTGCTGCAGTCAATACACCTAGAACCTCCTCGTGGCGCTCAGCAAGCATCGCCTTGACGCGGCCGCCAATGTATCTCATGTACTCTCCAACAGCCACGTTGTGCTGCGTGTGTGAGTAGAAGACAAGCACCACAAGACGTCGAGGAATTACCGTGTCTACATGCGACTGCTGCAGCGCCTGCAACGCCTCCCGCGCCCAACGTATGCGCATTTGAATGTCTCTGTGAATAATGTGGAATGCAACCTCCGCGGTCCCATACGTCTTTCCCTGGTCGCATGCACTCGTGAAGCGGCTGCTGAGGCGGCGATGAAGCCGCACATCATCTCGTGTGGTCGATGCAGGGTCATGAGCTGCTGATGCCGATATGTTTGCCCGCAGTGATTTACTAAAGGAGGGTGAGGTCAGAATCGATGAGGTGGGAGATAATTCATGCGATGATTCTGCGAACTGCTGCAGAAGAAACTTCTCAATTTCAGCGGGGCATTTATGCAGCAGCGTAGAAACTCCTGTCGAGTCTTCACCGGGTGTTTTGTAACGTCTCTGCTTGGTTACCGCCCCTGTCATCTTTCCGAGCTGCATGCGACTGCCGTTGCTGCAGCAAAGAAGAAGGAAAGAATTATGGGGGCTAAGAAACCTTCGCATCCCTTCTATGCATGTATATATGTATATGGCCTCTGCACTGCACTGACATGCATGTTGGTCGGAAACCACACGGTGGAAAAAAAAAAAAAAGAAGAGAACGAGTCAATAGATGGTGCCATGTGAACAATACTAAATATTCTCATTTCCTCCTCCCCCATTTTTTCTTCTTTTTCCTCAAATAAATGGAAACAAATACGGCAATAGCAACAAAATCACACTCACAAAAACGCCCTCTTCCTCTTCTTTGCGTCTTCACGTAATTACCAGCGCATATATGTATGCACGTATGGTTTGTGTGGGATACAAAAGATACCGCACGCATGCCTACACCAAAGACAAGTACAGAAATACAACGTCGCAATCTTTACTGCTCCCGATCACTTTCATTTCCCTGCGATTCACCAACAGTCGCGGGCGTCGCCGCCGTCTCTCCGCCGTCAACATTCCCGTGGCTGTTTCCGTCGCCAGTTCCCCCACCAATCACTCCACTCCCCTCAACCTTTTCATTATCCCGCGACGCGATGTACCGCTCAAACGCCTCATCAATGCGCCGCCCCCGCCCACCACGCCCCCTGCGTCCCCCGCGCCCCCCGCGTGTGTATGCGTGCTGGAAGTCTCCCTCCTGCGCGGCCGGGTCGTACTGGTCGTGCTGCCACCGCTCGTCGTCTTTCTCGCGGCGGTGCCTCGCGGCCGCCGGGTGCAGAAGAATAACGCCGTGGTCGCGCGAGAGGGAGACTTTCAGCACGCTGCTCTCCACCTGCAGGCCGTTCATGTTCTGCACGGCGGCGCTGGCATCAGCGGGGTTGCGGTACGTACACAGGACACTGCCAATGAAGCGCCCTGATCGCTCCGTGAACATTTTGTAGGATTCAACGGGGCCAAATGCTTCGAACTCGGCACGCATAGCGTTGGCACCGTCACTCTCAATGCGCTCCAATGGAATTTGTGTGATGTATACACGACATGTATTGTCAATGATAATACTCGTGGGAACTGTATCACGGTTGCTATGCGTTTGCACACCACCCTCAGTAAGAGGACTGAATGAGAGCCTTCGTGTGCCTCCAGGCATTGTGGATTTATGCCAAAATTTTCCTCACCTCTTCTCTTCCTTTTTTCCCTTTACGATGCAGTGAAAGAAAAAAAAAAAAAACTAAATAAAATAAGGAATGATGCGGAGAAAATGAAGAAAGAAAAACAGGGAAAAGACTGAGAGAGAAAGAAGTAAAAAAAAAATCGTGCGATTTTATATATACAAGCTTCATAGAGCCAACGCAAATATGACGAGAGAAAACAAAATCCATCACATGAGTTCTCTCCATTTTCCATCAACTCCAACAGAGTCATTCTCATTCACTCCTTCTCTCCCCACAATTATAGACATACATATGTACAAGAAGCCTTTTTTTTCTTCTTCTTAAGGGGTAGGAAAACAAACCAATCGCAGTGTGTCATCACATCTCTCTCTCTCTCTCTCTTTTTTTTTTTTTGACCACTTCCGCCGATTTCATGAGACAAGCACAAAGACCACTGAGAAAACCCCAAAAAATTTCTTTTCAGTTCACTTTTGTATATTTCTGCATAATGGTTTTGCAGTTTTTTTCCCCTTTATTTATTCACTTTCTTCTTCAATATCAATGTGGTGTCACAGTATGCCCGTCCACGTACATATTGCGTGTAGCACGCGGCATCTTTATATTCAGCCCGTCGTGTTTCTCCTTCACCAACTTCAGCTGGCACCCCAGCCGCGATGTGGACTGCGGGAAGAAGGCCATGTCGAGCATGTCGTTCTCCTCATCCGTCGGCTCCTCAAAGAGACCCATCGCCGCGTCGTTCTCCAAATAGACGTGGCAGGTGGAACAGGCGCAGGAGCCGCCGCACGCTCCTTCTATCGGCAGGCTCTGCTCCGCGGCAACGTCAAGAATTGTTTGTCCCTCGTACGCCGCGACGTCCCGCTTCGTACCATCGGGAAGTTCCACGTGAAGTGTGAGTTCCTTGTCACGATCACCAACAAGGTCGCCATGCAGACGAACACAAGATAAAAGAGCTGTGCTGCTGCTGCTGTTATTATTACTATTACTAGTAATGATGGTGGTATTCACTCGAGCACTGCGACTACAGTGAACACGGAATGCAGCAGGTGCGGCAAGGAGACGCCGTAAGAAACACGGGCGAGTGTGCCGCAGTAACATATGAAACTGTAAGAAAGCTGTCCTCCCTCTCTACTATCCTTTATGCATACGACCTTCCTTTAAAAACAGCGAGGAATAAATGCAAAAATAAAAATAAAAAAGAATGAGTGAGCGGCGCAAGAAGACACACACACACACACACACACACACACGGAGATGGAATCAAAACAACAAAGAAGCACAAAAAATAAAATAGGCGAACGAACCAATACACATCCGTTCAATTTTTTTTTTAAAGGATGATTAGCGAACACCATTCTTCTTCAACATTACACTTGTTGATTCGCATGTATACATATATATATTTCGTTCGTTCCACGTTTTGCTCCTTAATTGTTAATTTTTAATTTACTATTTCATCTATAATCTCCTCTACCTCAATGTGTATGGATGGGTGCTTGTCTGCATTCACATTTCCTCTTTTTATTTTTCTCTATGCTTTTCTCTTATCCGCTTCACCAGGATTGGTGGTATCGAAGAGCACAGACAGTGTCTTTTTGTATCCCAATTCACAGAAAGCAAACACGCCAACAGCCGCAAGCGCCAGAATCATCAAGGAGACTTCAGTGATTAAGCTTTTCACCACAAAGAGACGCAGCACTTGGTCGTAAGGGCCTATGAGCACGATGTCAGACAGTTTTAGCGGATGTGTCGAGACGGACACACTCGTTGAGAAGTTGCGGTGCGATGCAGACATGGAAACAGAGTGTTTTATATGTGTCTCAAGTTCCTCTGCGTACTTCAGTGGGCCTTCACTTTCGATGGAAACGGGGCTGCGATGAGAGTCCGCAGCGTGACGCAGCAGACCCATCATGTATGCAGCACTACCGTACCATACTACAGTTTCTCTGGCTGGAGGCTGACCCAACAACGCCTCTGCAAAGCCGTGCAGAAAGTTAACCCGGCGGTGCATTGCCATAATAATATTTGATGTATTTGTAGTCAAGGTGTCTACAATGGTGGTGTTCTTTTTAACAACAGCTGTGGGAATGGGAGCACGACCGCCACGGAAAATCTGATCCACCTTGTAAGCACGGACAGTGGAAAATGTCACGGCGGGTATTTGATGATGTGCCAGTACTTCGTGTTCAAAGCGTACATCATAGTGGTGGTAATTCGTCTTTGCTGATACAACAGTCAGAGCGATGCCATAACGTGCAGCCATCGCTTCTGCCGTTTCCTTCACCACCGCATACTGTGGGCTCTTGGCAAAAGACTCATGTACATGCATAAAAAGAATTGGGGCATTGTTCCCATTTTTATCATTATTATTATTATTATTATTCACTTTTATTTCAACTTCATTACTTTCCTCCTCATCGTCGGCATCAAACGCCAACAACTCATCCAGGCAAATCACGAGTTGGTAGGTGTCCACTTCGCCCTCGCCGAACGACTCCACCCAGTTCCCAGTGCCAACGTAGTTGAACCGGGCTGTGTTGCCCAACAACAGAGAGACACCGAACGGCGACGCCGCCGCCGCCGCCGAAGACGCCTCAACGTTAAACCGCCGCCAAATCTCCAGCGCGGCCGCCACGCCGGAAGCCCCACCGGTTGTTTTCGCAGACGGCGCAACGCCAAGCGTGTCGAATAACGCCGTGATGAGAACTCGTGGGATATTTGTCGACATTGTCTTTGCCGCCTTTGCCTTGAAGTTGAGGGATGCATGCAGCCTGACGCCCGTGATAGACGTGTTGGCTGTTCGCTCCACCGCCCTCTCATTCGCACCAACAGTTATAACGGCGTGCTCGCTGGGGTCTAAGCGTGTGAGGACATCTGTCATTTTCTGCGCGGCCACCCCGTCCTGCGGTAAAAAATAAATCGGAAACCGCACAACGCCGCGCGCGAGGAATGACTGTATTAACTTCTCGTTGTGCGTGTCGTGCGGCGTGACGGCTGCAATCACGCCCCGCACAGGCAGCCGCATCAGCGCCTCCCACTGCGCCCGCGTCACGTGCCGCTCCGCTGGGATGTACACAGTCTGCCGGCGGTGCGACGGAATGTCGTTCGCGGCGAAGAGAACAATGCCGCCCCGCAGCAACGAGTCGTGCGAGCCAAACGACATCATCCTGCCGGAGACGCGGCGGTCAAAACGGATTGCGTGGTGCACCGGCGTCGTGAGGGCGGGGCCCGAGGCAGTCACTGTGTGAATGAATGTGCCTGGGAAAACCAGGAATGCCTGCAGGAGGAGTAATAAGGAGAATAGCAGCATGGAGGAAGTAAAGGGGAAGGAAGAAAACTTCCATTGGGAGTTCCTTGCTTCCGTTTGGAACGACACACCATGCGAGGCACGCATGTTAGCCACAACAACAATAGCAAAAACACCTTATCTTTCTACACGCTACGCAACCAAATACGAGTGAGTACTTGTATGTACTCGATAATATAAAAATGTGTTTATTCTAAAATATAAACGAGACCAGGGAAACAACAGAATAAACGAACAAATAAAAAAAAGGTTGACCAGATCCATGTGTATCTTCAGAAGCACCACACCAAGGAACATCAGTTTATAAAAGCAACCTATTCGATAAACAATAATGGATTTCCTTTCATCTCCATAACCAGAACTTCTCACATACAGAGGGAGAGAGACAGTGGAGGAAAGAAAGATTTATATGTATATCTATTATGTATATATAGATATACATAAGAACATAATAATGATAAAGATAATCAGCGATAACAAATAAAAAAAATTAAATGCATGGGTGTCTTTCCTTCTTCTCTTTTCTCATGTGCCTTATTTTTTGTTCACTGTCTCTCCTTCCTCTACCTCTTCAGGAATGTCTGGAAACTTTGGATTGTGTGGATCAATCTTCACCATGTATTCCATAGACTTACTCCTCTGTTTGGACAACTTCCCCTCTGTGAGGATCGGTTCCAGCATGTATGGATCCGGTGGCGAACTGTTGGCGAATGACACTTCCAGTGAATCACACAATGCCATAATCTCCTCCATGGGCACAGGCAGTTCACCATTCTTCGCAGGATTCATCTCTGTCGCCTCATGGAAATAGCGAGAAACATGAAATCCCGCAAGGACTGTATCGCAGCCGTAGGTTGCAAAGTTCAAGGCCTTTTGATTTATCATTGGGCACATGGCAAGAGTCGGACTCACACGGTCAATGGCATGATTCTTTTCTAGTGTATGCTTTCCAAATTTATGCTCAAACATGCGCTTTCGCAGTCGAAGCATGTCGTTAACCAATTGCTCATATTGTTTGCACCACTCCTTCAGGTCTGTGGAGGAGGCCTCTTTAAAACGCATCAATGCACGTCGGAATCGTGGAATCATATAATACGTTGCCCAATTCGTGAAGAAAAATAAATTTGTAAATTGTCGCTGTGCTGCCAAGTATACACTCGCAACAAAAAGATGCTCCAGTGGAGGGAGTGTGGATGGACCCTTCTCAATGGACTCCTTCACCTCCATTTCCTTCAAGACACACCGCTCACATACAGTAAAGAAATTCATGCGAAGTGACTTTAGATCTGCCTCCATTGGGAAGTTATGATAACGTTGAGTGAGTTCCATCATGTCTGTTGCTTCCAAAGGACTATATCCCAGTGCTGTTAGTCCCAGTGCCTTTGTAAGAGAGTATAGAGTGTGATTTCCATCATACGGCAGCGGTTTATTCAAAGCCTGTGAGAAGGTCAAGTTAAATGGATACTGCACGAAGCGGAGATGGTGATTCTCCCCACCCGCACGGCGTGCGAGTTCCATAATGCGATACAGGTTCATCACAGGAGGAGGGGGTTTTCTATAACGAATGTGATCAGGCACCATCGCGTCCGCTGGAAGAGGCGGATAGTCACGGTGAATGTGCGGCGCCAAGTATGGAGAGGACACGCCGTAGTACTGCAACACACCGAGCCGCACTTGATTTTCAAGATATGCAAACAGCTGAAGAATATCATCATCGATGTGTTCATCTGGGCGGTCATCAAATAACGTATGAAAGCCGTCTAGCAACAAGATATCAATGCACTCTAACTTTGTGTTATATGCGACGTTTGTGAAGAGTGCCTCCAGCCAATCCGGTGACAGACCCGCTGCAGATGTTTTGGATACACGACGGAGATTCAACCGCGAGAGCTGATCATCAGTTAGGTCACTAATGCGAAAACCGGACTTTAGCTGCATGGAGGGAAGAGAGGCGGCCTTGTACCGCTCAAAGATGGGAACAATGCGGTTACGCACGACCGCAGAGTTGGATGTTTCTACCTGCGTGACTTCCTCCTGAAAGGGTTGCTGTTTAATAATCCCACAGCGGAATACAATCACAAACCCATCGCGCTCCAACTCAAAGGCCTGAAGTGCCTCGTAGAACGCACGGGCAACACTTTGATGCACGTCTGACATGCTTCCATCCAGTTCGAATACATTACATCCTTTTATGATCTGCAACTGTAGAGACTCAACGGCCTCATTTATGTCATTTGGCATTTTACACGTCGCACTTCCCAGTTTGGATAAATGCCAGCCAACAGGCGCAGGGCAAACATGACGCCAATTCTCAAAGACTGTAGAGCGATCACATGTATACTTCGTCCCAGAGACCGTGGCTCTTCCTAAAATAGGCACCGCTTTAGACTCACGTGCATCGGCTTGGCCTTGCGGTCCCAACATTCCACGAATGACATTCTTCGCTCGATTGCCATAGAGTCCATTAATGCCCGCAGTCTCAGAAGTACGCGCGACGACAGCCTCATCTTCTTCTTCCTTACTCATATTCTTGTTTTCCCGCCACGTTGCATCATTCGGTGGTTTCATGTTTTTTCCTCCATTGCTGGCTTGCGAGATATACCGCGCGTGGAAGTGTAGAGACGATAATGCGGATCCGCGACGGCAGATGTCTAGCATGGAACCCTGAAACGTGATTACTTTCATCATTGTAATTACTATCAATGTAACTATATTGTAAGGTCTGCCAAAAAGAAAAGAAAACGCAATATGCCTTTGGGATCCCCTTCTGTTGTGTTTTTTCTTCTTTTGCTTTAAAAAAAAAAATATCTCCTTTGATGTAGTTTTGCCTTTTTTTGCCCTTTTCCTTCTCACAGACGCCGAACCACCCCGTTCACTTCTGTATGGTCCCTTCCACAGTGAAATAGAGAAGAGAGAAAGGAGAGAAAATATGATTCCCATATGTTGGGGTGCAAACAGAGTTTTGTGTTATTCTCTAATACTCCAGCAGATTCGTGTTTCTTCATTTCCCATGATCCTCCCCCCCCCAAAAAAAAAAAAAACAAGATTAACCTCGTATACATAACACACAACGGAGCAGGAAGAAAAACCAAAAACCAAACAAAAAGAGTATACATACGAAAATTTCAATGTGGTGTCAGTATCGCATTTTTTTTTCCAACAAAGAGGTAAAGAAAAAGATCAAAAAAGAAGAAAAACACCCACAATATATACATACATATATACCTCTAGATCATAAACACATAGACATGTGTATATGTCACTTCTTTTTTTTTTCTTGCCTTTGTTTCCATTCCATTCTTCCGGTGTGAATCAAACTAATCGTCTAGCATACATAAAAGTGCCACACCGCGTCTGACCCAATGCTCTGGTGTTCCTGCACCCGAGTTAAGATCAAGCAGCACGACAAAATTTGTTGACAAACCAGTAGTAGAAAGCGCACCCGCACGAGCACATGTTTTATAAACCGGGCATTCAAACGTTTCCTTTGTGGAGACGTATTCCTTTAATCGCACGGGGTCAAGGTGAATCACTGGCATGGACGTGTACAACTCCCGAGGCTTACTTTCCTCTAGCACCATCGACTGGAGAGAGAAGCGCGCCCCTTCAAGAAATAGACCGTGAATCAAGACACCTGACGTCGGTGTGCTTACAATATCATCCACAAGTTCATACCGAGTCACATTTGTTTGGAAGCGAATGTCATCAATGGGAATTTTATGCTCGCGGCTGTGTGCCTGCAAAACACCTGTGAGAAAACCTTGCGGAAAGAAAAATCCCGACAACCAGAAACTTATCGGTATTCCGTTATCATTCCAGTCCCTGAAGAACTCCACGCGCTGCAGTGTGTCCTGGAACCACGACGCCAGTGGTTTTCTTGACAAATAGCTTCCCTCGTGCCATATTTGAGGCACCTGGCCCAGCAAACACGCATCAAACATTGCTTCCAACTTCAAAGACATAACAACCTCTCCTTTTATTCCCTGCTTCAGCTCTCGCAGCGTTACTTTCAGTTTTTTAATGATGTTATTGAAGACATCGATCTCTTGACTGACGACAGTACCAAGAGAAATCATTGTACCGTCCTCTGTGATCTCATACGTCTCTGGGTTGGCCTTACTCTTGTCAATCAGTGGGGGCAAACGAGATTCAAACTCAGATATCATATCAAGAATCTTCTCTTCTGAGCTTTTCCCCATTGCTCCTTTACTTCGCGGTTGCACAGACAGTAACGCAGACAACTGCCTTCGCACTGTGGCTCGGTTATATGTAATGTCTGCATTTGCATGTAGTCCGAATAACTCTGGGCTCTCAAAAGGAGGAAGACTGGATAAATATTCTTTCATGGCGTCAAGAGACTCCACCTCCTTCGGAATACAATAAACTCCATCGGATGTAATGTTAAATGTTTCGGGTTTTATGACCTCTTGATTGAAGAATGCCTGAAGGATATTTCCCAGACACCGCGAGTCTAAGAAGTCCGTTACACGTCCTCCATAATTGATAACACCGACCATATAACGTAATGCATTCCAAGGGACTTGCAACCCTTCTTCCTGAGGAACATACTCTGAAAGAGAATGCAGAGCTGCAGAGAAATCCGATTGATTCCACTCATACGGAATATTCCAACCAAGTGGTCCAAACTTACGTCGTTCCTGAATGACTGCATGGAAATATGTAAGAGAACATAGCAACCGACGCCATGTGACTGGATTTGATTCATGATGATCCCAAAGAGACGGAGTCACTTCAATAGAAAAACTGTCTCTTATATTTGCCTTCAGTCCCTTAGGAGGTTCCTTCACAACCTTCACGCCTGACTGCAGGAGCAACACTGGGAAAGTCTTTGTCGGCATCGTTGTGAGCCAAAGTCTGAAATCCGGATGTATGTCTGAAGACGACTGCAGATCCTCTAAACAATGCTCGAGCGACGGCATCCACGATTCATACACGTGACAATTCTGCAAGTAAACCCACATTCCTTCCTGAGAACCCTGATCAATCATGCGTTCTGCCTTCACACCCTGGTCTTGACCCAAAGAGAGAATTAGTTTCTTCTCACCGAAGCCTTTACGCTCTGCAAACTCTGTAAACAAGACGGTGGGGTCACTTCCCGGTGTGAGTATGAATATAATGGGAGATATGGGATTGCTGTCTATAAAGCACGCCTCGAGATCAAATGTGGGGGTTTCAATGAATTTCCTACCAAGATAATGGGAACAAATCAATGATAAACCGTAGCTAGTCAAGTCTTCCCTGCATGTTTTTAATAGTAATAATTTCTGAAAAGGGGTTAATTTCCTGTCTACAGACGGTGGATACCATTCGTATGCTTTATCATGAGAAAACCAATTACTCCATTCCTCTTCATTGTCATAAATAACATCTTTTATATCAGAAAATACTTGGGGAATCAAATGAGATAACACTGTCAACTCATTCCATATCGTTTCATTCAACCACGATGGCCATATATCCACATCTTGATCAATGAGTATTTTCCCTTCACTCCCTTTTAATAGAAATTCCCACTCAATCTCTTGTATCACACCCTCATGGCGGTATATAGATACAAATAGCATCACCAAGAAAAGTAATTTGTCGTTTTCAAACAGACCACGGCATATTGTGTTGTAGAAATTATAGGTAATGGCGGGTAATAAAATAGCAATACGTTTATCGATGTCATTCGCTTTTTCTGTACGCTGGAGCGTTTGCACGAAAAGTTGTTTGAAAAAGTCAAGAGAGATTTGATACATATGATCCAAACCAGAGAGCTGAGAGATGACTGTGTAAATAATAGACCCTCTTGTCGCAACGGGGAGATATTTATTTCTCGCCAAGTCAATATCTTTTTGAGTCTTCTCCGCAATCTCCAAGGATTGTGTGACGGACTCACTCGTCTCCTTTGCCTCCTTCAATGTATTCACAAGCGGCTCATTGTCTAAAATATTACCGGTGGATGATGTCAAGAGAGACAAAATACGATCCTCAATCTCTTTTAGTTGATTCCTGCCGTTTGCGATGTTCTTCACAGTCTCAATCGCTCTATTCTCCAACTCGGGATACTCATAGCGAACGACATCGGCCAACAGTTGATTTTCTAAACCCGACTGTGTGACTGTGAAGTTGATAATCGTCACCTTAATCTGCAGCTCCGGTAAGTAATGAGGATTAGACAGTTTGCTCGTCATGTATAGACGAAAAGAGGGATCGTAATCAATTTCTGTGTCTCCCAGTTTTAATAGTAATCTTCCCTGAGAGCGATATGTATGTTGGAGTAACACTGGATCCAATGCTGCATCTATAGTCTCCTCTATGTTTTCTATCAAAACAGGGAGACCTACACGAATAGCATTTTCCAAGACACGCATATAATTAGGATCATTTAGTTTTATAATGCGAAGATTATTATCCTTTTCTATATTACGGATCCAATTACATGCTTGACCTTGAGGATCTATAAACAAACACCAGCGCTTTGATTTATGTGTGATAATACCATTCTGCACACTTATAGGATCCTGAGGTAATCCTTTATTACTCCAGTGCTGCAGCTGTAAAGGTGTTACAATTGTATTCAGATCAAATATTCGATCACTTACTGGGATTTTATACTCTTTACATTTCGTCCACCATACGTGTATCATAGAGTCCCTATAGGAAGAAATAAATGGTCCCATGTATGCAATAAATCCTGCGGCCAAGATAATTTTTCCAGGTAATCCTTCTATTTCACTGTTTAGGAAATCTATAGAAGTTAACCAACGCTTTTGCTCTCGTGATAATCCACTCATCAATTGCTCCGCACGTGTCAAACGTATCTTTGTCAGTTCGATATCTTTTTCCAATGTTTCCTTCTTTTGAATATTTTCCTGCATCGTACGTTTCAAGTCATTTATCTTCTCTTCAATTGTATGTAGTCTGCCCTGCGCCTCATTTAAAGCCCTATTTGCAATTTCTAATTTTCCTTCCGCCTCCCGCAGACGCTCTCTCTTTGGCGCCACAACCTTGACCACTTCATAGTAATTATTAATAGCCAGCACCCACATGGATAACGACTTACATGCCTTTGAGCTCTTTGCAACCTCCTCCGGCTGAAAGTCCGGGTTATTTACGTACTTTTGTATCGATTTGATCATGCGCTCTGTTAGTTCATCTCGTTTGTAATTCTGCAGGTCCTTGATGAAGTCCATGCGGCTCATCACAAGTTTCGCGCGGTCCCAACTCAGGTCTTTCTCCCCAAGCAAAATCAAAACAGCCTCTAGTACTAAAATAACACGCGCCGCTGGTTTTTGGAAACTTTTCACTTCTCGGATATCATCTGGTCGTAGTTCTGCAAGGGCGTTCTCTGCGGCTTTTAATATAGGCAACGCTTTATCCAACTCTACTTGACATTCCTCACGAATTCCATCTGCCTCTCTGCGGATGCCCATTGCGACTTCTTCTTCTTTGGCGCATTGCCCCTTTACAACCTGAGCGCTTTCCTGTTCGTGTTTTACCTTCTCCATAATCTCTTCTGTATCCTTCGCCGCCTGTAATAACTTTGGCTGCATGAGAACCAGCTGTTCCTTCATCTCATCCACTAATACTTGTGTGCTTTGTAATTTATCCAGTCCTCCTTGATAACGTTTGATTTGTTCTGTGATGTGTTTGCTTTGCTCCTCCAGTAATCGTTTATAACACGTAAGCAGCTCCAAGTAAGAACTCGGTGTGGTGTAATTATGACGACGCATTTCTTCAAAGAATTCATTAGAACGCTCCTGTACATTGATATGAATGAACACGCATAACTGTATAAGACTTTCCTTTGTATCTTCATCAAACGGCAAGGCAGAGAAATTACGCAACGCGACGGAGTGTAATGCATCCTCGGGCCATTGATCAAACCAATCAATCGTACAACAGTTCACCAGCGATGGAAACATACGCAGACGACGACGAAACGGCTCGCCTACAGGAGACATGGCTAATACAACGTGCACGTTGTCTCTACACAGAGAGACAAAGTAGGAGAATATGACATTACGTGTTTCCTTCTTCCCCGCCGCGGAGGCAAGCGGTCGCACGGTTTCAATAATCTGATCAAAGTCTTCATTTTGCATCAGCCCCGGTATCTCTCCGGTGTTCAAGAGATTATTGATATCCTCAAGCATTTCCTCTTTTATGATTTGCGTGTCGGACAAGAAGAACAAAATCGGCTGGTCCTTGCATCCACTTGCCAGTAAAATTTCCTTCATGCGATCTCTGAACTCGGTCATGTTGAAGGAGCGTGTGATGGAAATCTCATAAATTGGCAAATCACATATAAATGCAGACAACTTCGCCAGGGATTGTCTCCCAGTTCCTCCCATGCCTATAAGCAATGCATGGCCGCGGGGCTGTCGAAGAATTCGGCAAATGCGAGAGATGTGATGAATCGCGTCCTTGAAAAAGACAAGTTCGATGTTCTTATTACAATCAATGGAATAATTCTTCTGATATTCTATAAGAACTTCTTGTAGAGAATTCCCTGGAGTGATTTCTTCATATAATGAGCGATCCCGTCTCATGAAATCTCCAAAGAGAAGATTTTGAAAATCTGACTCCCAGGTCATGTCAAATACATTCTTCGTCACATTTTCGAGTGTGGACCACCACCATTGTCTGTCGTCGTTATCAATCAAACGATCATGAAACACACGACTCACCTCATGAACAAAGGCGCGCAGGATTACATCTTTAGAAGGTGCACTGTGAGGAGAAATCTGCATAATACCCTGAACGACTTTACTGAAATCTCGCAGATTAAATGTATAGTGAGAGCGCTTCGGTGTGGGGAGTTTCTCTTGACTGATGATATTATAGCATTGTTTAATACCCTCCACTAGAGAAGTGGATAATTTCTGTATATTCTCATCTTCCCAAGCACATAAAAATCCATGCAAGATACATCCAAAGATGCGACGGATGGATTGCTCACTAAATATCGGCTGACACAATAAATGGAATCGTGAAGACAATCTCTTTGTGATTTCATTTCTCCCTCCACCAGGAATACCGCATGCAGTGAGATAAATAATATCATGCAGCTCTTTGAAAGAGGCGGGAGACTTACGTTTGTCGTAAAATCCACCCTGTGTGATCAACTGTCGCAGTAATTCCAAAGGAGGAGACGCACCGTACTTCTCCAATGCAGGCATATTCACGTCATCAATAATAAAAACAACCTTTTTACCTGGAGAAGGCCCGAGTGCATTACTTTTGATTTTATATAATTTCCCCTCCATACGATCCTCAATATCCTGCGCCCGACTCTGTGCACTTAGAACAGTAGTGAAGTATTCCCAAGGACTTGAAGGGTCATCGCCGCGTAATGTATTTGTAACAAAACTCGTCATGATTAAAGACTTCCCCGTCCCTGTGACGCCATTTAATAAGACGTGAGTTGAGTTTGCAGAGAGAACCCCCAACAATGTAGAGATACTAACAGTTTCTGCAGTTGGCACAATGAGTTCAAAGTACGGGATATCTGAACTGAATATAAAACTTGGCACCAAATGTCTCCATGTAATAAAACTCATCGATGGTTTATGCACAACGTAATCGTATACACTCAAATTGTCTTCCATTGAGATTTTATTTGGAAGAAGAGAAACAAATTGTTTTTTTATAAAGCGATTGAACACTTCTCTGGAATCATCTGAGAGATTTCCTCCAATAGACCACACAAAAGACATGATAAAATACATATCAAACAGCACGTCATCATTTGTATCCACAACTTCATTTGCTATTGTGAGTGGACGAAATTCCTCCGGTTCATGTATTAAGGGCGCAACCCGCGATGTTCTCTTCGATGTCGGTGGCATCATAATCCTCTCTTCTTCTTCTGTCTCATCCTTATTATTGGTATCTTGTGACCGCAGTGGTTTCGGCAAAAGAGTTTCATCGTCAAGCGTTCTTATAAATGATGCAAGTAGCTCAATACACGACACAACCAACTGAGCATCTATGGATGTAATCCACTCCTTACATTCTTTTCTTATAAAGTTCAGCGTTTTGGGAATAAATTGATCTAATAATTCCATCAAACGATCGGAACGAAATTTTGGAAATATGTTTCCCTTCTTTGTAATCAAACTCTTCGCAATAGGTATCCAGCCTCTTCCTCCGTCTACATAGTACGGTTCTGTAAACACCATACCGCAACGGGAGACGGTAGCAGGTGAGGCAACAGCCAAGTCCTGCACTTCAAACATGAAAGTAGCCGTCGATGGTAATTTAATACGCTCACCATTAAACAAACAAAGTAATTTATTATCGTCTAAGACTGTATTCATATTTTCAATCCAAATTGCATCCACAGGTCCATCAAATACAATCCACTGTCTATCAGGAGAGTGTTGGGCATCCCGCGTTACACCTCTTGCAATATTACTTATAATGCCATCAGACCACTCCCGTGTAATCTCATTCACCTGACCGTAAAGTTCTCCCATAGTAACAGATTTGGGATTAAGTAAGTGAATGTGAACCTTGTTAAATAATGGATTTGCACCTTTTGGGTCATGACCATCCAACTTGAGCTGCGTCAACGCGCCCTGTACAGTTCTCATGATAGTTGTTTTTCCACTGTATGTTTGTCCCACAAGCATGACACCATGACGAACCACGAGTGTGTCATAGAGTTGTATGGCTTTTGTTACCAAACCCTCCACAACTTGTAATCCTTCCTTTACCATTTCATCCTTTACATACCGTAGGAGTAAATCATTCTGAGATTCTTCAATCTTGATGGTAGGGAATAAATCCTTAATCAGCGCCATAAAAAGAATTGTATCCTCACGAAGAAACTTTGGAACATTTGCATCACGCATAGCTCGGATTAATAACATGTCTTCATTTTCATTAGGATTATGTCTCTTGAGTCCACCTGCCAACACAAGAATAGACTTTACAGCACGCATACCAAAATCATAGTGATCCTGTTTTGATAACTGCTCTGAACTCAGTTTATACAGTTGTACCATCTTACGAGCCAATGTACGTGCATCAGCAAATCCTTCAGAATAGAACATAATTTCTGCAATCAATGCATAATCCGGAATCATCATACAAATAGGTCGGAATAACGCCTTCAAGTTATCCGGTAACTCCGTACGGCCTGCATATCCCGGATTCATTGTAATGAATACACCAAAATTCTTACTTAGTTTGATAGGATGACCATCAAAATCCATACAATCCAAGCCTTGTGCCAGCGCCGTAGTAATATCCAACATTTGCTGAGCAACAACAGATAACACCTCCAATTCAATACGATTGAACTCATCAAAACAGGCCCACGCACCTGCTTGAGCTAACCCTGCAAACATACGAGACATGGTTTTGTAATTAATACCATCAGAACAGTTAAATACAACCACTTGTCGTGCCAAGGCTTTACCTAAATCTTTTACAGATTCGGTTTTTCCAGTACCAGCGGGTCCTTGAGGAGCTGCACCAAGATTCATGGATAAAGCACTCGTGCAAGTCAAAAAGGCACGATCTGTCAAGGGTGTAATTACAAGACGCGGTTGATTACCCAAATACTCATAACCATACCATAGATGTGCTCCACAATGACGGATACCAACACTCATACCGCTCTTTACTGTATCCGTTTCCTCCCAATAATATCTTAACTGTTGAGCCCAAGCAAAATCAGTAACAGATACAACATTATTCTCATGCAATGTGTGTACAATATCACGACTATGTACATTAAGTACAATAAGTGTACAAACCAATGTGCGTTGTAATTTCGTTAATGATCCCTTTACAAGATCAACTGTACGAAGAATTTGTCTTTGGTAAGATTTGTGATAAGATTCCAACGATTCAGATACTATAGCTTCCTCCACTTCAGCCGTCCATATCACCATATCGACAGCTTGAATACATTGAGCAGGGTGTTCAAAAAACCATTCCTCACGTACCCGTTGTGGATATGCTTCAACAGTCTTACCCATATGCATAAGCAAAGAGTCTTTCATCATAGATTCAATTTGACACAACCACTGTTCCACATTACCGACGGGGTAAACTGTTTTTTCAAAGCTTACCTCTTCTTTTTCCCCAGACAACATTGCCACAATTTCTGAACATCCATCTCCCTCAAAAACAAGAGCTGAGATGGAATCAAAACACTTGGATAAATGCGGTTGCACAGCCTTGGGATTACGTACATCTGAGAGAATCGAAAGTAGTTCATCATTTGAAAGGAAGTAAAAGCGTGGGAATGCAACTCGCTTTGTTTCCAAATAATCTTCCAACTTCTTCTGAATATGATCAATATTCTCATTGCTTTCTCTCAATTGATTCAGAACACCTTCTTCTGTACAAATTTGATAGACATTCTTGGTAGTGTTGGCTCTCATTGTTAAAGTTCGGAACAGTTCATCTACAGCATTAAACTGTGCGCTTTCTTCAGGCAGTTGGGCTTTTATATCATCTGAAGAGAAAATAAACTCTAAATACATCCAATTCTTTTGTAACGTAATCCATTCATCAATAACATCACCGACGAGTTTGAGATTACGAATCCATTCTTCTACACGTTCCCTAACAGGAGCCACAAAGCGTGAAGCCATAATCGTTTGAAGTTCAACTTGATTATCATCTATTTGTTGAATAATATCTTCCAATTGAGTCAAAATAAATACTCCTTCACGATTTTTATAAGGCATTGTTTCAAAGGAAATACCATTCCATGCATTTTTGATCTTGTCAAGGTCATTAACAATTTTCCATTCACCTGTAGCAAACCCAGACTGCTCTGCAAGAACGTCCTTGTGTTCCACAATGTTATATTCTTGAAGGGTTTGTAAGTTAAGACCCTCATGGTAACGATTTTCGAAACCAGTAGCTGCCTTCAATACAATATTCCAATGAGAAGCAGTCATATGTTTATTTCCACAATCATGAATAACCTGTATGTTACTACGAATTCCTTGAAGCTCCAAGAGAAGATGTGGCATTACTTCATCTTCATACTCCTTCTCCTGAATTTGACGATTTAAAGCAACAGACTGTCGAACCATGGCATTCAGGTCATCCTCCATGGCACGTGTATCAAGTTCTTTCAAAGAACACGTAAACCATTGATCTCTCTTACGTAAAAAGTCATCCAGTAACGTCCATGTCTCATAGCGTACATGAAGTAGATTTGCCATTTCATAAAGAGACGACCAATCAATGGCAGGAGCGTCAAAAAGTTTGGCATAACGTGTAAGTTGCTTTTCACTCTCCTCAATTTCAACAAGCTTTATCTTGATATCATCCAAATATTGAATAATAGGCGTTATATTGTCTGTCAAGGCAACAAATTCATCACCAGATATAATTTGTTTGATACCAATGCATTCGTCCTCTACATTAGCCACACTCTCTTCCAAAGCCTGAATATGCATAGGTAAATTCTCCTCTATAAATGCTTCTGCCTGAAGTCGTGCGTCATCAAAGATAATTCGAAGAGACATGGAATTACTACTGTTACTTCCCAAGGCCCTTTCCTTAAGTTGCTTATCCTCATCCTCCAAGAACTCAACCTGTTGGCGATCCATTAAATCACAAAGAGCATCAGCCTGAGCAATTTTAATTTCCATTTCAGGAGCTTCATTTACAATGGCCTGGTAATTTGCAACGTATTCTGCAAAGTCTTGAAGTTGATTGGGACGTTCACTGAGTAGTTGAATTTTTTGTTTGAAATAAACGTGAAGTGCAGCAATAGCATCCCTTGCAGTATCACGTAATGTTGCATCAATACAATCACGAAGAATTCGCATTCGTGGTTCAATCTCAGCCTTTAGTTTAGCAGCATTGATCCACAACATATTACCAACAAAAGATGCCATCAAAACACGCAAAGCATCCTGTGCTGCTTGAAGTTCCATGTACAGTTTGGCCAATGTTGAAGATGACAAAGGTTTTTCAGCTGTTTCCTCTTCCCATTGAGCCAAAATACTGCTCCATTCTCTCTCCAAAAAGTGAATATGAGGTAAAGTGATAGCATAGGTTTGCATCTTGGCATTGGCCTGGACATAATCCTGAGCCACCAATTGTAGGATACTATTTTGAAGAAACAACATACGGGCATCACTTTCAAGTACATTGCCCATACTCCAGACACGAGGTACCTTTGAAAAGTAACCCTTCAGGTGTTTTTGATTGCACAACCGAACTATAGAACTTGCCACTTCTATGCATCCTGTAACCACTTCCATACAAACGCCTCGAATGGTTTTTTCGGTTGGATTAAACACCAATTGAGTTTGTGTGGGTTGTAACAATACTTGAAAACCAATGTTTCGTAATTCCTGATTCCCTTGATTCCGAAGTGTATTGAATAGAATTTGCGTAGATGAGAGCGTTGTCCTGAAAACCGTTTCCGATATAATACAATCAACAAGACGAATAAATTCATCCAGTTCAGAATACTCTACCATACTCCGCTTTAGCTCTCGCATTCGTTGAAATTGCTCTTCTCGAGCATCATGCATTGATTTCATTTTTCGTTGAGAACGAAAAGTCTTCGTTCCTGAGACGATGGCATTAGCAAGCAGATACTGTTCTAATGCCTCCCGTGTATTAAGATCCGGAACATCGGCTTTGCGTTTCATAACCTCAATAAGTTTTGTAACATCCGCTTCAATGTGATCAATAAGCGCACCCAAAACTATAGTGCTCTTTTGTCGTTGTTTTGCCTGCTGGGTTCTGAAATCCTCAACAGTATAATCGTGCTTTCCTTGGGCATCATACAGAATGGGCGAATGTGTCATAAGTTCATAAGAGGTCTTTAAAATTTCTACCACGGGTGTACTGAAGGTAGTTTTTGACAATAGGAATCCCCTTGAAAGCGTTTTTCGCGTCCTTAAAAATTGTTTTGCTCTAGAATTTCTGTACCATCGAAGGAAGGCCTTATATACCAAGTACGTCTTAAAGAAATGAATCTTACGAAGAACGTTGAACAAGGAGGACTCCCGCATCCATTCTGCCAAACTCACAACCTCAGAAGGTTGTCCGGGTCGAACATGTACAACTCCTGTTGCACTCATAATGTAATGTTCCCTTTCCTCTACTCCTCTTCCACATTTTGCTGCAGAAACAGAAAGATCATATGGCCTGAAATCTATTTCTTGGGGTGCACGTTCTAAATAGACGTACTTCACATGGCTACCTGAACCGTGAGCAGCAAAGAAGGCAATACAATCTTCATCTGTCTTCAATCCACGAATTGCATTTTCATCATTCGGAGCCACATGTGTAATAGACTTTTTTGTAGGCGGTTTAATGGCTTTTTGAATCATTCTTAAGATATCACTATCCTTCTTTTCCAACTGAGAATCCCAAGAGGACAAGGCTGCTGCCACAGAACCTATGGCTCGGCTATCATCAGTCGAAAGAAACTCACTTGACTGCGTGTGCGTTGCTTCATGTCCCCTCTTCTGAATTCTTTTTGAGGCTGGTAACTTGGAGAGTCGCGGTTCGAAAGTAAAATTTTCTGGCTTCTCAAATTTGTACAGCTTACGAGGGTTAGCTGTTCGATTAAGCTCCTCCTGCACCTTCGCTTCAAGATGACTCTGGACGTTGTTATCATTAGCATACGCAATTTGCTTTAGTGTATCCAGAAATTGTGCACTGGACTTCCTCTTTGTCAGCATCTTTTATTCTTGAGGTGGTTTCTTAAATAGAAGAAAAAAGATGAGAAGCAAGAAGTAGCGAAGTAGCTAACCCAAATAAGAGAAAAAAAGAAACAAAAATAAATAAATAAATAACACCAGCAAGAAAAAAAAAACATTTTTCTTTCTTCTTTCCTTTTGTGTCATTCCCAATCTAGTTCCCCAGAAGTCCATTCAGACCCGCAGGTGGTGTTAGGACCAGATATTGATATCCTCCAACTTCTTGGAAAAGGAATAGAAGCCTCCTATAGGTTTGCCATTTTCATCATAATTTCTTCCATAATTCTGGAGTTCTTTTTTTTCTTTGGCAAGAACAAGATGCTCATCAATGTAGGAGCTCTCCCCGGAGAATGACTTAAACAGAAGTTTACCCTGTGGAAAAGTCTCATGCTTTTCAAGGAGGTGATATATCCCCTCAAACTTATCCTCAGTCCAATTCCCGAGGCGTTTTTGTAGCTCCTCTACACGAGAGATGAACTTGGCATGATGACTTTTGTATGAAAGATGACATTCCTTATCCAAAATGCCAACCAGCTCATCAATAGGAATAGTAAGAAGAGATTTGTATTTGTCCAATGGGTTTGTTGTCCTTGTTGTTAACATATCAAGACAGCTTTCCACATAACTCAAAGGAAAAAAACGGTTGTAGGTAAAATGCTGACCACGACAGTACAATGAATATTGATGGGGCATCAACGGTGGTGATATATATTGCAGATGTAACTGGTTTTGCGAAGGCGGAAAATTGAAACCAGCAAGAGTATCTTGTACCTCATTAATATCGGAGGCAGCAAAAATAGACGAGGTCCACTCGGAATCTGCAAGAAACTGCTCTCTAAACACTTTATGGCATGCCTTTACGAGAGTTTGTATTATTCCAATTCCTCGTTTTGGAGAGGAAAGTAGGTAGCGCCAATCGGGCACAAACTCTGTGGTTGAAATAGCACAAAAATGAACTGGCGAAAGGGCAAGTGGATCGTCAAATACGAGAGTAAACTCCGTTTCATAACGAATGGAAATTCGAAGAGGAAAGTCACCACTGTCCCCGATACCAATCATAAACGCAGTAAATAAATTCGGTGTTTCCGTCACCGGAACACCATCCAAAGCGGCATTGCACTGGTTACACGTAGAGAGTGTAACGGCGCACGGTTTTTTGCAAGCACGACATAGCTTCACATGGTTAAAAAACACTTTTCGTGTGATGTCATTCTCCCCACTTTGCTCACAGTAGCTTCGAACACTTCCCGGTACGCGGGGTTCCCGGGTCAAGACATGCACCGGAATGTTTTTGAAGAGCCCTCGCTTCGGGACCCCCAAGAACCAGTTTTCCCCAGCGCCCGCCATCGCAAAAAAAAAAAAAACGGTTGATAGAAAAAGAGTGTGCAGCGGCACCGCCTCCCTAAAGAGCAAAGAAGGCAAAAAAAAAAGGAAAAGCGAAAAAGAAGTAATAAACACAAACGCGGCTGGCTTTGCGCGGGGGAGGAGGGAAACGCCAAAGAACCCGCGAATCGTCTGGTGACCATTTCGTTTCTGGGGACCCGCGTGCCGCCGCATCCCCCGGGGTCGGCGGAGGGGAGGGGAAGCTGTTCCCCGCACGGGCGGGAGTAGCCACCAGCAAGCCCTTTGGTTTGTTGGTGTCCTTTGCGGGTGTGTTGGCCCTTGCGGCGCGAGTGTTCTCTGTTGGTTTTCCCCCTTTCTCGTCCTCGCCTGTTGTGTTGCCGGCGGTGTTTCTATTCTTTTTTTTTTTGTTGC
This sequence comes from Trypanosoma lewisi, assembly GCA_036321185.1. NCBI lineage: Eukaryota > Euglenozoa > Kinetoplastea > Trypanosomatida > Trypanosomatidae > Trypanosoma > Trypanosoma lewisi. The sequence continues at coordinate 224,242 of JAWVMQ010000169.1, read as the reverse complement.
GCACATTGGCTCGTTGCGCGTTTGGCTTTAAATAATGGTAATGATAATACTAATAGTAGTAGTAGTGTATGCGTATTTTTCGTGATATGCTATTATCGCGTTTGGTTGAGCCAATAAGTATTTTGTTCGTTTGCACCATTTTTTTTTTTGTATTGGCTAAAACACCTGTTTTTTACGTTTTTTTTGTTTTCTTTTTCTTTTTATTTGTTTCTTCGTCTTGTGCAATTTTGTCTCATTCAATTACTGATGGATTTTGACTTTGCTACTGTATTTCCCACTCTTTCTTCTCCTTTTATTTATTTTCTTCGTTTTCTTACCCTTCATGCAGTAGTAGTGTCCCGCCGAAAGCCTAATCTGACGTTATCCACACCGGAGACCACGTTGCAAGTTCTTGATATGGGTTTGGACTTCCGCTCTTATTTATCGCGTGTAGATGATAATGGTATACCTGTTCTAGGAAACGTAATATCTTATGAGGCTAGCAAGATACCTGACGTTTTTGAACCAACAGTGGGGTTATTTGTAACGATTTTGCACATGTATATACAAAGCACATCCAAGTTTCATGCTCAAGTCTGGCTTCAAGCTTACACTGCCATTCAAAAGGTATACATAGATCATGTAGAACAAGAAAATCAAGGCTCTGCAAGATATGCAGCAGATGCTCGTATGCTCATAGCGAACCATATATCCAATGGTATGGTACTAGATAATAATATTTTATGTGAGAAGCTACTTGCCCTTCTTGATCAACAAAGTGGTATTCGTGGTGCGCAGGCGCCATCACAAAGAAAGGTTCCGCGTGAGCCCAAAGGTGCCTTTTGCAACCTTCATTTAGCGGATCAAAAATGTTATCAGGATTTTGCATGCAATCAATTGCATCTTCATGAGGCGGGACCTGTCAGGCATCGGATAGATTTTTTTATACGACTTATTGAGGTTTTAAAAGCTGAAAAATGGCCCAAAGAGCAGATACTTCATCGAGTCAAGGATTCCATATTTTTCGCACGCTATGGAAACAAAGTGACGGTTCAGTGTCATGGAAAATGGATCCCATTTTTCAAAACGGTCTATACAGACGGACGACTTGACCAGGCATTTCGATTACAGCAATTTTCATGTAATAATAATGGATGCACAGATGAGCGATGTAAAGGTATACACGCTCAAGATCGTCGTGTAGTATCTTCGAGTAAGCAGATGGATCTTCATAATCCCCAATCCCTAGCTTCTCAAATTGAGGATGAAGTACAACATCTCTTTTCAATGATAGATGCATGTAGAAATTCAGGGCCAGAGGCCGCTTCCTCTGTTTCAGTTTTATCTCCTGTTTTGACTCTTGCTTCTCCAACCTCTGAACTTTGGAGAACTACCGTTAGAGATCTTGTTCGTCAAACAGGAATTCCTCAGATGCCAGCGGACGAATCATTACTTAGAACACTACAAGATGCAAATGTTGCTGGGACGCCTGTCGCCTCAACGGGGAGCCTTACACCATTGTTGGATGAAATTAATTTTCATGCATTCAGTTCCACTACCTCACCAAAGAACAATTAATGATCTCATACTTTGGGAGTGTCCCCTTTTATTTTTTTACCCATATCGCGGCGTATGACAAGAATATCAGGAATTTTTTTTGTGATGAGAAGAGACCTGGAGAAAAAAAACTACCGATAAATTTATGGCGTTTGGGCTTTTCTTGGTCTTAGGCCCATTAGAAGGCAAATAAATAAAAAGGAGGAAAAAAGTAAGAAGTAAAAGGAAGTAAGGCGGACAGTGATGAACGAAAGCGAAGGAGAAATATGAGGGGAGAAATGAAAGGCACTCCCCTCCGAAGCGAGCAAAGAATAGCCACAGAATATATGAAAGGGGAAAATGGAGAGTAATAATAATGAAAAAAAATATATTGTGGGAGTCCCCACGGATTATCGAGTTTTCTGATTTTTTTTTTGATTTTCAGAAGCGGCAAATTCAAGTTTTATGTTGGGGTCTATTTCCCCCTATATATATATATATATATATATATATATATATATATTGTTTATTTGAATTTTTTTTTCTTCTTGTTTAAACACCCCTATGCTCTCATTTTTCCCCGTTAATGTGGAAAAAATGATAACAGAAAAAAAAGTTTCAGGTGTATGTATGCTTATTTTCACCCCCTCGTTTTTGTGTCTCTCGATTCTAATTAAAACACTTGTATTTGCTTTTGTTTTATTTTTGTTTTGGTGTATTATTGTTGTTATTAATTATTGTTGTGTTATTGTTCTTGTTTTTACCGTTCAATTTCTTCGGCGTGTGATTGTCAGAAAAGTTAAAGGAGAGAAACAAAAGCGGAAAAATAGAATTAAATAAGACTTCCAAGAGGGAAATGCTTCTAGTTTTACTTCTTCTGGCGGGTATGCTACCTGTGTGTACGGGCTTGGAACCTTCGTATGGTGTTCTGGAAAATCTTTTGGAGCATTATGCTGCTGTTAAGCCTGATGAACCCTTTGTTTGCTTGTGCGGAAATACATCAGTTATGGGTTGGCAGGTTAATGACGACTATTGTGACTGTCCAGATGGGAGTGATGAGCCTGGTACGTCCGCATGTACTGCCCACGAAATGATAAAGCTACCCCCGGATTGGAAATTTGGGTGCAAAAATGATGGTTTCAAACCACAGGAAATACCGCACAACAGAATTAATGATGGATTGTGCGACTGTTGTGATGGCTCTGATGAGTACTCGGGAAACACTATATGCCCTAATGTTTGTGCTGAGACCCAGGAGGCGGAAGAAAAGAAACGGTTAGAAGAGGAACGCATAAAACAGGCGGGAATCTTTGAAAAGGAAAAAATGCTGGCCCAAGTTGTAATAAATCGTGAAAATGATAAAGCTCTCCTTGAAAAAGAATCCATAGAGCTGGAAAAATTGAAGGGAGATGTATACGAAACCTCTGTGAAGCTGCATCCTCTAGAGGAAAAGGAAAAAGAGGAGAAACAACGTTTACTCGACGCATACAATGTGGCCTATGAGGCTTGGAAGGAAGAAAAGAAGAACAACAAGACGACAGAATCAAACACGAGAGCGAATTTGACTATGAGCTGCATAAGATGGGATGCAAGAGACCTTTGTGGTGATGAAGAGGAATCATCGGCTCGTGATGATAAAGGGTGTAATGATCCTATTCCGCCTACCGAGTCTGGCTTTTGTGTGTGCTCAAGTAATGAAACGGATTCGGAAACGTTGATTGAGAAGAAATGTGATCATGAGCCACTAAACTGCTCATTTGTTTGCGCAACTGAGGGAGGAACGGCTGGTAACAATGGTGAGTTTGAAGACGAACGCTTTGATATGGATGATGGCTCTCTTTTTGAATTACCAGAGGCACGGGATCTCCGTCGTGAGTTGAACGAATTTAACCAAAAAATAAATCAGCTTTCCTCATCGGTAGATGAACTTCAAAAACGATTGAATCGAAATATTAACACAGAAGATGTTATTAGAACCCTTAAGGATGAATGTTTTACACTGGATATTAAGAGCTACACGTATGAACTTTGTCTCTTCAAGGATGTTCATCAGTATGATAAAGGGACGAAAAATGGCCCATCTATGGGAATCTGGGGAAGGTTTGGTGATAATACATATTCTCTGTGGTCAAGTACAAGTGATTATACACACATGATATTTGAGAATGGTGCTAGGTGTTGGAATGGCAATGTGCGGAAGACCGACGTCCATGTGGTATGCGGTTTGGAAAATAAGCTTACTCAAGTTGAGGAGCCATCTATGTGCACTTATAGTATGGTATTCCAAACACCGGCTGTGTGTGAGTAAAATAATAAAATTTAAACCAAAATATAGTGATTTCGATTCTGTTTTTTGCCTGTATTCTTGAGAAGAAAAAAAGAATCAATTGGTTATAATTTTCTTGTTTCCTCACGCGAGTTCTCGCCACATGGAGGATTTTTTTTTGACATTTACTTCTCTTCCTCCTTAGGAGCTTTTTTTCCTTTTTCCGAGTGGTGCTATTGAAATGGTCTTAATATATATATATATATATATATATATATATATATATATATGTAAAGATCATGGGATATATTGATTCTGGCTTAATACTCAGGTGATTGTTTTTTATTATTATTTCTTTTTTGTTACATACAGATCACAAAAATATAGGAAGATAAACAACCGAGAAAAAAGGAAGGGGAGAAAGAAAGAGAAGCCAAATAAAAAACCGGAGCTTTTTTTGTTGTGTGTAGAGGACGAGATGCTTGTTCGGTACTCAATTAACTGCGTCATACTGGTACTTCTTCTCGTTTTCGTGTTTGCATACCAGACCGTGCGGAATCAAGAATTTCTTGATAGTCGATTTGAACTGGCTGGCTTTTTGTTTGGAGCTGAAGAAAAGTCAAATGTAGATTTTGAGAAAAAAATTCAAACCATCGATGAATTTTTGGAGACATTTGAAGGAATAATTGATGCGTATTATACCTTACCGTTATATAGTACGGGCTTTTTTATGCATTATACTATTGATAAGGACAATTCAATGACGGTTCCTCCTCTTCTTGAAATGACTTATTTTGACGAATGCTACACGTCATCAACATGCTCCAAGATATTCCATAAATCATACAACATTCTGGAAGAAGAACCTCTGGGGCCGTTTGATCAACCAGAAGCGTTGGTAAATGGAACGGAATCCTGTGATCCACGCCAGGATCCAGACGGATTATATTATGTACCGTGTAGGAATTCACCTATTGGACAACTGTTTGATCATCTTATAGATCTGAAGTTGACATTTTCCATTTATTCCTTGGTGAGGCAACCGGATGGCTCACTAAGGCCAAGAGTGTGGTTTGCAGAATTTTCATTTGGGTTAACTGGCCATAGTTCTGTAATGACTATGAGTGTATCATTGGATTGCGTGGACAAGTATTTACCGAGTCGACTTCCTGTGATGATAGCATGCGCTTTGATTCCACTTGTCATGCTTGATTTTCTTCTTCGTATTCGGACATTTTCTCTTTTCTCTGGGGTTTTCTCAGAAAGATTTACATGTCGGCGGATGCTTTTCTGTAGTTGTAGAATGTGTACCGTACCGGATCGCTTTCGCATTCAAGAAGGGGGTTGGCGGTGGTTAGGATTTCTATCAGATGTATTTGTATTAGCGTTTAGTATTTCAGCACTTGCCAATCAGTTTTATCCTGCAAGAAATTCCAGACTGGAGGAGGCCGTGACAATATTTCTTGGATTTTCTACACTTACAAGTTGTATTCGACTGGTATCGATTTTGAAATTCTTCCCAGAGTGCTATACCATAATTGACAGCATCGTAACCGCTGGAAGTCAACTTTCGATGTATAGTGCTGCGGTATTTCCTATACTGTTTGGATACGCGTTTTGTGCTCATGTTGTTTTTGGAGCATTTGGCAGTTATTTTGGATCTTTGCCACGCTCAATTGTGGTGCTTTTCTGTACAATGTTTGGTGACAATATCATTGATACATTTTTGGTCATGGATCAATCTACATGTATTGTGCAGATTATTTTTGCTCGTATTTTTATTGGTACGTATCTGATTTTATTTATATGCAATATTCTTAACGTAGCACACAGTATAATTCAGGATTCGTACATATACACTGTGCGAATGTATTCAGCGTCACACCGGGAGGATGATAGAAGTGACTGTGATGCTCGAGGTGTAAGCACAGAGGAGTTGTCTAACTTCTTGGTAAAGTTGCGACGTTGACATCTCTCTCCCTCTCTCTTGTTCTTTATATTTACGTACATGACTAAATAAGGCATGAGATTTTTGTGTGTGTGTGTGTGTCTGTTTGTTTGCGTGCGTGTGCTTGTGTTATGATTCTCCGCTTGGCATCTTTTGTTAGTTCTTTTTTTTTTTTTGCTTGCAAACATCACACTTCAATTTTTTTTATTATTACCAAATACTTCCACTCCCCAGTACATACGTGTACGTTGTTTAACTCTTTCTTACTCTCTGTGTGCTGAGATGCCTGCTATTGTTATTTTTCTTCTTTTGCACGATCTCTCCTGTTTCTTCCTTCATAATCTTTTTTTTTTTTTGCTTTTTCTTATATATATATTTATATAAACATCAAGTGTGACGGTGGGGGCGGTGTGCGATCTAGTTACTTTTCATTCCTGTTTGGTGTCAAGTTTCTCTGATTGCTCTGTAGTTTTGTATATACAACGGGGAGAAGCAAGGAAGATAAAGGGAGAAAGAAAGACGAAAAGAGTAAAAGAGTGAAAGAGTGTGAGAGAGTGTCTGTAGTTACCTCTGAACTCCCGCTCATCTACAGTTATCACAAGGAAGAAAAAAGAGAAACAATAAAGCAGCAGCAATAAATAGGATCTAAGTATTTTACGTATTACGGTTTAGCATCATTTAGTAATAGTTTTGAACCTGTTGTTTTCTCCTCGTCAGTGCGTCCTTCTTAGCTCGGTTTCTCCACACAACAAGAGCAGCAGCAAGAAAAAGAAGAGGGCCAATATTTTGTGTGTGTGGACAGCGGGAAGAGAATAATAATAATAATTTAGAAAAAAAAGCGAAAAAAGAACGTTGTGAAGGAGAAAACAGAAAAGCGGAGAAAAAAAAAGCCGAAAGAACCCGAACGCGAACGAAGAACGGAAAACACCTGGGCGACAAAAAGAAGAGCAGCACATCATCATCCCTGTAGTGGCAACTCGAAGCAGGGAGAGCGAAGTGCAATAAAAAACAAAACAAAATCAAAAGCCCGGGAGCCAACCTGTTTCCCGAAGAGAATAGCAGCTCAAGCGAGGGAGCGGCCGAATGTCGTCAGGGGCCGATGCATGCCGCTCGCCAGTGCGGCGGCCAGTGAGCCGTCACTCGCTGAACTCGTCGCTGCGCAGCCCGGTGAGCTCGTGGTACGCCGACGTCCCGGACCACGCGCGCGGCGCCATGTCGTCCGCCACGCCGCCGCAGCCCCGCAGCCACGCCGTCTACGGCCGCCCGGACAACTCGACGCCGCGCCACGTCGCCCCGTCCACTCCCATGACCGTCGCCGGCGCGAGCAACACGAACAACGGTAATGGCGTGAGTGGGGGCGGGCCCATGTCGCCGCGCCACGCGGTGATTTCCCGCCGGCGGTATCAAGTGGTGACGGGGGAGTGCTCCGCCTACCCGCCGAGGACGCCGACGCGTGTGGTGGCCTGCTACGGCAGGGCGTACTCGTCAGCGTTCTTCCGCCCAGGTGGGGTGGGATCGCCAGCGCGGCGCGGGACAACAAACACGGCATCATCCGTCACGACGCAGATGACATCGCATCAATCGCCGTTACTCGACGTCATTGCTGCTGCTTCAACCACTTCGGGTGGTGCTTCGCGCCCCTTGTCTGCACGGCAGCCGTATCCACAACATCGACCACAATATCCACAACCGCAAAAACCACATGAGTCTCTGCAGCAACAAATACAGCATGCAACTTCTGGTCAGAAATTACGTGAGATACGAATTGAGGATGATTCGATCGTGACAAGCAGTAGAGATTTATTTAATACGGAAGAGGGATTTTCTTCAATGAAAATATTGAATCAAAAGCCATATACATGGAATGGACAGCCAAGAGTAGTTGTTAGTCAATTGAGGAAGGGTTTACAAACAGGAGATTCCTCGGAGTTTACACCGCTCACAATAGAACCAATTTCTCAACAGTTCGTGCAAAGAGGTGGAACACCTACAGCTTATCGTATACAGAGGGGAAGTATTTACAATTCTTTGCATGCTTCAACTGCAACAGAGAACAGTTTTCTTGCAAGTTCCCAACGGAGTGAGTTGAATTGTACACTGAACCGAGAATTTCCTATTCAAGAAAGCTTATATATCACTCCTCATCGAAAAACAACACCTGCAGTGAAAACAGCACGCATGTATTCATCTATGACCTCCGCAACTGTGCAGAGATGCTTGAATGTAAGCACTGCCAATAAATCTTCACCTCAGCCCATAACAGCCCCAGGAAGTACAACACAAGGAACAACTCCCGCTCAAAGTGATGACGGCAGTCGAAGCAGTACTGAAACCTTGAATTTAATTAATCGTTCCTCTCGAAGAACTTCATCCATTTATGATTCGGGGATATCTTTTGTTTCTTCTCGGCCTCTCGTACAACAGATTCTCCAACGTTGGCGTAATCACTATGAAGAAAATAAGAATGCATACTGCGAAGGAGGTTACATGACGGTTATTCCAGGCAAAAAATTAAACTCCCGCTATGTTGTTGTGCAAAAGTTGGGCTGGGGTGAATTTAGTACAGTATGGCTAGCATATGATACAATGCACAAAACGCTTGGAAAGTCCTCTCAAGCATTTGTTGCACTTAAAATTGCCAAGTGTGATCACACTGTATCTGCAAGTACACAATATGAGATTAGTTTGCTTCGTTATATTGGGATGCAAACATCGCCTGTGTCGCCGCTTACCAGCCTTGTTGATTTTTTTGAAGTCTCTGGTCAGTATGGCTCACATGTATGTATGGTAATGCCGTTACATGGATCCAATCTTCTTAGTATTATTGATCAAATGAAAGCCAAAAAAGGAGTTCGCTCTCAGCAAGAAATTCGACTGATAAAAGAAATTACCGCGTCTATCCTCTTGGGCCTTCAAGAGCTGGATGAGTTGGACATTATCCATACGGACATTAAACCAGAGAATGTTCTTTACTCTTCACCCGATCCTAAAGTACTGGAATTAATTGAAGTATTCTGCCGACGCAACAAGGAACGTTCAAGTATGGTGTCATTCGAAACAGTTCGTGATTCTATGGTGCAAGGGAATCCAAACCATCTGGTCTGCCTAGCGGATTTTGGTCTCTCTGTCATTTTAAAGCCCAACAATGAAAAGGCCGATGGTAGAAATGACTCAAACACATGCCAGTCACTCTTAACTAGTCTTATTGGGAAAAAGAAGGAATTCCCAGTAGAAAAAGCGGGCTTCGTCACAAACTTACGAGGCACAATGATTCAAACGCGTGAGTATAGAGCACCGGAGATTATCATTGGCCTTGATTTTAATACACGTACAGATCTGTGGAGTGTGGGCTGCATGGTATTTGAGCTGATAACAGGTGACTTTCTCATGGACCCAAAGCGCCGAACAAAAAATGAACGAATGATGGATGTGGAGCACTTAGCAATGATGATGCAACTGCTGGGACCGGTGCCAGATGACATTATTTGTCTGCGCACACAATGTGACCCAAGGCGTCCCCCGCCACGTTATATTCATCGTTACTTTAATGAGAGCGGCCGGTTTATTTATGCCGACAAATATCGTCTCTACCCACGCCGCCATCTCGATAAAGAGTTGGAGCCGTACTTGCAGAATAGTGAGGCCAAGGGTGCCGCAGATTTTATTATGCGCTGTTTGTCGTCATTTGATCCTACAAAGCGCCCATCGGTGCATGAGATGTTTAACCATAGCTGGCTGTCAGATGTCATGGGGCAGCGGAAGTGCTGAGACAGTTTTTCTTTGATATTGATGATGATGATGATGATGCATGGACAGAGATTATATATATATATGTATGATCTCTGTCTGTGTATATGGGAAAATAATAAAATAAACAAAAGAAGAAAGAAGGGGGAGGCAATAGTTTTTTTTTTTTTGAGCCTGGGGTTTCTTTCTTTCTTGACCCTCTTTTTGAGAGACACTCAATCACAACCTTATATCCACGGTATACTCATTTATGTACAGACAAAAAGAAAAAAAAAAACCTGGATCTGGGAGGAAACAGAAGGAGGTATAAAGAAAAGAGAAGAAAAATATATAATACTAATAAAATGGTAATCAGGGAAGAATGGTAAGAGGAGCAAAGGGAATATCTTTCTTTACATTCCACACCCCTTTTTACACTCTCACTTCCACATTCCTTCTCTCTCTCTCTCTCTCTGTACGTATGTATGTTTTTCTTTGTGCATGTACATGTATTTACACACACACACACACACACACACAAGGAAAATAGACGAGAGAAGAGAGGTTGTGATATTGGTATGAAATGTATTTTTTATCTGTTCCCTTGTAATCATGGGGTCATCACCCCACAACTGCAAGAAAATGCAAAAAAAAAGAGAAAGGGATGAAGTGTACGGTGAGTACTTAACGCATGGCGAGTGTGCTGGGTTCTGGTGTGGTTGAGGATAATTAATGGTGGGCAAATGATCTACATAAAATGCAGAACACACGCACACACAAAAAAAAGGGTGAAAGAAGAAAAAGAAGCGCAAAAGTAAATAAAGAGATGGAGCAAATTTTTAAGAGAGAGAAGAGTAAATGTGAGCATGTTTAGAGGAGGTAAAGAAGTAGAAGGATGAGGAGGTACAACCGCATGAGGATTTATTGGACTATCTACATCACCGAGCTAGAACGCTCTTGCTTAAATCAGGATCCGAGAGTTTCATTCACGACTTTCTCTCATCTATGTTTCTTTATTATTATTATTATTATTATTATTATTATCATTATCATTATTGGTTTTCTGTCTTGTTTTTCCGTTTTTCTTTTCCTGCGATTGATGCACTGAACCCCTTATCTGATTTTTTTTTCCTCCTTTGTTATGTATGTATGTATTAATGCTCATGATTTCTTTTCCGGCTTCTTCTCTTTTTTTTGAGCTGTGCTATACCCTGGAGAAGTGGGCGTTAGTCAACCACACCAATAAAAAACAGTAAAATTAAATTAAACTTTTTTTTTCTTATTCTTATTTACTCCGCCACCCCATAACGATAATAATAATAATAATAATTACTATTATTGGTTCGTTGTTACTTACTTCATCTTTTGTTTCATGTGCTGATTTTTTTTTTGTTTTCCTCATGTCTTCCTGTGTGTGTGTGTGTGCTTGTCAGTCGTGTTGTTTTCTGTTGGAGAAGACTGAAAGAAATAATAACTGAGCCAAAGTGGCTGAAGAGGAAGACGAAAAGAAGAGAGAAGTATAAGTAATATGGATATGTAGTGGATGTACACACATTTGTGCGTATGAGTCTCTCCCGTCTCAGTCATATATGTAATCAAATTCACATTTTTTTCACTGACAGAGAAACGGAGAGAGAGAGAGAGAGATTTTATTTACATATGAATAAGTAAATCGCTTTACTTAATTATTTCCCTACTATCACTACTACTACTATTTTTTTCTTTTAAATCACTCTTGTGTTTCTTCCACTGCAAATGTATAGTCATATATATATATATATATATATATATATATATATATATATGTATATATATATCTTTTGGTTTATATACAGATGTGTGTGAGTCTGCCTTTGGTGGCCAAAGGCGGGGCGTGACCCTAGACGTGTACGTAACAAATATATAAAAATATAAGTACGTGTGCGATGCATCTGTTACAGCTGGGGGGAGCTTAATATGCATATACGTGCGTATGTTTCTCTCTGTCTCCTCCTATGACTGATGTGAGTCAAAAATGAAAAGTGAGTGAGGGGAAAGAGAGAAAAATAAGAAATACAAAAAAGAGCAAATGGAACAAATAATTTCTGGGTGACGACTACTGGTCATGGTTATGATCAGAGAATGTTGCGCTCCATTCTTTTTTTTTTGCCTGTTGATAATGATTTCTGTTTTGCCTTCTTTGTTCTTCGTTTCTTTTCCACACCATTCTCTTTTTTTTTTGTCTTGTCTTGTTGTATTCGTTTTTTTTTTTCCCCACATTGTTTTCTTCTGTTTTTACCCTCCTTCATTCTTTTTTACTGCTTTCCCATCTTCTGCATATTGTTTTTGATGTATTTGAGCGTGGGTGTGTGTGCTTATTCAACTGTTTGTTGTTTTCCCGCCTGTGCCCATATTTTTCTCGTTCCTTCTTTCTACCTCTTTGTACGTGCGCGTGGATGTGTGTAGTGTATTTATGTCTTTTTTTTTGTAGCACCACCACGACCACCACTACTACTACTATTCTCGCGAGAAGTAACAATTAGAGGGGGGAGACGTGGGCTTTTTTTTTCCGATGGATTAAATGGAGAGGCAATTCTTTTTCTCTTCTTTTCCTTTCCTTTTTTTCTTCTTTCTTGTTGTTCCTGGGTGTCTGCCATTTGTTTTTCTCTATCTATTCATGTTTTTCCTAAGCTGCCTGTGGACACATTTATGTATCAAGGTGCATCACTTTCCAAAAGTACGGGGATAAAAACAAAAAAAAGAACGAAAAATGAAGAGAGAGGGTAAAGAAAGGGAAAATGAGAGAATGAATTCTGACATGTGTGATTTTCCCTCCTTTTCTTCATCACTGCGTATGTGTTTGGTGGCGGGGGAAGGGGTTGTTTGTTTATCTGACTCTGTTCTATATGTGTGGAAGGGAGGTAGGTGAAAAAAAGCAAAAAAAAAAAGTAGGAGAAAAAAGAAGGTTGAGCAGAAAGACGTTGACTTCCTCACGTTATTTTTTGCGATTGCCGCAGACGGCATGTGAGGAAGTCGTACAAACAATTTGTGTGTAGTTACACATATATAAATGTCTAAGAAATTTTGATTTTACCCCCGTCAAAGCACTCTACGAACAAGCTTCCCCACCGCTACTACTACTGCTCTTGTTGTTGTTATTGGCCTTGCGTGTATATGTGAGGAGGTAATTCTTTATATATCGCTCTTTCTGTTTCTGAGGGAAGGTGTGTATGTATGTGTGATGCCTTTTATTTTTCTCTTTTCATATTTTCTCTTCCATAGTGGGGGACCCTACACCTTTTGCGCAGTTGCAGCAAGAAGGAAAACAATAAAAGAATAAGAATAAAAAGTAAAATAACACCACCGCTACCACCACAACCACCAAGGGTGAGAAAAAGTACTCTTCTCGTTCTCTCTCTCTCTCTCTCTCTCTGTGTTCATCTGTTTATTTGCCGCCATGGACCTTGATGGTGACTTCCACCACGACCACGAGGCGCAGCTGGTCCCGAAGGTCCTCTGCTGCATGTGCGGCCTGCTGATCGACAGCAACCCAAGCAACATGTGCCCCAGCTGCCTGCGCTCGCACGTAGACATCACCGAGTCCCTGCAGAAGGAGTACATCATCGTATACTGCCCGGAGTGCACGCGATACCTGCAGCCGCCGCAGTACTGGAGCCGTGCCGACTTCGAAAGCCGCGAGTTGCTTACGATTTGCCTTAAGCGCATAAAGGGTATGAACCGAAATATGTTTAAGTTGGTGGATGCAAGTTTTATATGGACGGAGCCGCACTCTAAACGACTGAAGGTGAAACTTGTGCTGCAGAAGGAGGTATTGAATAATATTGTCATTCAGCAGGCGTGTGTTGTGGAGTATGTGGTGGTTTGGCAGCAGTGCCCAACCTGTCAGAAGGTGGCGACGGGACAACCACAGTGGGATGCATGCGTACAGGCACGACAGAAGACTTCACATAAAAAAACATTTTTGTTCTTGGAGCAGCTTATATTGAAGCATAAGTTACATGAAAATTTTATTCGTGTGGAGTCCCAACCCGATGGTTTGGACTTCTTTTTTGGCCATAAGAGTCATGCTTTGAACTTTTTGGAGTTTTTAAATCGTAATAGTCCCATTACACGCCGGGATGCTGTTCAGCTTGTATCACATGATAGTAAAAATAATACAGCTGTTCGACATCACACGTTTTCCGTGGAAATTGCTCCCATCTGCCGTGAAGACCTCCTCTTGCTTCCGTACCAAAATTATTACCAGAAACTTGGTGGACTAGGTCCTCTTGTACTCGTACACAAAGTATACAGCAGTGTTGTATTGCTGGATCCCAAAACATTACGCGCCAGTGAGTTTACAGGCCAGTTTTACTGGAAGAAACCCTTCCCTTCCCTCATGACCTCCCGCGAACTCACAGAGTTCTACGTCCTGGAGTGCACCCTCACCGGCGTAACGAACGGCCGCCACCAGCTCGGCACGGTGACGGTCTGCCTCTCCTCGGAGGTCGGCCACGGCCGCGAGTGGATCGTCACCTCGCACCTCGGCGGCCTGCTGCAGCACGGCGACCTCGTGATGGGATACCTCCTCGAGGGGAAGAACTTCAACAACGACGAGTGGGACAGGCGGCGGTACGCGCCGGAGCAGCTGCAGGACGTCGTGCTCGTGCGGAAACACTTCCCGGCGCAGAGGTTGCGGCGCCACAGACGCGTGTGGAAGCTCAAGCGGCTGGACGTCGTCGACCCGGTGGCGATGGGGCGCAGCGCGCGGCACCAGGAGGAGCTCGAGGAGGAGCGGCGCGAGTTCGAGGACGACGTCGAGCGCGACGCGGAGTTCCGCCGCGATATTCCGATTTACAAAATGACAGAGTCGGAGCTGACGAGGCAGGCGGCAATGACAAAGCATGAGAGCAAATATGCAGAGACCGGGGAGGAGGAGAACGACGAGGAACTGCCGGAGGTGGCGCTGGAGGAGATGCTGGACGAGCTGAGGATTGACGACGACGTGTTGGTGGATAATGCGGTAGACGTTAATGAAGAGGAAACAACAAATGCGCAACTGCAGAAGAAGCGACGGGAGGAGTAAAGGGTTAAAAAGAGAGAGAGAGTGTGTGGTTCAACAAAAAGGAAAAATAAAAATTTTATTTGTTCTCTTTCTTTCTCTCTTTTTTCTCTCTTTCCTGAGTCGCTTTCTATTCTTGCCTCTCAGTTGTCTTTTCGTGTAAAACACCGCAGTATAAAATAATAATCGAAAGAAAGAGAACGGTAAAAGAAAAGTAAAATAAAGTAAAATGAGGAGTACAATATATGCCTGTATACATGCACACATACATGGTGTTTTTTGTATGTAGTCTGTGAGCTTTCTTCTGTTTCTCTCTCTACCGTTCCCATATAATCACTACTTGCTTTATTATTATTATTATTATTATTATTATTTTTTTGTTCTGTCGCTTCATCGCATGCCTCTCAGATTCTCCTTTTTTTTCTTTCTCTTTTCATTTTTCTCTCCCTTTTACTTTGACCATGTCTTCGGATCATCTGGTGGTGGTGTTGGTGCTGTTTCTGGATGAATGAATGTACGCTATTCTCCATATAACAGTAGACAACGTCCTCTTCTTCACGATGAGGCCTTTCCACTCTGTTCTTTCACGACTGCGTGATCGTCTAATTCTAGCACCAATCTCGCCAGTGGAAGCGGCTGCAGTTCTGTGCACAGAGCATCCCTGCGCAGACAGCGGTGTTACCGCACATTTGGTTAGTTGCGTGGAGGGCAATGGCGTTCTCCTCCCTCTTCCGTCGATATTGTCACTGCTGCGCTGTGGGTACAGTCATGTGCCGCCGGGACGTGTTCACAGTGAAACACCGATTAGTCAGTGGAGCCCAATGGAGGAGACACTCTTTAATGCACTCTGGTTTCATCTGCGGCGGTTTACCAACGACGAGGCGGAGGATGTGTCTTTGATGGGGATCGATGTTGTGTGCGATGGGAAGTTGTTTGACTCACTTCAACAGACACTTCAGCTCCTGGTGGATGTAGGAAGTTTTGTGCATCACTCGGCACTCACCATGAAGGCACGTCGCCTTCGTCTTCTTGCAGATGTGTTTCTACCAGCGATGCGTAGGATGGAGGTGTACTGGAAGCACCTGAACAGACTCAATCCATCACTTCCTGGTAGCAACATTCCGCCGGAGCAGATGCAAGACATCGGTGGTTTGGCTGGCAGGTGCTTGTCTTTGTATGGTAAATATATTCTTCCATTTCATCGAATGCTATGCGCTATATTTTTCTCTGGTATTTCATTCTCTTTGTTAACACTGAGGAGGAACATCCAGTATGATGCAGTGCGACAACTCTCTTCAGTCCGGGATGTGCTATTGGATGCACAGCCAATTCTGGTAGGACTCTTTACTCGCACATCGTGCGAACAGGAATACTGGATTGGTTCAGTGGACCGCTGGATAGAGTTGGTCGTACAACATGTGGAAGTCCTCACTTTGGGTAAATCATCAGCGCTAATGTTTCTCACTGTTGATGATAATAATGGTAGTGAAGGAAGAGAGAAACAGAATTCTACTTACTACACTTCACTTCTCGTTGATGTGCTGGGTGCATTGTCAATTCTTCTTGTGATGTATCACCGCAGTGGTTGCATAGAATTTCCACCATTGAATAAGAGACCAGTGGTAACAGGATCTGACGTCTTGTTGAGGAGAGGGATTTATGCACTACGGCAGCTTTTGATGTTTGTCACGGGGACCAAAACAAGAAAAATGTTTTCCGTGTTGGACTTGAAATGCAGCGATGACATGGATGAGGATGAATCTTTGGCTCTGCCAGCGTGGTGCACATGTTGTGAGGCGGCTCATGTAGTCTTCACGCTCTCTGCTCTGTACGAGAACTCCACTTTAATGAGTGAGCTCCATGATGCAGAGATTCGTTCCTGTCTTCTCTCTGATGCCGTGCGTCACTTGACGTACTCTAATGCTCGCGGCGGCGGAGATAAGCGCTCCATTCTACGCGTTCCGTTTTACTTGACACTTCTCAGAGTATTGCCGACATGGAGAATCTCATCGAGCGTGACGGAATGCACTTTATCAGCTGCGCTGTGGAACGCTACACGTGTGGCATTTCCATGTAGTCTTAATGCCTCACCACCATCTGCTTCACTTTTGATTTCGTTGCTGGAGTTGTTGTTCCCCCTTTTGCTTGTCAATTCCTCAAGGAAAACAAAGGGTGCATCAACGATGGCTGCAGTGAAGGAGGGCCAGGAGGCTGTGCGTGCGATGTGGAATAACTGCATTGCGAAGATGCATGAGCGACTACGGAGCAAAAGCACTGCCGTCGGTGACGACGAAGTCGTATTTGCGCGAGGTGTACTGCACATTGGTGCGGCCGCCAACAGTATGCAGGAGGATTCTCTTCTCTATTTGCTATTAATGGATCACCCACGTTTTCTTAGTGATCTCAGTTGTCTCTTGTTGCCTATTGAAAGTGGCATGGACCGTCTTTTCTCTTCCTTTACTCGTAGTAACATGAAATATGATGCGCTGGACAATGAGAGAGAGGTGGAGGAGGAAGAGAACGAGGAGGAGTACAACAACCGAACAGTCATGTCTGGTGGTGCTTATTGGTTTGTGTGCGAAACATGTTTGAAGGGATTACTGTGGCACAGCGATGATGATGATAACACCGCCACTACAGTCGCTGCTATGAGTGCATTGAGAGGAACGTGCTCATGTGTGTTGCGTTGCCGCAGTGCCGCTGACATCATTGCGACGTACGTCGAGTTTTTTCTGCCGTTGCTGAAGCAAAGGGAAAAGAAGTCGTCATCACGTGTGATTGATCCATTGGAGGATCCTTTTATTGTTTTGAAGTCCATTGTTGATTGCAAAGTAATGCCTGCAGTACCTGGAGAGCTGAATAGTACATGTATACAGAAGGGGAGCGATGTGATGCCACCATCTATATCTGAGGTGTCGTTTCTCATTGAGTGCTACCATCAGTTACTGCTGCTCCCGCCATGCGATGTGCTACCGTCGCATGCACGCCGAATATTACGCGCGGTGTTTACAAGTTCCCCGTGCTTATTCTCAAAAGTGCCAGAACTCCCGCACTTTTTGATGCACCAACTTTTTGACACTACCGCTTCCACGACTACACAAAGTGCTGGTGGTGGGACTGCTATGGATGCCACCTCCGTCATGCAGAGTGGGTCTACACATGAAGACAAACATGATCCCATATCCTTGGCTGAACCACGTGAACTGTGGCGGATTCTTCTTTGGTCCTGTGCGACGAGGATCGCCCGTCTGGAGCGTCGCTTTCCAAGTGACATTACTAATACTACTACTACTACTACTACTACTACTAATGTTGATGTTGACGTTGATTCTCTCTTTTCGTCAGGGGCCTTTTCTGCAGTTTGGCTGCGGGATGACGAGGATGCCGCGATGGTTCTTAGGCTCTTGTATGACGTGAGCGGGTGTGAGGATGAGCGTGACGTGTTCTTTGCATTGAGACGGCGGGTGCTGCAACGGGCGATGGAGTTGGTACGAGAATAATATTAGTAATATTATTAATTTTTTTCCTTCTTTTTTTTTGTGGCGACTGTGATATGGGAAAACGATGGGCCAGATTCCACACAGATACATACACAGGCACACAGATTGCATGACCTTCCTCTCCTTTTTTTTCTTTCTATTTTTTTTCGCAGAATTTCTTTTCTTGTTTTTTTTGTCTTTTTTTTTTGGTTTTCGTTTGACTCTGATTTTATTCTCTTTTCTCTTGCGGTATGATGACTTTGTTCGTTATTTCTTCTTGCACTTCGGGCCATTCTGCCTCTTTAGCATTCCAGTTTTTTTTTGTTGCTTTTCCATGTACATACATGAGCTGTACTCTTATCAATGCTGTTTATTGTTTATATGGGTATACTTTTTTAGTCTGTGATCCTTTCTTTTCTCCTTTTTGTTTTTCTTCAGCCATACCTGAAACAGCTCTTCATTGGGGGGCACACATGAGCTTTTCTGTATACATGTCATTGTAGAGGGATACTTTGTTTTTTGCAGGCGTGTGGTGTGAATACAAGAGAGGAGAATACTTTTGTGAATGCGCATCTATGTCTTTCTCTGCGCCCCGCCGGGATCGAACGGTGTTAGCACCTCTTCTTGTTAATCCTTACGAGGAGGAGGAAATGACTAGTCGCCGGCGCAGTAATAATAATAATAATCATCATCATTATCATAGCGTCGCTGGCTCCGCGTTGGGGGCATTGCAGAGAGGGGGCTGGTTTTACAAATGGACACGGCAGGGACGTGTGCATGAGCGGTATGTCTGGCTGGATGTGCTGCGCGGCTCGCTTGTGTGGGGGCCAAACCCAAAATCGTCTTTGATTTTTCCCTCACGACTGAGACCCGAAGCATCAACAGATCTGTGTCCTGATTGCATGATCGATGAAGAGACACGGCGTATTTTTTATCGTATTTTCCTAGTCACCGAGGAGTGTACCATTGTGTTTGCTACAGAGCTACGCGAGAACTTTGATGTGTGGCTTGAGACGCTGCAGAAAATTATATCCGCAGCGGGTGATGACTCCTCACAGAGAATGGGCCAAATGTTTGGCTGCTCAAGTAGGCCAGCAACAGTGGCATCGCAGAGTGGAGGCGTGGGAAACATGACGACGGGAAAGTGGAGCTCTCGGAGCAGCCCGTCACATGCCGTTTTGTATGACTATGAACCGTCAACGCATATTGTAGAGCGTGGGAGTATGTTTGGTGATGGACGTACTCGTGTTTTGCCAAGTGATTAGAGATGGATAGATAAATAGATAGAGAGAGAAAGTGCAAGAGAGAGTCAAAGAAATAAAGAAAAAAAGAGCATCATATATACATACATACGGACACAGTGATACACAAAAAGCGTCGAATGTCCTGAGGGAGAGAGAGTAATCATTCAATGCAAGAGAAATGCTGCATATATATATATATCGCTTTTTTTTTTGACGTGTTTGTCTTTCTTTGTATTGTCTATATTTTTGTCGTTTTTTTTTTTCTTTTCGTTTTGTGTATTTGGTCCTTTCTCTGCGTACACTTCCTTTTGCCCTGTGTGCATCCTCTCTATAGCTCTATGTATGTATTTATGTGTGTCTAGTAATAATCATAACAATGCCACTGGGCGAGTTATCATGTCTGTGGGGATCGTTAAAACATCATCTGTGCTCTTTTCTTTTTCTTTTTTTCTTCTGTTCTTTCAGAGAGGAAGGGTCCTGTGGACGTATTCTGAAGGCAGTGGGAGGCGAAAGGGAAGACTGGCGTGTAAGAAAACGCTGTAGCGACCAACAGCACTTAGAAGGAAGAAATATATATATAGTTTAAAGAAAAAACTGAAAGAAAACAACAACACAAATACAGTAAACGACATAACGGCCTGACCATTAGTAGCGCATAGTCATACCTATTCCTCATAGTTTCACTGGATTTCTCTTTTTTTTTCTCTCTCTATTTTTCTGTGTGCGCTCGTTGCTACCTGTAGTACTAAAGCAAAGCTAGGAGAAAAGGCAAAGAGGCCTCTTCTGAATTTATTTATTTATACATACATTTATCTATTTATTCACGCCACGTATGACGAGGATGGTGGACGACGACGATGACTTCCGCGACGAGAAGTTCCCTCGCCACCCAGTCGACATCGACATTGACAATGATGATGATGAAAGCGGCGTCGCCATGGATGCCTGCGGCTACTACGCCGCCCTCGGTGTGCCGCAGCGGGCCACGCAGAGTGACATCCGCCGTGCCTTTCTCTGCCTGAGCCAAGTATACCACACAGACAAGCACAGCGGGGAGGCAGAGGACGTGCAGCAGCTGATGAATGAGAGGTTCCAGCAGCTGCAGGAGGCATACATGATTCTCTCAGACGAGAAACAACGCGCGGCATATGACGCGGGTGGTGCAGAGGGAGTGAACATGTTAACGATAATACCAGAGACGGTGAATCGCGCGGAGGACGTTGCCCGCTATGTTACTATACTGGAGAAGGAAAAGGAACTGCTCACACTGGACCGGATGCTTGCCGCGGCATCCTCACTTAAGGTGACCTACTCCATCGCGCATTTATTTGTTCCGCGTGATGCCACGACGACGACTCCATCGTCACCGTCTCTTACTGCAGAAGAAAAAGGGAATGACAGTACTAGTGGTGAGCCTGACACAACGAGAATATCGACAGGAAAAGAAACAGCACCGGCTGATGGTGGTGCTAATCACAGGAATGAGGGTATGCAGGATGCACGAGCGACGGCAAAGAATACTCCGGTGGCTGGAGCGAATACACAACTTAGTGTAAAACTAATTACTCTTGATGGGAAAGAGCGAGTTGTTTTGCTCCCTTCCCCAGAATTAGAGAATATGCTACGACAAAAGATGGGCGCAGTAGCTGCTGGAGGCGGCAATGCTGCTGCTGACTCCCGCGTGGAATCTTCCGCTACATCTTTTCTAGACAGACAGGCAGTCATACAAAATGTATTTATGGCAGTTTTACCTCGTGATATTTTTTTCCAACATTCCTTTAATCACATGTTAACACCAAAACTTAATTTGGAAGTTCGGACAATGGCGAGTCATCATGGCCCCAAGATGCTCGTGAGTTATGGGGGCTCTTTGAGATATACGCCAGATGATTTGCATACATATAAAACTTCGTATCAAATGTCATTGAAGGGGATAAAACTAAAACTAGAACATATCCGTCAGTTGAGCAATTTATGGATACTCAAAACAAAGTTGCATGTCCTCAACGGTTTGCAATTACTGAGTCAATATGAGGTGACCCTTAATCGGAGACTTTCCTCTCTTTGGAATTTGGAGAATTCCTTGACGATGTCTCTTGTAGATAGCGGCCTCTTTTCGACCACTCTGACTGGTTTTGCAGATGGAATGCAGAGAGGATTAACTGGACACTTTGGGTACAACCAGTTGTCGTTTCTTCTTTACAGGACGTCACCCATCAGACTGGGAGGTAGCAAAGAGAAGAAGAAGAACAAGAACAACCTGCGAAGAGAGGGACACGCATACATGACAGAGAATACATCCCTGTTTCTTCTTAACAGACTCGGCCGTGTTGGGTTTGAGGCGTGGTACTGTACTAGCAAGTGGCAGGCCATTGGCATTGGATTTTCGGTGGATTTGCCCTTCTCAATCCTCCCAGTGAATCGCACGCCGCGTAGGAATGAGGGGAGGGCAATTAACACAATTTCATTCCTCTACGAGCGGAGGGAACATCGCATTGAGATTCCTGTCATGGCGTTTGTTTCAGATAAGTTTCACCACTCGTTGGTGTGGTTAATGCTGCCAGTGTTATGCTACCGCGTGGGAAGATCTCTGTGGAGACCGTACCAGCGCGCGAGACTGGCGGCGATGTATACACAGCGCAGATTACAACACCAGACGGAAATGGATTTGGCGCGTGTGCGTGCAATACAGGAGCAGAAGGCGGTGGAGAGCGCCTCTCTGCGTAATCGCATGCATGAGGAGAGAATTGGTGGACTTGTTATCATTAACGCAAAGTACGGCGTGTTGAATCCCCGCTACCCGGAATCTCTTTGTATGTATGGAAAGAAGTATATAGGAGATGCTGCACGTCAGCGTTTGCCATGGTGGGGACGTTTGAATTTCTGGTGGAGGTCATCATCCCCAACGTCATCTGTCGCGAATAATAATAATAATAATAATGATAATAATAGCGTGGCACATGGCGTGGAGATGGATTCTGCTGCCTCTCCTGTTGTTGTTTTGGATGTCACCGTTGCGCTTCAGAACTTTGTTCGGGATTCACGTCTTGTTTTGCCTGCAGGCTCGAAGAGTAAACTTGTGGGGTTCACAGACCCGGACCCCTTCACAGAGGAGGAGAAGGAACTGAAAGTTGTTTACCGGTTTCACCGCAGGCGCCACACTGTGACTTTGAAGGAGAATGATCCGGTGGAATTGCCTCGACGAGAACATTTGGTGGAAGCGTAAACCTTTCGTTAGAAAAGAAGAAGAGAAAAAAAAAAGAAAAAAAGAGAGAGAGGGCGGGAAAAACGAAGTGGAGGAAGAGGAATATATACAAGGTATGTGTGTGTGCGTAGGTGCCTGTATGCTTGTGAATATCTGAGGTGAGGAGATGAACTTGAAAAAAAAAAGAGGAGGAAAACATCTTGACTTACATGTCTCTCTCTCTCTCTCTATATATATATATATATATATATATATAGATGCAGTTGGCATATTGGTAGAAAGGAGGAAGACTTAGACGGTAGAAATAACGCGGACGATTCACTTTTTTTTTTTTGCGTTCTTCTGGGCTTTTGTCATTATTATTCTTATGCTTGTAACATGAGCAAGCAACAACGAAGAAAAAAAAAAGGAAATTAGATGCGAAAAGAAGAAGAAAGAAGATGATTGTCTTCTCTACCCATATCCGAGTGCACGGTTTTGCTTTTTTCTTCTTCGTTTGTTTGTATGTATGTAGGTATTTCTGTATGCACCTCTTTTTTCTTTGTCTCTTTACCTTTTCTTCTTGTTTTATGCATGTATGTATTTGGTTTCCGATTCCACTAACGGATTCGCAAGTAATTTTTTTTTTTGTTGTTGTGTGTCTGGAAGAATGCTACGCCCTCGTCTGTCTGCCGCCCTGGACCGAGGGAACGGATCGCATCGCGCTGACGGTACCGCAGTCATGCGTCGGGTGGGGAGCACAATGGTCCCCACGAGGACACATGCCCGTAGTTTTTCTCGTTTGATGGGTTTAGTCCCCGCCACGACGTCCTCCGGATTTTTAACACCAACGCTCTTGACGGCCGCACGTACGTTTGCACACCTTGTGCGGGAGGTGGACACTCACGGCTTCAGGGGTGACATTCACACACTGCGTCACAAAAATGCAGCGAGTACGCAACGGTACGTCGCCGAGGCCCTCGCTTCGAATGATAATATTATTTTCTGTGGTGCCTATCACACGGGGAAAATGACAATTCTCAAGGCCATTGGTGAGGCGTGTGAGGCTGACAAGAAGGTGGCCTATGTGTCTGCAGATGCACGGCGTGCGTGCCGCCTGGACGGGATGATGTTGTTTCACTTCCTCGGGCTGCGCTACGTGAGCCGCGAGGAGCTCCCGTCGCAGGACCAACTCGAGGGCACATTGGAGCGACATGCGCGTCTGTGCGAGTCGACGTTTGCTTCCTGCGTCCCGAGTTTAGCGACCGCCGATGTTTTAATTCTCGACGCGGTGGATCAAATATCCCCGGTTGTTATTTCTTCGATGGACAAGGTTTGCCGAAATTTGCGTGGCCGCCGGAATGACGCCTTCGGTGGTCTTCGCGTGTTTGCCGCCGCGGACTTTTGGCGGCTTCGCGTGCACCCGAGCAGTGATACTGGTGGATACATTTACCAGCTGGACAACTGGGACGAACTCTTCCCGCGGCAACGGCTGCTGGAGAGGATCCACGGTCAGTCGCGGAAGCTCACACCGTTTGTTAACAAGGCGCACTTTGGCTTGCTAACACCGGAAGATATTGAGGAGCTTGAGGCACGGTCGCTGATGGGGAAATCGTCGCAGGACAGAGGAACGAAGGAAGAAGAGGGGAATGAGAATGAGGATGAAGATGAGGAGGAAGTGGATTTCACTACTAGACGCCATCGTAACAAGAAAAGCAGTGGTAGTGGTAGCAGCGGCAGTAGTGCTCTCACCAGCCATAGTACATCACTGCCCCCGCAAAAGTTAATTTCAAACGTGGATGCCATCATCAAATTCACATCCCGTTTTCCGAAGCAACCAGCAGTTCGAGTGTTACCGCCTCGTTATCGCACATTGAAGCGTACGGAGATTGGGAATTACGTTGTGAACATGCTGCTGCAGTCTTCTCTTTTGCCAACGTTTTCTCTTGTAGACTCGCTAAATTTGGATCTTGGGGCACCTGTCCATCTCCTGCTGGATGCTCCTTCTTCTTTTGGTGTGCCTGCTGGCACAATTGGTGAAGTACTTCAGGTAAAGGAACATGTGCTCGTGGTGCATTTCCCTTCCGTGCATCGTACCGTAGATGTTCCCCGTATGCGTATTAATGTTTATCATCCATTTTATCCGGAGGTTCAATACGAGATTCAGCAATTTCCATTATTTCCACGTCAAAGCATCTCTCCATTAAATATATTAAGTTACCAGCATACATATCATGTACACATTGATTGCCACCGTCTTGCCGATACAAATGACCTTGGGAATATACTGGCACGCATGAGATATTTTGATGACTTTTCTATTCAAAGAACACAGGATTTTGTGCGTTTGGATGGAATGGTTCATGAACCGACACGCATTTATTATCAACGCATCGCCAATCGTCCTCTCTCTAGCGCCGCAGAACAGTGGTGCCGTAATTGCAAATCATATGTGCCAACCGATGAATTCTATAACCATTGGGATCACTGCATCCGACATGTGCGATGGTGTAGCGAGTGCAATACACGCATTTCACTGGAGAGACTTGGGCCCCATCAGGAGAAGCATCAGATTGTTCTCTGCTTAGATTGTGGCAGAGCTGTGGAGTGGCGAAGATGGGAGGGGCATCGACTTTCATGTTCTGCGATGATGCGGGAGATATCACCGGAGAATGAATTTTTGCCTTTGCGTACACGACAGCTTGCACTAGAGATGGGCCTTGATAAACGAGACCTTCACACTATGAAGGGATTCAGCCGGAGTT
Source organism: Trypanosoma lewisi (assembly GCA_036321185.1). Classification (NCBI taxonomy): domain Eukaryota; phylum Euglenozoa; class Kinetoplastea; order Trypanosomatida; family Trypanosomatidae; genus Trypanosoma; species Trypanosoma lewisi. The sequence goes on along the minus strand of JAWVMQ010000169.1, from coordinate 199,074 downwards.
TACTTCCGAAATCAAAAAAAAACTGCAGTGGCGGTAGTGCTTGATTTTATTACATTGTATGAACTACTTCTTGATGATTATTGTAGAGAAAGGCGCGTTTATATATATATATATATATATATATATATATATATATATATATATATAATCCAATTCAAGTTTTTTGTTTTTATGTGTGCTTTTCTTTTCCCGTTTTGGATTTCTTGTTTGTTTGTTTGTGTGCTTTGTCATTACAGAGAATTCCTGTACATCTACAGATTTTGTGGATAACGCCAGTGACACATATACATATATGTGTGTGTCTGTTTGCGCTTTATTCATCTATTGCTGATACTCCATATTTTGTTGTTGTGTGGTGCTATTACTCTCTCCTAATATATCCGTGTACGTATGATTTTTGTTTTTGTCCACTGCATCATGATTAACTTCATTTTTCTTTTTACTTCTTCCTTTTCTTACATTATCATTGGGGTGAGGCGGTGAGGGGAGGCACACTGTTTGGTGACCACGGAGGTGTGTGCTTTTGCTTTTCTGTTTCTGTGATTCTTTCTCTGTGGGGATAAGTAGACCGAGAGAGAGAGAGAGAGAGATAAAGACTGCCTCTCTTTCTGTCTGTCTGTGTGTTGATATAGTCATAGCTCTATCCTCTGTGTACATGTGGCAGGGCAAGACGCCTGCGCCCACGCCCGGGCGGTGGCGGCCGTTCTTCTCGCCGCGACTTCACGATTACCTCGAGCGCTACTGGGCGGTGATGTTCACCGTTGGCTCCCGCCCGCTGGAGACCGGCCACCTGCGCCACTACGTCTCGTGGTACTGCACGCAGATGAAGGTCGTGCAGCTCGACCACCACGTGCACGCGGAGTCGCTCCGGGCGCAGCTGCTCGCGGCCAGCCGCACCGCCGACCTTCCGCTGCTGTTTGTGAATAAGAAACTCGTCGGAACGCTGCGGGACGTGGAGGAGTTGGAGCGAGCGAAGAAACTGAAGGACGTGCTGCACTTTGGGTTCGAGTGGCGCGTGGGCGGCGGCGACATTGGCGAGCGGCCGCTGCAGGGGGCGTTGCCCGCAGCGTACGGAGACACGGAGCTCTTCCGCGGGCGGTATCGTGGGACGCCGGTGGCAAGGCCGGTCATGGCGCTGCCGAAGTTGCACCCTTTCGATCGTCGCTCTGAGGAATAAAGGGGAAAAGGAAAAAGATGGGGATTCGGAAGTGGTTGTTTTCATTCCACTCGCTTTTTGTGTTTGCTTGTGTGTGTGCGCTTGGGCGCCTGTTTGTCTGATTAACTTTCCATTGAATTTTCATTTTGTTGCATCTGCATGTTTGAAGTCGTGTATTTCATTTCTCATCGGGGTTTTTTTTTCCTACCCGTACCCCATGCATACTCTCGTGTTTCTCTTATTCTGCGTATAATATCTGTTCTCTGATTTTTTCTTTTTGATGCCTCTGAGGCACCCTCATAATAATAATAATAATAATAATAATAATAATAATAATAATAATAATAATAATAATAATAATAATAATAAAACGTCTGTATATGAATGGGCGTTCCCACACACAGAAGAAGAAGCAAAAAACATGGGAACGTGTGAGGATGACTGCAGTGAATTCCGAAAGGGGCCATTGCACTCAGCACTGGAGCCAGGGGACGATCTTAAGGAGGTTCTAACAGTGTTGTGTGAGGAGGCCGGCAGGGCAGCGGCTATGGGAGTGCAACTGAAGGAACATGCGTCCGTCTCTTTTTATCGAGGTAGCCGCGCTGTGCGTGTGCGATTTCCTCCCGCAAAGGGGGATGAGGGGAATTTACAGAGTGTTGTAGAGAAGTCTTTACATGTCATCGCCCTTCATCAGGAATTACTGCTGCCATGTAATGGCGACACATCGTTTTCCGACGAAGAGCAGTCGGCACGGCTGTCCAGTTCGTACGGGCTCGAATTTCTTCGCCTGAATTGGAAACTACTACTTTCTCTTCTTTTCCCATCTGTGCGGTTTGCCACGGGGATGGGAGAGGAGAAAGAAAAAGAAGAAGAAAATGATGGTGAAACTAGTGTGGAGGAAGGGAGTCCTGCAGATTCGTTAATCTCTGTTTGGGAAATATCTCACTCATTAACGTGGGAGGACTACAAACAGCTTCGCCAGCCTAGCATGATGGATCGTATACATTACAGTTATGTGTGCTTCCTTCGCTTTTACGGATGGCGTCTTTACGATGAGGAGAGTGGCGTATTGGACCGCCACCAGAATTGGCAGCTGCGGTACAAGATATTATTGAAGGCGAATAATAATAATAATAATAATAATATACATGATGGGAGCGCAGGTGCATGTGATTCAGAAATTGGATTTTATAGTGGGCTGTCTCGCATCTTGTGTGTGCTGCTGGAGCTCTGCTTGACACGCTACGCGGTGAATCTCGTTGCCTTCCTCCTTGAGGAAATGAGTAAAGGGAGGCTTCTCTTTCTTCAGCGAACTTTGGAGGAGGTTTGGTTGCCGCAGGTTCTTAGCAGCAAACAAGTGGCGGAGTCCGAGAAGGAGCGAGTTCGTCGGCAATTGTACCGTCTTACCCACAGTGACTCTGATTAATCCGTGTGTTCGTCTGTGTGTCTCTTGGTTTTTACTTTAATGGTTGCATTCTTTCCCCAGCCGACGACGCCGTGAGAGAGTGTACATGGTGGTGAGAACAGTGATTATTATTATTATTATTATTATTATTATTATTATTATTATTATTATTATTATTATTATTATTATTATTATTATTATTATTATTATTATTATTATTATATATTTTGTTTCGTTTTAATTTTTCTTGCTGGAGGGATGACTAATGATATGAAGTATATGTAATCTCTTTATCCATGTATCTAATTTTTTTTTTCTTCCTCTTTTTATCGCTTTATCTTTTTCAATATGCATATATATTTACACACACACACACACACATGCCTGTATACATGTTTATTTGAGAAAAGGGTGCTCGATTCTTTTGTAGTAGACAGCAAATGGATTATCAGTTCTTGTGGGACGCGGACATCATATTTCCTGTAATGAGTGTGTTCATCGCCCTGGCTGCTACGTATACGGCGGCTCCATTTGTTGAACGTCTCCTGCCACCTCTACCACACCTGAAGAAGAGTGATATGTCTGGTGAATCACCGAGTGGACGTGATCTGAAGATCAGCTGAGTTCTTAGTGAAACCCGCGGCGTATTTGATGGACTTCATTCCCCTTCTGCTTTTTTTTTTGCCACGGTTTTCCTCCTGGTTGCTGCATACAGACACACATACATAGTTTTCTGCATTTCTTCTTTTTTGCCACCACACTGTGATGCTGTGTGCCCTTGCGTGCTGCAATACTTCAGTTCTTCTGCTTTTGCTTTTCCTGTTTCTGTTTTTTATTTATCTTTTTTAACTCCTGCAAGGCGATTTGTCAAGAGATGCATCGCTCAAGTATGTTTTTCTTTCAACGCACCCGTCGTTTTCTTCAGCAGCTGCCGATGCCCATGCCACCACACCGACCTGGTGCCAGTGTAAACATGCAGCACTCCGTGGAGATGGAGGCAAGGCGACGGATGGAGTTGGACGATGCCACACGAAGTCATTTTGTTGTTGTGAAGGAAGAGACGCGGGAGCGCAGCGGGCGCGTGATCGGCATTGACCTCGGCACAACAAACAGTTGCATCTCATACATCGACAATGCGACGATGAAACCCAAAATCATTCCTTCACCAACGGGCTCGTGGGTGTACCCAACGGCCATTACGTTTGACAAGAATCACAAAATTCGCCTCTATGGAGAAGAGGCACGTGCCTGTGTGCGCACTAGTGCAAGTGCGACGCTCTGCAACGGAAAGCGACTCATTGGGAGAGGCGTTGGTGAGCTCGGCCGCGTGCAGTCTCAACTATACAAAACAAATATGTTGACCCTCAACGAAAGAGGAGAGGTGGCGGTGGAGATTATGGGCCGAACGTACACGGTTGTGCACATCATGGCCATGTTTCTGCGGTATTTGAAGGGCGAGGCGGAGAAGTTCTTGAAGGAGCCCGTCGACGGCGTCGTCGTGAGTGTTCCCGCGTTTTTTACGCCGCAACAAAAAGTTGCCACAGAAGATGCAGCACTGGCGGCGGGCTTTGATGTTCTTGAGGTGATTGATGAACCCTCCGCGGCGTGTCTGACGCACACCGCTTTGCATCGTGACAAGGAACCCAAAGAAGATGGAAAAGAAAAGGGAAAACTAACTTCACGACAGCGTGTTGTTCGGTCGTTTGTGTTTGACCTCGGCGGCGGGACATTAGACTGTGCCATCATGGAGCACGATAAACGCCGCGGCACTTTCACGCTTGTTGCCACGCACGGCGATCCGCTTCTTGGCGGTAATGACTGGGACACGGTATTGTCGCAGCACTTCTTGGGGCAGTTTGAGCGCAAGTGGCGTGTGCCGTTGGAAGACGCGGAGGGAAACGTTGGCCAGGGCGTGGCCGCATACAGACAACTCCTCCTCGAGGCGGAGAAGGCAAAGATTCACTTCACCCATTCCATGGAGCCGTATTACGGATACAATCGCGCCTTTCATTTTTCCGAAAAACTTCGGGATATTGTTCCTCTGGAGGCGACATTAACCTACGATGAATACATTGATTTAACACGACCTTTGCGGGTCCGGTGCATAGAGTGCCTGAATAAATTATTTCAACACACGGAGGTGGACTGCAGGGATATCGACAATGTGCTTCTCGTGGGCGCGATGACGCGTGATCCTCCCATTCGGCGCATGCTGTCTGAGTATTTTGGTAAACCTGTTGCCCCAGAAAGTGCATGTCCAGCGGATTATGCTGTGGCCATTGGCGCAGCCATTCGTGGGGCGATGCTGCAAGGCAAATTTCATGACTTGACGGAGAATACACGATTTGTGATCGGCACTACACAGTCCATGCGAAGCAGCGGTCCTCTTCGCCGTGTTTGGAACCGAATGCACATGTGGTTTAAGAAGTCCGTGAATCCCAATGCCATTGGCCAACGTTGGCGTGGCCGTGCAAGGGGCTTGAGCGACGAAGACATCTCCAACTACGCGAAGGAACTTGTGGAATTTGAGGCCGCATGCCAGCGTCGTTTGCTGCTGGAACGCGCAGAGAACGATGCTAACTTTGTCATGCGCCGTGTAGCTGCAGACTCTAGCAAACGACAGGGAATGCAGGAGAAACGTGTGAGGCAGTTGAGTGAGCAGCTTAAGTTTTGGCAATACATGGTGCATAACTTTCACGATCACGAAGACGAACTGCGGCGCACTGTGAAGGAGTTGGAAGAAATTTTAGATGAACTGGACGGTTTTGCGGAGGACAACACATTAGGAGTTACGAGTGAAGGGACAGTCAACTTCGCCAATGCAACGCCCATCAATCACTGTGGTGGTAATAGCAAGAGTAATAATAATAGTAATAATAATAAGACTAATGCTGCAAACAAGCCAACCGTTTCTCAATCAGCATCGTCACCCCTATTGTCGGCGGTAGAAAGAGAAGCAAAAGAAAAGGAAAACGCACATGACAACAATAACGGCAGTGGTGAGAAGCAGAAGGAGAGGCCCAAAGGTCCCAAAATTATACGACGTCCCGTACCGCTACCAAAAGCGAGTGCGGAGGCTGAGGAACTTGTAGAGGCCGGCCATCCCGCCCTGCGCGGTACCGATGTTGTCATGACTGAATCCACCCGTAGCTCTTTCTTTGAAGCGCAGGTGGAGGAGCGTGCATGGCGTGAACCACCGACGCCCCCTGGAGAAGAGGGCTCATGGCAGGAGGTAAAGCGTGCTGTCGAGGCGGGCGAGTTTGTGGGAAGTCCAATTAGCGCAGAGGAACTGCAGCGACCCATGACGTATGATGAAATGTTTCAGGTGTTGTTGACTATAGCACCCATTGACGACCCTTTAAGTGAAGACCACGCGAAGAGACACAAACTTTCACTTGACTTGCAGACCATGACAGTTGTTGATGGAAAGGTGAATATGCAGGAGATAGAGTCCCACCTAAGTGAAAGTGCCAAGGTCGAGGAAGAATCTCAGAGAGCACAGAAAAAAGCTGAAATGAATATGGCAGCAAATACTTCAGCAAACCTCTTCCGAAGGGATTGAGGTTAGTCGTCGTGTTCTGTACGTGTGTGTTCCTCTAAGAAAAAAAAAAAACTTGCTTTGCATACTGTTTCTATTTCTTTTTCTTGATAATGAGGGAAATAGAGTGGACTGAAGAAAGGGAGTAAGGAAGGAATCTAAGAGACTATCAAATGGAAATAATAACGACATCAATGCAATTTTTTTTTCCTTGTATTTATTTATTTATTTTATTTTTTCTTCTTTGGCTTTTATTTACTTCTGCCGTTTTATCGTTACAGACAATAAAGATCACTCGACCCTTTTGACCATAACAAAAGGATGAAGTGAAGTGCATTTGCGCCCCACAATTATTTTTTTCCTTTTCTTTATTTTCCCGTCCCCCCGTAATGCATTTACTTTTTGCTTCCCCCACACCAACCCCGGAAATTCGTGGATTAACATCTCCTATAGATTTTTTATGTGTATGTATCTGCGTTTGCCTTGTTTGAATCCCTCTTTTTTCCCCTTTTCTGAAGGTTAGCCGTCATGACTGCTGAGACGAAGACCCACGTGCACAAGCAGGTGCAGACCTTCGGCAAGAAGAAGACTGCCATCGCCGTCGCCACGGTGACGAAGGCTGCCCAGTGCAACATCCGCGTGAACGGCGTTCCCGTTTCGCAGATTCTCCCCGAGACGCTCCGCGCGAAGATCATGGAGGCCGTCAACGTGGTGGGCTCCCGCCACTTTGCCCGCCTGCGCATCGACGTGACTGTGCGGGGTGCCGGGCAGGTCGCGCAGGCCTACGCCACCCGCCAGGCCATCGCGAAGGGCCTCATCGCGTACTACCAGAAGTACAAGAATGAGGTGGAGAAGGCCGCGCTGAAGGACAAGTACCTTGCCTACGACAAGTACCTCCTCATCGCCGACCCTCGCCGCTGCGAACCAAAGAAATGGGGCCGTCACTCTGCCCGCACTCGCTTCACGAAGTCTTACCGTTAATCACGTTAGCATTACGTGTTTTAACTGTACCAGAAGTTGGAGAGGGAGGTTGATTTTCTTCTGAAGAGAGAGAGAGATGGAAAAATGTACGGCGAGCTACCACTTTTGTGAGTTGTGATGTTATTTCTGTTCTTTTTTCATTTGACAAACTTTAAATAAAATTTTTTTTACTGGTTCTGTTTCTCTTTCCTGGCCTTTTTTCCGCCAGCTTGTTTTTGTGATGGTGCTATTTTTTCTTTTTCCGGTAGCTCCACCACGCCAAGAAACATTCTGTTGCGCTCTTTCTTTCTCCGTTTTTGTTGTCTGTTGATCATATCTCACTCCCTTTTCTTTCCCTTTATTTTCCTTTTTTTTCTTTTTTTCCTTTCCTTGTCTGACTGGTGTAGCACTACAATGGCTGCTGAGACGAAGACCCACGTGCACAAGCAGGTGCAGACCTTCGGCAAGAAGAAGACTGCCATCGCCGTCGCCACGGTGACGAAGGCTGCCCAGTGCAACATCCGCGTGAACGGCGTTCCCGTTTCGCAGATTCTCCCCGAGACGCTCCGCGCGAAGATCATGGAGGCCGTCAACGTGGTGGGCTCCCGCCACTTTGCCCGCCTGCGCATCGACGTGACTGTGCGGGGTGCCGGGCAGGTCGCGCAGGCCTACGCCACCCGCCAGGCCATCGCGAAGGGCCTCATCGCGTACTACCAGAAGTACAAGAATGAGGTGGAGAAGGCCGCGCTGAAGGACAAGTACCTTGCCTACGACAAGTACCTCCTCATCGCCGACCCTCGCCGCTGCGAACCAAAGAAATGGGGCCGTCACTCTGCCCGCACTCGCTTCACGAAGTCTTACCGTTAATCACGTTAGCATTACGTGTTTCAGCTGTGTGCACTCTTTTTCGTTTCTTCTCATTTGTTTTTTAATTAGCTTCATCTTGACTGTGAGAATGTTAAGCTATGGGTGTATCTCCTATTTCTTTCTTTGCCTTTCTCTTTCTGGATGACCGGAGAAATGGGGTGGGTGGAAGGGGAGGGGGTGAGCTTGGGGTGTGGAATGCTACTCTTTACCATCTTCACCATCCTTATATATATTTTTTTCTTTGTTTTGTTGTGTTTTTTTCCCCAAAATTTTCCTTATGTTTTCTTGCTGTTTGCTTTTCTATTTGTTTTGTATATCTGTCCCATGAGACATTTCTGGGTGACAACCGAAAAAAAAAAGAGATAGAAGTATAGAGCGTGAAAGTGAAAGTGGAAGGCAGGTGACTCCATATCCAGGGATAACACTCACCATTTACTTACCCATTTTGTAGACGAAGTTGTGAAACCGTGGACATAAAATTTTATTTGTTGTTGCGCTGAAACAGAAAGGAAAGGCAACAACGGAAGAAAAAAGGAGATCTTGACCGCAAGGTGGAAAATGCTTCGCGTCGTGTCGTTGGGCTCAGTTGTGAGTGACCCGCGCTTCTACCGTGAGCAGAAAAACGGAGTCACACTGTATCCACTAGGCTACACCATCGAGCGCGGTGTCTTTGTTGCCGCGGATGCGACGGGCCCCAACGACCGGACGCGTGTTCTCCTCCCCGGCGAGGACGGCGCCGACAGACACGTGGCGGACGTGTACTTCACGGCGTCGATCAAACAGGGGTCCGATGGCGGTCCGCTCTTCGAAGTAATTCGCAGCGACGCGCCGGAGGTTGTGCACGGCGGCGATGATCCCTTCACACCGTGGCGGAAGGCGTTCGAGGCGGCCGAGGAGGATTTCCCGGATCGCGTGGAGGAGATTCTGAGCGAGAAGCGCGATGCGCGAGGATCGCTCGTGGTGCGCGGGCAGAAGTGGTATGGATTGTCATTTGATTCTATTTTAGCGCTTTTGAGGAAGCCGTCGGGTTCTCAGGACGTCAAGAGCTCAGCGCGTTCATCGCAGAAGGGAACAAAGAGATCTCGAGAGACAAGTGTCTCTGCGTCTGCTAATGCTGCAACACCAACGACAACGACATCAAGAGCAAAGAGGGGTTCACAGGTGAAGAACTCTGTGGAGAGTTCGCAGCAGAGTACGATCCAGACGGATGCATCTGCTCATGCCACGAAGCGACGCATGTCGACGAAGAACACCACCACGAGTAACGACAGGAGTAAAAAGACGTCGAAGGCCAATAATAAAAAAAATGATGATAATGATGATGATGTCCCCCTCTCTGTGTTAGCTTCCCGTAAAATGAATAAAATTGAGGAGGCGTGCCCGGCGTGTGGCCTCAAATCACCATTTTGCCCCGTGACAGGTAAACCACATGGGGTAGGTGAGCAAAAGAAACAGAAAGGGACATCCGCGGCAACAGGAAGGGAGGATACACTAGGAAAATCACGTCGGACTTCAAAAAGTGCGGATGGAACGTCGCTCGGTGCGGTCGAAAAGGCAGAAAAGAAGCCGAGAAGAAAAAGAATTCGTGAGGTTGATACAAACGACGGGGAGGATGCATCGTCCGCTAAAATACCTAGTGGGGAAAGTGTGAATAAAGCAAAGACCAGGCAAAAGAGAGCAAAGAAGGGAGAATCTGATCAGGGGAAGGGAAAAGACGACCAGCCAGAAGAATTAACCCTTAACAACAAGAGGAGAAAAGTCTCATCAGATCCAGATGATGTCCCTTTGGTGTTGCGTCTGGCAAGGAATATCGCGAATAAATTGGAAGCAGAGAACACAAGTGCGGCAGCACCGTCACCAAAGCTGACTCCACCGTTATGGAGACCACCGCTTGCAGCCCCCGAGTCAAATAAGGCGCTGCATGTGCTTCAACGCCTTATTCGTGGGGAGGGAGTTATCCACGTTCCTTTTGCTTCCTTGCTTCATCTCCCGTTAGTACCTGCAGCGAAAGCGCGAGGGCCGAAGAAGAAAAATGATGAGAATGGCACGAGCGCGGAAAATATTGGGGCGGAAGGCACGGATAACAACGACAACACCACCTCCACCAGCGCGGGTGCTTCCACAACGGCTGGAAAGGCGGAGAAGAGTAATAAAGCGACTGAAGGAAAGTACAAACATCCACTTGAAATTACAGACGTAGCTATTAGTGTGGCAGGGAAACGATACGTAAAATTTATGCAGATGTACGTGAGTGAGAGGACAAAAATGGATCTGCTAAAGAAATCCGACATCATCCCAACTGTTCCAAGGACACGCCTCGCCATTAACAAACAATTGAACAAGGACGATACTTCTGCTCCTGTTTCTACAGCAGCAGATGATGACAATAAAATTAAACCGGAGCTGCAGAATAGCTAAGGGGAAATTATTTTACATACATACAGATGAGTGACGGAACAAAAAACAAAAGAAAAACTACAACAACAACAGAAACAGAGAAGCAAAACGTGATAAGATGAGCGAGTAACAGAAGGGATGAGGAGGAAGGCATCACAGAGGGAGAGAGATGAGATGGAAACATGGGATCAATGTTTAACAAAACAGCAAGAGCGAAAAAAAAGATTGAGGGCCAGATCTGTTCTCTTGTTTTGCTTTTGCTGCTGCTCCTTTTTTTACCGACCGCTGAAGGGTGGGTGGGGAATATATGTGAGAGTCATTTGCCCCCTTTTCATGTTGTATTTGAGTGAATGAGTGTCAGACTAAGCATTTCTTCTTTGGGATGCCAAAAGGCGTATTGCTGCGAGTTTTTGTCTTGTCGTGTTGGATTGGTTTTCTTTTTTTTTTCTTTCCCTTTTTTTGTTGGCTATACGCTTACGTTTGTGCTCGTCTCTGTTTGCTTGTCTGTGTGTCTGTGTATCTGTGTGTGTGTGTGTGTGTGTGTGTGTTTGTCCGCTTTGGGGACCCTAAGATTTTTGTCTGCCGTTTTTTTTTTTTGCAGAGTGGAACTTGCACATTGTCTTTTTTACTTGTTTTTTTTTTTGTGTGTGTGTGTCGCGGTTGGTGTTCTTTTGGTTTCTGGGTGCTGGAGTCCTGATAGGAGGAACTGTGTGGGTGTGTGTGGTGCGTGGTGGGTGGAACTGTGTCTCTATCTCACTCTGACAAGAGAACGGAAAAAAGAAGGGGAGAGAAAGAAAGTCCGCCCGGAAAAAGAAGGGGTCGTATCCCTCCACCTCTCACGTACATACATATACATATAAATATAAATATACGTATATATGACCTTCACGCGAACATGGTGTCGCTATGGCGTGACGACATTCCGACAGTCGAAGATCAGTGATCGCTTTCAGCTCTTGATCACAAAGAAGGAGGTGGAGTGCGACTACGTCGGCGTCGATGCAACGGCGCTTGTTGCCACTGGACTGCGACTTGCAAAAAACGTGTCGACAGAGCAGCGACGGCACAAGGAGGTGGCACGCCATGTGGCTCAATCATTGCAGCAGCTTCTCAAGAAGGTACGCTGCAAGAAATCTCTTCTTATTGTTATGGATGGTGCAGAGACATTGTTGAAGGCTGAACGGACACGGAGTAGTAGCGTGACGCGGAAGCTTGAGAGCCGTCTTATGCGTTTACCTGGAACAGCACTCATGCAGGCAGTTGAAGAACGCATAGTACGCATGATGCCAGAGCGACAAATCTTACCTGGGGAAGTTGTGTTCTCCGGCACGTGTGTTCATGGATGTGTGGAGCAAAAAATGTCTGCATGGGCATTGGATTTGGCGGCTCGCGACACATTTAATGGGAGTGCTGATTCCCTTTGCCTTATTGGGGCATCCGAGCTGTACTTGAATGTGATGGCCCTATCCCCTTTCTATAACATTACTAGCGTTGTACAAAATAATGCTGATCTGCGACAGATGCGTTTACAAGACATTCTTGAATGGCTTGAACTTGATAAGAGGGCCAAGGAGGGAGAGAGTGTTGCGATTGCAAAAATGCGCACGGATATTCTTTTCTTGTTTCTTCTTGCACATGGCGCTTCAGCAACAGAGCTCAGTCATCTTCCAGGTTTGGGCTTCCATGAGTTGGTAGAGTGGTATGTAAAGATCACGACAGGTTCCATTAGCGGTGGTAGTGGTAGTAATAGTCCATCATCTGATGGAACTGAAGACACTTTTTTGTTTAAAGATGCTCCCGGGAATACACTCTGTTTAAATCTTAATTTATTGTGCCATATCATGCAGCTGGTGGCCAAAAGAGAGGCGGTGCCTAGAGCAGACGCGGCATGCGAGATGTACTTGGAACACGTTCTGCAGACACATGCCATGCTGTGTCTTGGTGGAGCACCGGACTATAATTATCATCACTCTGCAGCTTCCACAACTACTTCATCATCACCGTCGCTGCAGATGAACACTACAGTTCTCAATCTCTCTCAGTTCGTTAGCCACATTAGCGCACTTCGTGCCTCATCGCAGTACCGTGTTGCCCGCTGTGCTGCACCACGCACCAGTCATACTTCTTTAGCTGAGACGACTAATAGTAGCAGTAGTAGTGGTGGTGGTGGTGGTGGATCAACATCGCCCAGTAATCGTCCCTTGACGGCCGCTGAGTACACAATTCTCTGCCAATCTTTACCGGCAACCGTGGAGAGCTTGATTCATCAGTACGTTGGTGTTGCACCCAAGCCCGATGTTGGTAAAATGATCACATCTGCTAACACCGCAGAGGCCCATCGAATTGTGCAAGAGGTTTTATCGTATTCCAATCCTGTGAAGCCGCACAAGTGCCTGTGCCTTTCCCCGTCGTACTGTTGGCTGCAGAGTGAGAAGACACAGCTTTGGCGATTTGAGTACGTTGATGTTGGGGTCCGTAGTTACCAGGAAGAGACGCGTCGCCACCGGAACGCCATAAAAGGTCTCACGTTGGAAGTAAATATGTCTAGTGATGGCCCGTCGTACTTTAATTCTGCAACTTCGACGTGGAGACCAATTCCTGAATTTCCATGTGGTGCGGAAGAAGTTGACAGTCAACAAACAGCACCAGAAGAAGAAGTGAAGGATACAGAAACTGAAGCTAAAACAATAATAGAGAAGAATGATGAACCTACGGAAGAGTGTAAGACGACTACTCGTTTAACTGGAACTAACAAGAAGGAAAGAAATCTGCCTGCTTCCACAAAGCGGACAACGTTAAAACTACTTACATGGAATGTTATGTTTGATCGGTACAGTGGAAAGCCCACTCCTTTAGGAAAGCCTGGTATCGATTGGTGTTCCCCCAAGCGTTACCCCGTCCTTGCAAAACTTATTCAAGAAGAGGATGCAGATGTTGTTGGAATGCAGGAGGTGGAACCTGTTTTCTGGGAATTTCTTTCCAAACAGTCTTGGATGCGTGAGAATTATTATTTTTCATGTGGCTATTCGAGTCCATCCATTACACCGTGGGGTGTACTCATGCTGGTCCATCGCCGGCGCTTTCCAGTGCAGGGTCTCACATTTCTTAATGTGCCTGCATGGGCAAATCATGTTTCTTTAATGCCTGTCGTGTGCCTGAAGTTGCCTCACGGGCCAGTACACGTCGCTGCTGCACATCTCTTGGCTCCTTACAGCAAGTCGCATGAGACCGCACGTACTTCCCAAGACTCTGCACTGCGTCACCACATGGTTAAGACATTAACAGGCGATGTTGTGACGATGGGAGATTTTAACGACTGGCCTACGAATGAGTTCCTCATGCCAGCAGAATCACAGTACATTGACTGTTGGCCTCTTCTTCATCCAAAGGATCCTGGTAAAACCATGGACGAGACGAATACATTCTGTAATCTGAAGGTAGAGGAAATGTTCTTTGGACGTTCGGATAAAATGTTCCTACGTAGCCGACGCCTCGTTCCTACGGAGGCGCATCTCGTGGGGACTAAAAGTGTGAATGACGTGAATGGAGACAAAAATGCTCCGGCCTATTTGTTTCCCTCAGATCACTACGGTGTAAGCATGACGTTTACTGTGAAGCAGAAATAACCTCACCCCACACCCACCCTCAATCCGTGGATGCGAGATAACTATATATGCTTTCGTATCCTTTTTGCAATTATTATTTTTTTTTTTTTTCACCGCTGCTGCTGTGCATATTTTTTTCTTGAGTATGTGTTCCCTTCTGCCTGGGTGCAGCCATTAATATCCTTTGCATCATGTGAATGTGCGTGCAGTCGTTAGTTGGATTCCTGTTTTTCTTTTTCTTTTTCTCTCTTTTTTACTCTTTACTTCCTTTAAAGCAAAAACAGAAAGGGTGGAAGATGACCCACCGTGCGATTTGTCCCACTTCATTGTTTTTTCTTCGTTCCTCTTCCTGCAGGACCTGCTGGCGTCGCCCTTTGTTCGTTCCAGTTCTGCAGTGTGCATCGCCGTTGACTTTTCCCACATGTTCCTTTTCCACAGCAACGGGTGCTGGCGGTGATACGGGCAACAACTCCACCGAGGATGACTACGTCTTTGACCCCACTCTCAGTGTACAGAAGGATGCGGCGGTAAGCATGGCCAAGAAAAGCCTCGATACCATTATACACGATATCCTCCCTGCAAATGCACCCCAGTCAGCAGTACAAAAAGTGCAAGCCTACCTGCAGCAGCACCCGATTGACACTCTCATCACGCAGCAGACGGTTCATATTACACACGTGGAGGATCCCGACTCGGGCGCTGAGGTGAAGATGTCGTTGAGTCCATGCGAATTGTCCGAAGCGCTGGCGCAGGCGCAAGAGCGCGGGATGAATCTCGTGCAGATGGGCGCACGCGGGGATGTCGCCTACTGCCGCATACGCCGTGAGACTCCCCGCATTTTAGCACTTGTGGCTGCAGAGCTTGAGGCGATGTCTGAGCAGGAGAAACATCGCGCAGGTGGCGGCGGGGATCAGGCCGAGACGAAATTACGCGAACTTATCGATCACCAGTTTAGAGACGTTGTGGATGCACATTTTGTTGGGTGGAAAAGTAAGAAGATAGTGGAGGATATAAAAAAACGACATCCCGTGAAAATTACCATTAAGGAGTTTCAGTCTCCCGATGCGGCGATTAGTAAGATACGAGAAATGTGTCAGGCGATGCAGCGGTACGCCGAGGAAAAGATGATTTACCATCACTTTACGAGTATTGTGGCAAATGACAGAGAGGTGAGTGTTTCCTTTGTGCCTTCTGTGCCTGGAGCAAAGAATGACTTGTGGAAACACATTAAATACCCCGGAGAGAAGGAGTGGGCGCATGCAAATAAACGCATGGAGGAGGCATGCCGCAAAAGCGGTCGGTACGGTACATACATGAAGAGCAAACAGCTGAAGCCGCGTTCGTTGGGGCAGACATTTTTTCGCGTGGACAAGTACGGTAGGAAGATGGAGTGAATGGGGAAAACAAAACGAGTTTGTAAAGCAACTCTTCTTCTTCTTCTCCTTTCCATTCCAACAAGAAAAGGCAAATGATGAGTAAATGAATTTGATTTGGCAAAGGAGGAATGAGTGACGAAAACGAAAAGAGGAAAATATGGAAGGCGGACTTGTGTGCTGTGACGTGTGTTTCACCAGTTATTACTACGTTCTCTCTATCTCACTTAATATACATCCTTTTTTGATTTTTACTTCCCCTTCTTTTTGTTTTTTTCTCTTGCAGGATTTTCAATGACTGTTCGCATTTTTTTCCCCCCATTATCAAATGAATGGATTTCCTTGTTTTTTTTCTCTCTCTCTCTTTTTTTTTGTGTGTTTGTGCTTAAGATATATTGCTTGGGGGTGGAGAGGAACTGACTGGATTATGGGCTCTGGTTTAACAAGGGAAACTTCCCACTTATTCGTTCAGAATGAACTCTCCCCCGTGAGAACGACATCGGCGCGATCTTCATCGACGGACCCATGTCTTCTCTCGTCGCCGGCGGTGTCGTCTGTAACCAAGACCCAGCTGATTCATTTCATAGATGTCCCCAACGCGGATGACGACAGCGAAAAGAAGATGCAGCGGAGGAGTGCTACACTCAATACAGATTCAGCTGCTGGTGGCGATAATAATAATAATAATAATAATAATAATAATAATGTTGGTTCTGCCAAACTCAATAATGTACATAGTGTAAGTCGGGAACATGAGAGGCAAGCCAATAACCGTAATGATGAGGGGAGGAAGGCAAAACAGAGAGGGAAAGAGGCGGAGGATGATACCAAGAATAATAGTAATGGTTTTGACAGTGAGCGGCGTTCCGTGCCTCTAAATCTCAGTGGATGGTTTTCAGGAGTCATGAAGAGCAAACCGCGTGACTCACTTACCGCAGATAAGGACATGATGTCTGCTGACACACTAAACGGAATGACATTCAATTCTCTATCCCCTCTTTTGGAATCCATGAAACCATTGATACTCCCAGAAGGCTCAAAAGCGATGAATGAAGTCGATGCTTTTATTAAAGCAAGCGCATTCCGCGATGAGAAGGCTGCTGTGCTGCTCTTGCCATCATTGCACTCAGAAAGAGGCATATTCACTGCGCCTGAGCCAGCAGCAGTTAGTCCCCATGCTTTCCGCAGAACTACACCGCCACCTTCTAGACGGGAAGAAAAGAGCGCGTGTCTTGTGAGGGATCCAAATATTCTTCCACGGTCTCTCTTTTGTTCACCCCCTGCGAATGAAAAAGACTTATTATGTCCGCTAACTATGCACTCTCCCAAAAAAATACCCGATGCTGTTTTGCCGTCTTCTTCTGATCGTCATGTTCCTGTGTCACACGATAACAATGATGATAATAATTCAACGCAGCAGTGTAATAAGACACCCCACCTACATCTTCCAAGTGTAAGGAAAGAATTCCGGACGTCACCTCTATTGCAGCTGCAGAATTATTATGCTTCACATCGTGGGGGAGCCGGAACAGCTTCGGTAGGAAGAAAATCCATGAGTGAGAATGTGCGTGAACAGTGCATGGGAGATTCACTTGCAGTTGGCAATATCAAGAAATCCCCAATGAAAGAAAACGTGAAGCAACAATACACTCCAACGCAGCTGCTGCAGCCGTCAATTAATAATATTACTAATAATGGTAATAACAGTGTTGGCGGTGGTAGTGCAGAAGTGGGCATGACGGGAGTATGTTTGTGTACAGGCACCTCTTTTCTAGCGGAGGACACAGTGAGTGATAATAAGGAGAAGGAGGAGCCCAACACTTTCTCAACATTGCGTCGCTCCAGGTCGCGTGTTGTGTCGTTTACCGAAGTCGCTTTTGTTTCTGACCCCCTCCCGTCGATTTTCCCATGTGGTTCTGGGAAAGAGTGCGGGCCGCCACAGATGGTTTTACCTTCACATGCGGTGGATAGGGCGGGAAGTGATGGGCGCACAATGGATGATGATGACGATGCACTTCAAGGCATGAGCGGAAAAGAATCAACAAAGATAATAAACAACGACACCGACCCGGAATTATTGTTTTCTCTCCTGGGGGAAGAAACCAGTAACGATAAAACGATAATGAGTGGAAGCTCATTTTCCTCTCTCACACGAGCGAGGGGCTCTAACAACAACACTGCTGCTATTATTACTTCAGATGTGAGCTTAATGCACCCAGTCATTAAGACATGTGCACCTGAAGTGCATAATAACAACGTTAATAGTGCCGCTACTGGCTCTTTGTCTGCATGTGATCACCCCTACCACTGCCGAGAGGGAGGTTTTGCTTCCACTCAGGGTGAAAGTTTTGACTGCAGTTTGACGCCGATCAGCTGCGGCTTGGACAGCTACGACGCTGCTCGCTCGTCCTCATCACTGCGAAGCAATTGGGTGCTTCTCGTTGAGAGGCCGCAGCGGGAAAATCTGGCGAAAAAAAAGCGTAATTACCGTGCATGTGAGGATTAATGTGCTTCATTGATCTAACGCCACTGAAGAGACGACAAGAACTCCAGCCAGAGAAGAGAAGAGAAAAAGAAACCAGTTGGGAATTCTTCATGGAGGGGGAGAGTAAGAAGAGTGGTCTTTATTATTAAAATTTTTTTTTTGTATTACTTATGAAAGTATAAAATAACGGTGCTCTTTTTTTTTTAATTTTTTTTATCCTTTCCTTTGTATTCCTTTCCCTTAAACAAATAAGAAAGAGGGAAAAAGGTTTGGGGGGACTTGAAAAGAAAATGCATCGCCTACGAAATATCTGAGCACTCGTGTAACACGGGTGCCAGATAATTTATTTAGTTGCTGTATCATTTCTTTTTTCTTGTGTATCCTTTCACTTTTCTTTTTCCTTTTTTTGTAATAGGTGGTTTATTCATATCTGCATAGGCATCTTGCTCTTTTTCCCCCTTTTTGTTTGGTTGTCTGTGATACCACAAATAGTGTTGATAATCCTTGAATGTCTTTTTTTCTTTTTTTCTTTTTTTGTTATGTCTGCTGGCATGTATGCACACTACTCGCTTCCGTGCCCACGCAAGCAAGGTCCAACGTACATGAGTTCTGCTGTTGATTTAAAGGGGTATAATTTGTTTTTTTATTCGTTTTTTTTATTTTTTTATTTATTTATTTATTTATTTTTCTTTTTGGTGACATGTCCCATTTCTGTAAAAAACGAAATGAAGATGAAACTGGAGACGATTGTCCATGGAGTGGATTGTTAGTTTGTGATGTTTTTTTTTTAGTTTTCCTCCCCCTCTTCTCTCTTGTCAAGCCGCAGTTGCTTTGTTCCCTAGCGTAAGTGAAAGAATAAGGTGAAACCTTTTTATTCATTTTCTCCTTTCTATCAGCATGTATCGTATCTTCTCTTTTCGCTTTCAGAATCACTACAACATCGTTTTTTACGTTTTTCTTTTCTCCTTTTCTTTCTCAGTTTTTTATCAGCTCTGACATCAACAGCAAAAGGTGATTAAAAAAAAAAACAGCTCTTTGGCTCGTGGGAATATTACATTAATTCATGCAGTCCGCAACTAAACAGCCGGAGCAGCAGCAGCAGCCATCTACTACTACTACTACCACTACTACTAATAATAATGTAGGGACTGCTCCTCCTGTTGTTGTTCGCAGGCGTGGGCGTGGTACGTTCAATCAACCGCTGCGTGCCGACGAGTCCCACGCCAATAGCCATAGTAACAATCATAATAGTAGTAACTCGCGAGCTAATTTTACCGGCGACGCTGCGTCTGTTCTCACGGCCATCACGACTACAGTTCTCCCCGCCTCGCCGCCGCCGCCGCTGCAGTCGTTCCGCCCCCCGGAGGAGGACCTCGCGGCGGAGTACGGTGGGCAGAAGCGCGACATCCCGCTGAACATCCGCGAGAACTTCGGCGTCTGCGAGACGGAGCACGAGGCGGACACCGTGCGGCAGCTGCTCTTCCGCGGCGAGAAGCGGCGGCGCTACTGCGTCATCGTCGGCGAGCTGCAGAACCCCGCGCGGCCAATAACGCTGAAACTCTTCGGGCACAAGGGATTGAAGCCGTTCAAGCTGCAGAATAAACTTATACGGCTCGTGAATATAAGTGTAGGGAGACCGCGTCAACCGCGGCCGGTGATAGCGGGAGAGAGAGGGAATGAGAAGGATAATGGTAATGATGAGGATGATGACAACAACAGTAATGAAGAAGAAGAAGAAGAAGAACAGAAGAGGAAGCAGGAGACAATTGATAATTCCGACAAGGAGGGGGATCATCCTTCTCATGTTGGTACTGCTCTCGGTGACTTCAAACAAAAGGACGATGGATCTGCTCTAGATCAGCAACAACAACAACAACAAGAGCAAGAGGATGACACAAAAAGAGTATCACTACCACCCCCACAACCACAGGAGCAACAGCAACCAGAACAACTACAGGACGATGAGGTGCACGGGGAAAAGACTAAAGAGGAAAAGGAAGAAAAACAGCACGAGGAACAAGAGCAAGGAGGAAATTTAGAGCATCGTGACATGAAAGATAATAGTAGTAGCAATCACAACAACAACAAGACCCATTCTTATGAAGATGTGGATGGCTATGCGGATGAGGACAATGTTCTCCCACTTACAGTTGAATTGCGTGGTTCCAATGCAGCCAATATTGGCCAGCCATCTTCTATGGCAAACAGTCCTGTACTTACGGCGACACGCTTTGACACACTTCAGAATTATTTCTTTAATGAGTTCAAACATCTCCTTAGCTTGGAAGATGTTCGTATGCAACACGTTTCTATCAACCTGAACCTTGGTGCGGCGTATTGCTGCCTCGCACGTGAAGGGTCATACAGCACACCTTTGAAGTATGCCACATTCAGTGAATTTGTACAGCGTATGAATGAGGAATCCATGCAATTATATTTTATTAAGGATGCCCCAACCTGTGTCTCACGTGCTGTAGATAGAGAGTGTGGTGCCCGTCAGTCTGAGGCAGCCTTTTCTCTCGTAAAGATTTGCTTTTTTTCGAATGAACGACAAAGTCGATCTGTCGCACGTGCCATGTGGGATGCACATGAAAATCGGTTTGTCTTACTTGACATGGAAAACTCTGGAGTTACATTTACATGGACAGTATTCTCTGTGGATGAGTCTGGCTTGGCTGCTGCACCCGTAGCCTCTGGCTCTAGAGGCTTGGACGATATGGGTAAGGGTATGGGAGACAACGGCGTTACTTGCATTCGTAAGAAGACTGTAGCGTTTCCATTTGAACTTGAATTTCATGCATATCGTCGATGGAAGCAACACTCTGAGCATCCTGCGGCTCCGATTGCAGAGGCCATTCTTGATAAATTGTCTCTCGCTGAACACAACTTGATTCACTACGGCTCAACCATTGGATATGAGAACATGGATTTCTCCCACATTTGCGAGGTCGATGCGGAGTCGGAGGATTTCAATGTGGAGAGTATCATCGTTGAGCACACGTCACGTGTGAAGCCGCGCGGGACAGACCTCACCGTGGACAGCACATCATCATTATGGATTGAAAACTTCCCAGCTGCAAGAGCCCTTAAGAACCGCATTGCGCAGGGAATGGTAGGCGGCCCGGCAATGCAGCAGACGACGACACGCGAGAAGCCGCGCGGGGGTCGTGGAGGTCGTGGGCCCGTGCCGCAGCAGACGCCGACAGACCAGAAGCCAATGACGCCTGCATCGCGGCTGACATTCTTCCGCTCCCGCGGCAGCACGCTGCACTGGAAGCTTAGGCCCGGCTGCAGCGCGGAGGAGAACTTAGCGCCGCTGAGCGAGGCCCTTCGCTTCGCCCAGCAGGTGATCAATACTGCCAATGAGATTGAACGTACATCTGTGCGTGGTGGGGCTGCTCCAGATGCTCTGTAAAATGTGAGACAATCGTACGAAGAAGAAAAGAAAAAGGGGGAGGGAAGGGCGGGAAACAAAAGAAGACCAAAAGTTTGAGACAGCCATTTTTTTTCTTTTTTTTTTTTTTGCGCATGCACAACCTTCTCACTCACTTCTTTTCCTCCTTTCTTGACGCATTATTCTTTCTTTCTGTTTCTTCTTGAGATTTTTTTTGGAACAGTTGTGAAAGATGATAAACTGATTCATGCATGCCGTTCTGTTAGTCTGTCTGTTTGTTTGCTTGTATGAGTTGAATACCTTTTTCTTTTAGAGTTTGGTCTCCTTTTGTGTCTCTGTCTCTTCGCTTCGACTTTTATACGGTCCTCTTTGATTGTGCGTCATCAATTTCACTAGCAAGCCAGAACCAAAAAAAAAGAAAACGTATTACGCATAAGGTGATACCTGAAGTAATCCGAGTGTGAAGAATATGACGCTGCAGGACCCCGAAGCCTTTATTCATCTGCAGGAGCAGATTGTCATGGTGAAGCATGTCTTTAGCAATGCTTTGGCAAAGGAGCTCAATCTGCTGGAGGTACAGGCCCCGCTGCTCTCTCGCATTGGTGACGGAACGCAAGATAATCTCTCTGGGTTTGAGAAGGCCGTGCAAGTGAAAGTAAAGGAGATTCCAGAGTCATGCTTTGAAGTGGTGCACTCACTGGCCAAGTGGAAGCGACAGATACTTGCTGACCACAAGTTCCCTGCAGGTCGCGGGATTTATGTACACATGAAGGCTCTTCGTGTTGAGGATGTTCTTGACAGTGTGCACTCTGTTTTTGTTGACCAGTGGGATTGGGAGCTTGTAATATCGTCGTCGGATCGTAATTTACCTTTTCTAAAAAAAATCGTCGAACGTATTTACGAGGCAATGCGCCACACGGAAGAAGTTATCTGCTCCAAATACAATTTGGAGCCTGTGCTTCCCGTCAGTATTCAGTTTCTGCACACAGAACATGTGCTGAAAATGTTCCCTGACATGGACCCAAAGGAACGTGAACGCGCCATTGCGAAGAAGTACGGAGCTGTATTCCTCATCGGCATTGGCGGTAAGCTAAGCAGCGGTGACCGCCACGACATGCGTGCACCGGACTACGATGATTGGTCTACTCCCGTGGATGCAAGTCACCACATTTTTCCCGACGGACATCCCAGCATGAATGCCCTGGCGTCACTGGAGGGGCTGAATGGAGACATTCTTGTATACAACCCCGTCCTGGATGATGTGCTGGAGCTGAGCAGCATGGGCATTCGCGTCGATGCTGCGACCCTTCGACGCCAACTCGCTTTGCTGTCGACCGAAGACCGTCTAGAATACGTGTGGCATAAGCGGCTGTTGGCAGGTGAATTCCCGCAGACAATTGGAGGTGGAATCGGCCAAAGTCGTCTAATAATGTTCCTTCTCAAGAAAAGACATATCGGAGAGGTACAATGCAGTGTTTGGCCCAAAGAAGTGCAGCGGGACTATCCTGTCTTGTAAAATGACTACACTAAAAAGAAAGGAAATGAAGCAAGGAGGGAAAAAAAAAACAAGAAAATAAAGAAGATAACAAAAAAAGAGGAGGCAGGATTAAAGGTCAACAAATAGCCTGAGATACATGATTATAATCGCTTTTCGTTTTGTTTTAAAGAATTATGCCTTGTTACTATATGCTATGAAGAGAGTGAACGTGTGCATATATGTCTGTGCGTGAGTGAACCTCAGGTAAAATGATTAAGAGCTTCATTCTCTGATCTTATTACCACAATAAAAATTAATCCAACTGGGCTAATGTTTTATTCTCTTTACCTTCCTTATTTTGATGGTTTGGTATACATATATATATATATATATATATATATATATATATATATATATTGTCTGTGCTCGTTTATCAATCCGGTATACCCTTCTCACCTTCTTTCTTTGTGTATGTATGTATGTATGTATTTGCTTGCCTGTATATGTGCTTTTACTCTTGTTGGATGTGTTTCAGAGGTATCTGTTGAGCAAAATAAAAAAAAAGGAACATCAAAGAAAATCCCAAGGAAAAAGAACAAGAGACCAAGCCATGACAAGTATCTATGACTTTGAGGTCAAAGGAGCGAATGGTCAGCCGTACGATCTCTCGCAGCACAAGGGGCACCCGCTGCTGATCTACAACGTGGCCAGCAAGTGCGGCTACACGAAGGGCGGGTACGAGACGGCGACGACGCTCTACAACAAGTACAAGGACAAGGGCTTCACGGTTCTCGCCTTTCCATGTAACCAGTTTGCTGGGCAGGAGCCCGGGACGGCGGAGGAGGTGAAGGAGTTCGCCTGCTCGCGGTTCAAGGCTGAGTTCCCCATTATGGCGAAGATTGACGTGAATGGTGACAAGGCCCATCCGCTGTTCGAGTTCCTGAAGACAACAAGGCCCGGCATTCTTGGAACCAAGGCCATCAAGTGGAACTTCACGTCGTTCCTCATTGACAAGAATGGTGTTCCTGTTGTACGCTTTTCGCCCGGTGCGTCGGCCGATGAGATTGAAAAAAAACTCTTGCCGCTTTTGAATGCAAGCAGTTAAATTGATGGTGCACACTAGTTGTCAAGGCTTTCAGTGTACGGTTTTTTTTCGGTTTCTTTTCGGTTTTTTTTTTTTGTGTGTGTATACTAGGTTCATTGTACGCGTTTGTTCGTTTTGTAGTGTTGTTTACAAGGAGTTTAATCTAGCTCTTGTTATCCAACAAGAGCTAGTTCTGTTTCTTTTTTTTTCTGATGGTGGGTGGGGGTTATTACCTTTATCTCTGCGAGTGCTTTTACGTATATATCCATGCGTACGTAAATATAGTACTATTTACTTTGAACTGGTTGATTTTAATTTTATAGTGATGGGTGGTGGTGGTGAGAATTCTGTTGTGCGGATGTTGGCCCACTCTTATTTATCTATTTATTTTGGCTTCTGCTTGCTTTTCCTCTCCATCTCTCCTGCAGTGACGTACAAGGTGCTGAACTATGATTCATTGTGGCAAATTACTACGAGGGGCCGCCATGAAAAATATCTATGACTTTCAGGTCAAAGGAGCGAATGGTCAGCTGTACGATCTCTCGCAGCACAAGGGGCACCCGCTGCTGATCTACAACGTGGCCAGCAAGTGCGGCTACACGAAGGGCGGGTACGAGACGGCGACGACGCTCTACAACAAGTACAAGGACAGGGGCTTCACGGTTCTCGCCTTTCCATGTAACCAGTTTGGTGGGCAGGAGCCCGGGACGGCGGAGGAGGTGAAGGAGTTCGCCTGCTCGCGGTTCAAGGCTGAGTTCCCCATTATGGCGAAGATTGACGTGAATGGTGACAAGGCCCATCCGCTGTTCGAGTTCCTGAAGTCAACAAGGCCCGGCATTCTTGGAACCAAGGCCATCAAGTGGAACTTCACGTCGTTCCTCATTGACAAGAATGGTGTTCCTGTTGAGCGCTTTTCGCCCGGTGCGTCGGCCGATGAGATTGAAAAAAAACTCGTGCCACTTCTTGGCGGGTCTAAGCTATAAAGGGACGAATATGTGTATTATTATTTTCTTGCAAGTGAGGATGGCAGTAGAAGAGTTATTTTGTCGGAATAGTACTTGCGTTTTTGTCATGCTTTATGGTCTTTAATGTTTTTTCATCCCTTTCTACAAAAGTGCGCGTCTGTGTGCGTGGGTGGGGTAATGTCAACAAGTGATGATTTTTTTTTGCTTTTTTACTTTATTTCGTTCTGGTTTTTTAAGCTGTTCGGAGAGAAAACAATTTTTCTGTCTCTCTCTGTCTGCCTGTCTGCTGTCTGTTTGTTATTGTTTTCAATTTTTTTTTCCTTTTGTTCTTTTTGCCCGTTGTTTTTCCCTTCTATTTGCACTGAAAACCCGCTCACTCATACACGCCAAAAAAAAAAAAGAAGTATTAGAAAAGAGATAAACTGGAAAGCGAATAATTCATAAAGAAGAAACTGGTAGGGGGGGGGGGAAACGACTCATCGGGCTGGTGAAAGGAAAGGGAAAGAATACAAAGACAAAAGAAATCAGGAGAAATACACAAATAGAAGGGCAGACCAACCTTAAACACAGGAAAAGGGAGAAAACAGGATTTGAGTTGGAGCGAACCCCATGACAGCAGAAGAGACAGATACGGCTCATGGCTGTATTTACGACTTTCAGATACTAGACAGCAACCACCAGTTATATGATCTCTCGCAGCACAAGGGGCACCCGCTGCTGATCTACAACGTGGCCAGCAAGTGCGGCTACACGAAGGGCGGGTACGAGACGGCGACGACGCTCTACAACAAGTACAAGGACAAGGGCTTCACGGTTCTCGCCTTTCCATGTAACCAGTTTGCTGGGCAGGAGCCCGGGACGGCGGAGGAGGTGAAGGAGTTCGCCTGCTCGCGGTTCAAGGCTGAGTTCCCCATTATGGCGAAGATTGACGTGAATGGTGACAAGGCCCATCCGCTGTATAGTTATTTGAAGAGTTGCCTCACTGGGATTGTAGGTGTGCAGGCCATTAAGTGGAACTTCACGTCGTTCCTCATTGACAAGAATGGTGTTCCTGTTGTACGCTTTTCGCCCGGTGCGACGACGGAGGAAATTGAGGCAAAACTTATTCCATTACTCGAGGATGATGGTGGTGATGATAAAAATGTTGGCGAGTCTTCGTGAGGTGTTCGTGTCGATGCACCTGAGACCCATTTAACAATTTGCACCCTTGTTTTTTTTGTGTGTGTTTTCCGCTTAGTGCAAATTCCTGTTCTTTTTTTCCGTTAGTGTTTTTTCTTTTTACGTTGAACCTGAATTTTCGGGATTTCTCTTGTGCCTTTTCTTTTTCTTTCTTCTTCCTTCAATACAGACGAGCGTGTGTAGCGCCTGAAATGATCGCCAATGCCATTCACTTGTTGTATTGTGCATGAGTTTGGTAACAAATATATGGAAGATCATTCCATATGCATGTATGTATCTATGGAGGGGGTTGTAGGTGAATTGGAAATACGCGTATTGAGATAAAAGTAAATAAATAATGGAGACCTTATGCTTTCTTCATTCTTTTTGTTTGTCTTCCTTTCCCTCTTCTCCTTCTTCCATTTATGATGTATTTTGGAGCTTCTGTCTGGAGCATGTTTTTTGTTTTTCTTTTGGCTATTGTTGTCTAATTTTCGGATAAGGTGCCTTTATCCCGGTGGGAGTTGGATGATGAACTCTTAAGGAAAGAGCGAGGGAAATATGAGGATTAAGGCTAAGTGCAAGGGGTTTTATGGGTGATAGTAATAGCAGAGACGGGGTCGAGAGAGAGAGGAGACTGAGAAGGAAGGAGAAGGCGATGAAGAGAAGGAGGGAGAGGAGAGAAAGGGAAAAAGATGAATTGTGATGGATGCTGCAATGTCAGAGCTTTTCTTTTTCTCTTCTTCTTTTTTCCCTCTTCTTTTTTTCTTTTTTTGGTTGTTTGTTTTTTTCGTGTTTTTTTTTTTGTGTCCGTGTGCTATTATTGTTTTGTTTCATCCTTCCATCTGCTGTATTTGACAGTATTTGGGCTATGTGGTTGTAGGTGAGCCAATGGCACCCCGTGCTCTTTTGTTTTTGTTTCTTTTCCCCCTATTCATATGATATCTCTCTCTCCTGTTTTGATCATTATGAATACATAATGAACGTAATGTGTGCAAGTATGCGATTTGCTTCATTTTCTCTTTTTTTCTCTCTTCTTTTTTTTTCTCCTCCTTTTTTGCTTTTTACCTCTGAACGAGTAAGGAGAGTAAAAGGTGGCAGAGGGGTAGGCTGAAGTGCGGGGCCTAGTGTGTACAGATTTGCTTTTATACACGGTTCCTTTATTTCCCTTTTGGGGTTTTCTTTCATTTCTTCTGCACCTTCCCAGCTGAGTGAAAGAAATAGAGAGAGAGAGAGAGAGGCGCCGTATATATATATATATATATATATATATATATTCTTGTGGGTGTGTTCCTGCCTCCACCCACTGCGTCGCAGCATAATGTGTGGGTGAGTGCCCGGCCACTTCTCCTGAGGTGCATGCAAACTCGAGATGAGATGCGCACTCTGTCGATATTGCGTGCGGGGATGCAGGCAAGATATCGCTGCGTTGAACAGCATACAACCCCCACTGTGCAGAAAGCCACCACCACCTTTATCAGTACCGACATTATGGACGACTACTACAACTCTTCGTTACAGGACGGTTACCGAAGAAGCGAGAGGATTCGGCCTGGATGCACTCCAGCGCGGTGAGGTGAGGAGGCGGGCGGGAGTTCGTCTTCATAGTCGTGAGGGATGCCGTGATGAAGCCGACTTGGATGTGGCCACGCCGGGGATGAGGCTGCATACATTGAAGTTTATACTGCACGAGGAGGTGGAGGGCTGCCGTGCGTGGGCCGATGTGGCTGACGGCGCCAGGCATGAAATGAGTCTAGTGCTGGGCGGAGGGGAAATGATGGGAGGGGGAAAAGGAAAAGGAAGAGCGGAGGAGGTTTCTGCTATTCGGGCAGCAATGACTGGGGATGTGCGCACGGGTAAAAGTCGGAATTATATTTTGCTCCTGTTGTCCGCCGTTGCCGCTGTATCGACGGTGCTGAACCACCTGCGACCGCTTTGTTGGGTTGTAAACATGTCCTCAGGACTATCACTTGCATCGGAGGAGGAGTTATTTTTAGTCTTGGATAAACTTTTTGTAGACGACAATATTGTGTCTTGTGTTCTTGCGGAGGTACTTGTTCCCATGATAATTTCTCTGCATACACCCGACTGCATGAGACAAAGACACTACGATGCAATTCTCAAGACAAAGCGAGAGAGGGCTCTGATGTATACAAATGCCGTTGAAGATGTTTTGGAGAGAGATGAATTTAAACCTGAGTTTATTATATCGTCCTTCATGACGGGTGGTGACCTCTGTGGTAATAATAATAATAATAATAGCAGTGCTCTTCACATGGTTACGGAGAGAGAGTTAGTACAGATGAAATCATATTTTCAGAGGAAACTACGGGATCACGTGGCCGTTATTACACAACTGCATCAGAGCAGTGTAGACCACGTGAAGCAGTTTAAGGAGACATATGAAATGCATCAAAAAGCAAATGTGATCTCTAATCCATTCAGTGTTTTTTACCAAAGACATGGGAGGAGTTCTCTTGTAATGACACCCCGTAATAATAATGATAATAATAACAACAATAATGCAGCCGTTCAATCTGTGGATGATAATGGCATGAAACAATCGAGCGTATTGTCTGTCGATACAAAAAGAATATTAAATTCAAGGACTCCTCTTTCTCCTACTAACACAATGAAGGAAACAAGGCTCTCTGCATCGTGTTGGGAGTGTACTGTTTTGGAGATTTGGAAGGCACGCCGTGAAGCTGTCGTTACTGTATTACAGGAGCATTGTTTTATCGATAATAATAATAATAATAATAATAATAATAATAATGGTACCGTTTTGAAAGGAGAAGAGCAAGGGGAAGAAGTGATAGAAGGAGGAAAAAAAGATATGAGACGTCAGTTGAAGGACCGACTTACATCAGTGATGGAGTTGTTGCCTGGGAAACTCTCACGCCAACTTCATCATTTGTTGGGCGCATGTAATCTGGACCCAATTCATTTACTGGATACACTTCAGAGTTGGATTAAGCGTGAGAAGGACGCAGTCGATGAGGAGATGTACACAATGTTGGTGTTGGAGTTTGTTGTCTTTCTTTTAGCTGCGAAGTCTCTTCCAACCAATGGTCATCGTAATGTACTTCCAGAAGTAATGCGATTTTTAAAACATCTGACGAGAGATAAAAGTCAGGAGGGAGATTTCTCTTCATGTCTGCAAGCACTCCCCGACGCATTGATGATATTTCTCATTAATATTATTTTTGTTGCAGAGTTCACAGACACTTCCTCTCACTCAATGCAGTCGTCTTGCAATGTTGTGTACAGCCATCAGTTTTGTTCCCATCTTTCCACGTTGTTGTGGGAGCTTCACTCACCGTGTGCCTTGCAGTACGTGATGTCGATTCTTCATGATGCCACTCGACAATATGACGGAACGACATGTGAAAAGTCTGAAGAATTGTCGGTACTGTTATTATTGATGGGTATTGTGAAGTACGGCAGACGGAATGAAAAGTTCAAATGGTTTCGTTCATCGAAGCAGAGTTCATTGTTTCTCTTGACAGTTCTTGAACTTCTCACGAATACTGTTTTGATGCGTTTGAGGGATATCCCTGTCCGCTTAAAGAGACCACTACCCCGATTTCTTGATGAGTCATTATGGAATATAATTATACCATTGATTATCCTTTCTCTGCAGCACACACAATGTATACAGAAGGACTGTGGGACTGTAGCCATATGTCGACCCATCGAATTGGGTCAACTTCTTGTTGAGGAAATAACACCACGATGGGAATATAGTTTTGTCCCTGCACGACGTCGAGAGAAGAAAAACAAGGAGTGGAATATTTTTTCTTTGATTACTGTGGAAGAGAGGCATAAAGTGAGTAGCACGACTGTAGAGCGTGTGGTGAAGTTTGCCTCTCTTCTTGGAGGGTTGCTAAGAGGCGCTTCTCACTTCTTCCCGCATATTCTACCAGATGGCCGTTGTTTTTCCCGCATGTGTAATGCTGTCGGTGCCATTTTGCATGACGTGGATGATCATACAAGTCATGAGATTATTACACATCTCCTCCGCCTTGTGCCGCCCAATCAAAAGATGGATGTGGAGGCACATATGTCTCTTGTGCGTTGTTTGTCTTACTTGCGACATGGTTGTGTGTTTTGGGAAGAGGCCGTTCGACACTACAGACGAGCCGTGCAGTTTGTGGAGGGTGCAGGTATGAAGAGCCCGTTTACATTGCACCGCCGATCACATGTGCCTTCGGATTTATCGACCGCACGTGTGTTGCGTTGTGTTGGGTCCTCTCCACTTCCTCACAAGTCTCGATGCGTTTTGACGTTAAAACTTGCCGCGTTTGCTCTCGCCTCTGGAGTTGTAATGAATGCGCAGTCGTACTCTTCGTGCTTGCTTAACCTCACGCTGCGGAAGGACGGAGATGTGAAGATGTTTACTGGGGCTCCGTGGTGTGATGCGTTGGAGTGGTACAACGATGTCATGCCACACATTAAACAACAGCAGAACGGCTCAGTACAGCAAGACTCTTTGTGTTTCCAGATGACATGTATACAGAGTTTGCTTGCTGAGGGAAATTGGCCGGAGGCGCTTCTTTCACACCCACTCGCAGACATTGTTCGTGATTATGGTGATCAAAAGGAACTGAACTTGACTCATTTCACTGGGAAGCTTTCTTTCTTGCTGAGGATTTGTGCGGCGGATCGAACCCGAAGTTGTGCCGCTGCCGCAAATTCTTTACTTCAAGTAATTCAAAGTTCTCCTCCTTCTCTTCCTTCTACTACTACTACTACTACGTCTTCTTCTTGTACTCTTATTGATGAGTTGCGGCAGGCGATGCATCTCAAACAGCTGCAACATGTTTGCGAGATTGCCAACACAATTCCTCCTGTTCACTTTCACGTGAAGGGAAAAACTAACGTGCCACTGTTTCAACACGAAGCACCGCTGATTTCCAGGCCTCCTATTTCTTCTTCTTCTTTAAAAGACGAGGGTGAGTGGATGCACTGTTTGCATGCATGTGGGTTTTCTGCGGGGAATCCTCATTGCGCCCACGATGCACTGGTGGCCAAACTGGAAGAGACTGTTTTGCCGTCATGCGAGCAGACAACAACAAGTGGCATTGTAGACTACCCCGCGAATGATGATAACACGCGCCCTCGTCTTGTTCATGTACGTGTGCGTGAGCGTGTGTCTGGTGCCTTTCCTTTTCTTCAAACCGTTTGGTCTGCTGACGACTTTCTGCAGAGGTCACGCGATGCCACTAGTATTGATGGTGGCGGAGAGACGGGGGACGCGGCTCGTGCACGCATGGACACGTGTTACGCCAGCGTCATTGTTCCTCTGCGACGGCTTGAAAGACTGCGAGCGGAGAAGAGGAAAAATCTGCGGCAGCGAAGTGATTTGTCACCACAGTTGGATGGAGGAATTGTGGGAGAGAGGAAATGAATGAATGTGTGTGTCCATACATGCATGAGAAAAAGGAACGAGGGGAATATTTCTGGAGGGATAGATGGGGGAGGGGGAATTACAAGTTATACGTGCAGATGCTAATTTGTGCTTTGCTCCCCGAATATATATATATATATATATATATATGTGGACTCTTTGTTCTTATTGAATTCATTAAAAAACACAAACAAAAAACACATCTCCATGTACACACACAAAAAAAAAATGAAATAGTCAGAAGAAGCAGGAGTGGGGCTGTAATCCAAAGCGAAGTGGAGATGGTGCGTGGTTGTAATACGTGCCTGAGGGCCCCTGTTTTTTGCCGCATTATTGATGTCATGCGAGAAAAGGAGCCGTACGCACGTCCCGGCATTTTGTATCCTATTCGTGTGGAGCTGGGCCCAAATGTGGTGAAGTGCACTCCTCCTGAGCTGCAGGAGATTATCGACAATATGCTTTCTCGATCACAGCGCTTCGCAACGGTCAAGACAGGGACGGTGTACAACGCCAACCAAACAATAGCGACGGATATAAGGGCATACGAGCGCTATGTTATCACCGGAAACATGCGTGGTGGGTACATTAAAGGAGACCACAGGTTTGGACCGCGTCTGACGGGTTATGGAGGCGCCACAACAAAACCAGGGCTGAAGTGGAATGGAGATGACTTATGAGAATTGCAGACGTTTTATTATTGTTATTATTATTATTATTATTCACCCCTCATGAAGCGTAATATACAGATTGTACTATGTTTATATCACTACGTATTGTTTTTCCCCTTCATTTATTCATTCGCATAGTCAAGCATATAAACAGCTCTCAGTGCTCTGATTGTTCGCTTGTTGTTTACAGTATACACTTGCATGCGTTGGAATGTTCTTTTGCTTTGAAATTTTTTTCCATTTTCACCACCTTGCTGATTTCTCTTTTTCGTCCTTCTTCCTTCTTTATCATCATCATGTAGAGGAATACTCTTGTAGAAGGAGAGAGGAGAAGGAAAGGGAAGGGGAATAAAAAAGCAAAAAGAAAAGCACCGAACCAAACGCAAACAAACAAGAGAGAGAGTGTGTGTACATTTCAATGATTATTGAGGACACGTTTGGCGCTGAGGTCCCGACCGTTCGCCGCGTTCGTCGTGTCTTCTCGCAGTTCGAGCGCCTAGCCCGCCCCGCCGACGTGCGCCCCGGCGACGCGATGCCGAGCATTGAGGGCTGGGTGCTCTTCCTCACAAACTTGCCGCCTAACACCACCGCGGACCACGTGACCGACATCTTCCTCGACCCCGGCGTGGCCGGCGGCGACCTCGGCCCGGTGCGGGAGGTGCGGCTGCCGCTCAACCGCGACTGCGCGTGCTGCGGCTACGCCCTGGTGGAGCTGGAGCGGCGCGACGCCTTCGAGCGGGCGCTGGTGGAGCTGCAGGGCCGCCCGCTGCCCTTCGCGGAGGGACAGCCGCCGGCGGGCGAGGACGAGTGGCGGCTGCGGATCGCCCCGACGTTCCTCGGTGAGGAGGTGGAGGAGGAGGTGCCGCGGGGGGCAAAGCGCGGGCGGGACGGGGACGACTCGCTGCAGCCGCCACCGCCGCTGCCGTCGTGGCCGCAGGGCGGCCAGCAGGAGGAGGCCGTGGAGGCGGAGGCCGTGAAGGAGGAGGAGTAAAGGGACAGGGCGGGTACAAGGAGGGAACAGCCTAAAGGAACTATTACATGCCTACGTACATACATACATGTGCACAGAGAATGTAAGAAAGAGAGAGAGAGGAGGAGGAGGAGGAGGAGGAGGAGGAGGAGGAGGAGGAGGGGAGAACAACAATCCGGAAAGTATAAATAACAATGTTCCCAAAGACTGGCTGTCTTTGTAGAGGAAATAAAAAGTAGAGAAATGAATAGCCTCTTCTTTTCCGCCTTGTTGTTGCTCTTATGAGTAATGCCTGACAAATGGTCTGTTGCACTCTACTCTCTCTGTCCTATTTGTTGTGGTATTTTCTCTTTATCTGCCTCGTCTCATATATATATATATATATATATATATATATATATAAGTTTTTTTCTTGGTGTTTGCTCTTTGTTTCTGTTCTCTCCATTCCTCAGTTTCTTCCAACTTATTCACCCACTCCCTCATTTACTCTCACACTCTGGAATACCATTCTGTTTTGCAGATGCGTACATGTGTATATATGTGTGCGCGTTTTGAATTCATTTTGTTTTTTAAATGTTCTCTAGTCGCTTTATTCTTCTCTCGTCGTTTTTTTTTGCCTCTTTGGATCCCACAAAAGGATACACATTCATTGAGGTTACCCCCTTTTTTTTTAGATATTCAGCCGTATATCTGTTCCCTCAAAAGAAAAGTGTGCATGAGAGGATATTATCACGCCTAGTAGAGGTTTCCTTTTCATATTTTCTTTATCTTCCTTTTTTATATATTTTAGTTTTACTGCTTGTGTTCCCCACATGTCACCAACTGCTGCGAGTGGCTCCGACGGGAATAAAATTCTTTCTTGTGTGGATAACGCCGATCCACTTCGGACGAGTTTGCCGTTTGTTCTCTTTGAGCTTGTCATGATCTCCTTGTGCACATTTAGTTACTTTTTGCTGCGTCGTCTGAGGCGTTTGTCGGAGCTGCGCACGCAGCAGCGGTTTGATAGACTGGCCCGCGTGGAAGTGGGATTCGGTGCGAATGCAAGCGGCCCCGATCACAACCTTTGATAGGAAAAGAGAAAATAAATGACATGCTGTGGTCTTGCAAGTAGTCAGAACAGATGTGTGTGCAAGTGGAAATGCATCATGTATCTTGCTTACTATTATTATTATTATTGTTGTTGTTGTTATTGTGGAGGTTACTCTTCAAAAAGAAAAATAAGACCGAATCTTTATCTTTGCTTTATTTCCGTTTTCTTTTTTTATTATTGTTCTCTGTTTATCTCTCTTTAGGTGTGATGCGGAGTTTTACGCGTCTCCGAAGTGACGGCGCCCTCTCCATTGACCTCGACAACGTCCTGAGGTCCACGACCCCGTCGAATGTATACACGCGCGACGAGGACCGCACCGCAGTTTCTTCGCGTGTTTCCCATGCTGAGCACGCGACCCCTCCGCCGGCTGGGAGTTACAGCTGGCTGGAGAACGTCTCCCCGACGACCGTCGACGACAGCTCAGTCTCTCCCGTCCCACACCGGCCCTCATCATTAGTTGCATCCGGTGGTATTGGCATGCAGGTTAATTTACTACAGCTGGAGTTCGAGCAGCGGCAGCACGGGGACGAGATGGAGGAGGACTATGATTCTCTGCGGGAGTGCACATTCCACCCGAGGATTGACGCACGATCAAGGCGACTGGCGTCATCGCGGCGGAATAGGAGGATGAACCAGGAGGGCGGCGCACATAAAACACAGCCCGAAGAGAAGGAGGTGGGAGAAGAAGAATGGCGGTCTTCGAGTCGTCGTGGGTCTTCTCAGCAAGTGTTTGATAAACTGTTTACAAACGCGAAAGAGCTGCAGGATAGATTAGATGAAATCTGCAGGATGAAAACGGAGGAAGGTATGTCTCTCGAGAAGCAGGAGAAACGTTTCTCCTTGCCTACTTCTACGTCTTCCCTGAGCAGGGGAGACGCCCTGAATTATGACGACGGGGCGGTGTTTAACCGGCTGTATGCGCAGGCGACGGAGATGCGGAGTAAACAGGAGGAGGCGTGCAGACAGAGAGAAGAGGAGCGGCGGGAGGAGGAGGAAAAAGAAATATTGACCTCACCGCAGAGGCGGCGGCGGCGAAAGAGTGAGGATGATAAAGCCACACGAATGACAGAGCTAAGGAAAAAGGAACTGTTTGAGCGTCTCGCCATGCCGGCTCGGAAGCGTGAGGATAAAACGGATGACTTGTCCGCCACCCCACGTAACAGGAAGACAAGGAACGGAAAAGAACAAGAGGAGAAGGAGGAAGAGGAGCCGCAGCGATACACCGTGCAGTGGCCGCCACCGTCCATGACTCTTCTGACTTTGGCAGATTTGGAGAGACACAGTAAAATGACAAATCGTGTGCATTAAATAATAATACATCATTCATGGCGAGTCTTGGTTTTTATTTTTGTTTATTATGTTGTCAGGCGTGGTTAGTGTTTTCTATGATTGCTTCTTATTCGTTGTGTTTATGAAGTTTCTCTCCAGGTTTGTGATATGCGTATACATTTGTACGTCTACATGTCGTCCTGCCGTTTCCTCCACTTTTCCCTCCCAGTGTTCTGTGTATATTGCTCTTTCGAATGATAGATTCTCTGGGTTTTTTGTCTCGCTCTCTATCACTCTTTATTTGTAAGAATCATAACATAATAATAATAATATTTGAACAGCCACTATACATGTTGTGTGATTAATTTTCATTATTTGTCTATCCTCCTCCTTATTTTCTTTTTTTCCTCTTCTTTCATGAGGGATGCCTCCGAGGGGCATCCAACGGCACAGGAATGGCAGGTCGGGTGCATACACGCAGGCGTACCACGACCTCCTCGGCAGCTCCCCGTGGATAGTCGTGCGGCACCTCGACCACATTACCAATACTATAAATAATAATAATAATAATAATAATAGTAATAATAATAATAATAGCGGTGTTTCCCTTTCTGAGGGCGATGTCGCCACGGTATTCTCGCAGTTCGGTAGTGTAGTTGATGTGCGGTTTGTGCGGCACAGAAGAACAGGTCGTTTCTTGGGCACCGCCTTTGTGAAGTTCGACGACTATCGCAGCTCTATTCTCGCAGCGGACGAGATGAACTCAAACCACGAGGAAAATATGGAGGTGCGGCTCACCTCTGCAGCCAGTCGTGGAATTGAGGTGGAGCGCTGCGATGAGGCGGAGGTCGTCGTGCTGCCGAATGATGTCGAGACGTATGCGGCGTGGGTGGAGAATTTACTGAAGAAGAAGAAGAGGAAGGGGGAGGCGGTGTGAAGAAAATACGTCAAAGCGCTGTGACTTCTTGCACACATACATTACAGGAGGGAGGGGGAGGGGAGGTGTTGGGTAACTACACGTGGAACAAATGTTTATTGTTTCTCCCTAATTTGTTATACGTATATATTGTTTCCTCTTCTCTTTTTTCTTTTTATTCTTCTTATTCTCTCTGTGGGTACGGGTCTTTGTCTGGTGTAGGCGGATGTAGAGTCTGCATATACACATATACATTGGAAAGAATTGCTTTTTTTGATTATTTTTTTTTAAAAATATTTGCTCTTGCAACGCAATATAATAACAATCAAGAGCTAAGGAAAAAAACTAGATAAATACATATACAGACAGAACAAGAGGAAGAGGAAGGAATATATATATATATATATATATATATCTTTAGATGCAATTTTTTGTTGAGTCACTCACAGCTGGGGATAACTCTGTTCTCCCAGAAATACTCTTTGCTATAGGAGAGCATCCGTTTAATTCCTCCACACCGTCGACGTCATGGGAGAAGCTGCTTTACCAACATCTTGTCCGATTACTTCTTATGAAAGGACGACAAGTAAAAATCAGCCCCACTCTCTTGTCACAGGCGAGTGAGGCTGAGGATTATGTGTTGGCGCAACGTATTTTGTTTGCCGCCTTTTCTCTTGGCGCGGAGAGATGTAGTAAAATTCGCAGCGCATTACTAGAGGTTGGTATAAACGGATGCCGTGAGATGTGCTTGGATCGTTATCTAGAGGTTCTGCCGCGAAGCCGCGCTGTGTATATCAAACAATTTGTTTTGATGTTGGTAAATATATTTCGTGCGGATGTTTCAGATTTTTTAATAAAACAAGAGAATATACAAATGATCGAACGTACATATCAACAAGCACACGCAGGAGGGATAAGAAGAGGAAGTGGTGGTGGTAGTAGTAATAGTAGTAGCAGAAGAGGGAGTATGCAAAGTAGAACACATTCTCGTACTTGGAAGGATTTACCAGCAAAACCGTCATATATTCCCTTCAGCCAGAATCCATTATTTCATCCTCATCCACAAGAAGGGGAGAATAGAGAGGATGAGGAGGGTTCATGGATTGCACCACACTTCCCCTCACCAGTTTTGTCGTTTGCAGTCATGTTTGGTATTAACTGTGAGATTCGACTACCAGACCTGCACGTCCACTCATCTCCAGCGGTGTCACCCCCCGGCATGTCACCAGGAAGCAGGCGAAGTTCCTCCGATGTCTCCACTCCATCCCGTGTGATATTGCGTCGTTTCAAGGAGGCTCAGAGTTATGAAGAAGAATGGAGTTCTTTGTTTTCACATTATCTTCGAAATGGATTATTACTTTTGTGGGGTACTAGCATTGATGGAGTTGGAGAGGAGGATCCTTGCAGAGGAAGGGAGGGAGAGTCGCCATCACCATCTGCTTCACCACTGTCATCGCCATCGTTGTCATTCGCCGAAGGAGTGGAATCGAGAAGTTCTCAGTTATTTGTTTCTTCACCGATTACATTGACTCCACGTGTTCCTTTGGTTTCCGTGTCGTGTGGTAATGACTCATGCTACGTTGTCTCGCTGGATCATAATGTATACAGCTGCGGTAGTAACAAGCGGGGACAGTTGGGTTGTGGCAAGTCAAAGGACATAACGTTTTATTTAGATCAGTTTCCACATGAAACCTATAAACGTTTTCATTTTGTACCGATTTGTCAGGAGGATAAAATTGTAAAAATAGAGGCAGGTGCAGAGTTCACAGTCGCTCTTTCCTTTGAACACAATCGCATGTATGTATGGGGAGAAAATATGTATGGCCAGTGTTTGATGCCGGACCCTTCTGTTATACCGACCCCCGTCATAATTGATGTACCCGAGTCGTGTGGTCAAATAAAACACATTGCATGTGGAAGTAACTTTGGGGCGGTGTATTTTTCTACCGGCACGATTGGAACGTGGGGGGTGGATTCCATGTTGGGCGTCAATATCTCCTCTGAGTATCTTCGTGACACAGGGACAAATACAGGGACGACATGGACAAAGTGTGCGAAGAGTGTTATTTTGTTTAGACCAATTCAAGAGGAAATTGTTGCATTGCGTGCAGGGCCGTATCACTGTCTTGCAATCACGTCTGCAGGACATGTGTACTCGTGGGGAATAAACCGCAGTGGCTGCCTGGGACACAGTGTTGCTTCACCTTCGTACGCGGCAAACATTTCTCGCATAGATGCATTATCCAATTATTTTATTATAGATGCAAGCTGCGGGTCTTTTCATTCTGCAGTACTTACACGAGAAGGCCTCGTTCTTGTGTTTGGTGAAAACACATGTGGACAATTAGGGCTGTATAATGAGAGATGCAGAACTGTTCCTGAGCTTCTCCCTTTACCAAAGTGCGCTATTGCGATATCGTGTGGTAGAGAACACACATGTATCTTATTAGAGGACGGTGATGTGATGTCATGTGGAACTCTTCGCTCGTGCGGAATGAGTGTTGGGAGTGGGGCGCGGTTTAATATCCCGCAAAGAATATTTCATAATTATTTAATTTTCTCCCTTGCAAGTAAGTCAACACATGGGATGGCGTTGGGTCTTCTTCGAACGTTTACTATGCAAATCATGAGAGCAAATAGAGAAGAAGAACTAGAGGAGGAGGAGGAGGATATACGCAGGATAAACCAAATCATATCACATCAAGGAGTACGCACTGTATGCAGTGGAAATGGTTTTATGATTATGGTAACAGAGTGTAATGAGATGTGGTCTTTTGGGAAGTCACAAAAAGGGCAATTGAATACACGAGGCGATGATGATGAGGAAGAACGAAACAAAAACAATTTGTGTTCTACTTCTACTCTTCGTAATATTACTCTACCTGATAATATCAGAATGACGGCGCTCTACTGCGGTGCGGATTACACCGTGGGAATAACCAATCACTGCCATGTATACAGCTGGGGGTATAACTCTCATGGACAACTCGGCCACGGGGATGTCGTGCCCCTTCATTCCTCTTTGTTTTACCCAAAGGAGATATCCTCTTTACATCGCTTGGGCGTGATACAAATTGCATGCGGAGGAACCTTTGTTCTCGCGCTAAGTCAGGACGGTGAGGTTTACACGTGGGGAGAGTCTCTTTACTGTGGACATGAAAAAGGGATTGTAGAGACGACGTGTTTGAAAACCCCGATGCTTCTTGAAAGGGTTCGGGATGTGATTTCTATAGCGGCAGGTGTTTCTCACGCAGTAGCACTTACATATAATAATAAGATTTATATATGGGGAAAAGGAATACTAGGAAATGGGGGAAAAACGTCTTACACTACAATACAGTATACTCCCATGTTGTTTAATTTCCCTCAGAGTATACGGAAGATTGGTTGTGGCCCTTTTAATACATTCATTATTACTGACTTGGGGGAGTTATATGTGTGGGACATGAATGAGAAGGGTGTATGTGGTGTGCAAGTACAACAGCAGCGACAACAACATACATTGTCATCATCTCTCACTTCCTTGAATAAAAACATTAATGCACATAATGTTGATAATAATAGAGGCTGTGCGGATTCTTGTATGCTACGGAAACAAAGTGGGAGAGCAGGAATACAACAATCATTATTATCCTCATCATTTTCTTCTGAATTATTATTCCCAACATGTGTTGCTTCACATGTACGTGATGCCGCCTTTAGTGTTTCCACGGGCCTTTTGATCAAGGAAGACGGAAGCAGTTGGGTCGCTGGTCAGTTGTACAAGAACGGTAAAAGAAATATATTCCCCGAGTTTACACCGCAGCAGTTCTCTATACAAACGCCAAAGAAAAGGAGTGGTGCAGCCTCCCCAGTGGAAAGTGGTGAGCCGTCATCATCGCGTGTGTTTTTTTCACGTTGTTTCTCTGGCTTTGATACGTTGATCGCTCTGCTGGAGTTGAACCGTCCAAGTCCAGCAGAAGTGGCGGGAGTTATTAGTAACATGAATAGATGTTTCAATGCATCTGATCGGCGTAAAGTCTGAGGGAAGAGGAAAAGGAAGACAATCACACTTTCCCGATGTTGCTTGGTTCTTGCTTTTTTTATTTTTTATGTGTTGTTCTATCCCTCATATATAAATAAATTTATTTTTTCCTCTTTTTATAACTGTGATTTATATAATGTTTTCTTGAAAAATCCGAAGCTGCAGCTCTCTCACGTACCTTTCTTTCTCTGTGGAACATTCTTGTTAGATATGTGCCGGCTCCTTGTTTTTCTTCACTCATAAATAAAAACTTTTCCTGTTTTTTGTCTTTTTCTTTTTCTTTTATTTTTACTTTCTTTCTTTTTTTCTTCTATTTTTTCTGTGTTACCTCCCATGTGTAATTTTTACACCGACTCATCCTTCTCTTCTTCCTTCTCCTTTTTATTCTTGTAGTTCACCCAGGTGTCTCCGTGTCTGTGTGTGTAGAGAGAGACGAAGAAAGAAAAAAAAACAGAAATAAAAAACTTATTTATTTATTATTTCACCAAATTGAATTCAGTTTGGTGAAACATGTCAGTTGAGCGTCTCGTCTACCGGCAGATCCTCAAGCGCGTCGCCCGCGTCTCCTCCCGCTGCCGCGGGCCGTCCGACGTCTGTTTCACCGTCCTCGGCATCATGCTGCGCCTCGAGGACTTCGCCGCCGCCGGCTACGGCGACACACCGCGGCGAATTGTCCGGTCGGTGTTTGCGCGGTCGAGTATCGCCGGCCTCGCGGGGGACACGCCGGTCGCGCGACTGTCGTCCGCATTTGATGTTCTGCGGCGGCTGAACGACGCCATTGCGTCAAATGATAAAGTGCGGGATCACGTGCACGGGCAGAATTATTCCTCTTCTTATACTAATAATAATAATAATAATAATAATAATAATAATAATAATAATCATGACGCATCTGATGGAGGAGTGTCCAAAGGGGAAAAGTTTTCGTCTTCTTCTGGTGCGTCAATGGAAGTGAAGGGAGCCGCGAGATGTAAGGATGAAACAGGCGCAGAGTCTACTGCTAGTTCTACTGCGGCGGCTGGTGATGGTGATGATGATGTGATTACAATTGCGAATGGAACTGTATTCATTGAGGGATCCGTGAGTCGAAAGGTGCGAAAGATATCGCGGCATGTGGTGTTCTGTATGGTTTTAGATCGGCTTCCGTCGTATCGCTTCTTGATACCTCCCGAGCCGCTGTATACACGAAACATGCGCACCAGTTTTAAGTTTCCGTTGATAGTCGATGCGTTACTTATCATGGCAGCATCGGCAAATATTCAAGTTTCTGGTCAAGCCCCCGTTGTCATACAAAATGATGTGAAAACTGCAGAGGAATACAATGCGATGTGTGACTCTATTCCCACAACGACAGTGACAATTACAGATTACGTAGAGGTAGAACTGCGGACAGAGTATGTCTGCTCTAGAATTCCTGAAGAGGATAAAAGTTCTGATGGCTCTGATGACCGGGGGGACACACTTGACCCATATTCTCGGGGCAGTGGTGGCAGTAGCGGCACGCGTGGTATCACTAGCAGCAGCGGTGCATCATCGGACAGCAGCGGTGGTAGTAATGGTCACAACAGTATGTCTACAAAGGAATATGTTTTTCGATATCTCGTGTTTATTCGTAATTATGGTCCTTCTAGAAATACAAAGAAATGGCACGTGCAGTTACTCTCACGTCATTGGGTTATATTTGATGAGTGCATGGGGCAAGTTACAGAAGTGATTGGTCCTGGTGTGGCGGGTAATTTCCCTCTTTTAGCACCAGGAGAATCCCACACATATGAAAGTGGTGTAAGTCTCTCTGGAACTTCTGGTGTGATGCGTGGAACCTTCCAGATGAACGCCTACAATGAAGATGGGGAGTCTCGCTGTATTGACGTACACATTGGCCCAACACGACTAAATGCACGTGTTGCCACAAAACCCCTCTGAGCGAAGATAAGATCCCGTCCCATTTTGAATAAGAGTTATAGATATATACATATACATATATATGTAATAGAAAAAAAAAAACACTATTTTTACTCTTAGAGAAATAAAAAAAGGAGAGAAAGACTGAGAAAATAAGAGAGTTTGCTCTTTCTTCTTTTTTATGGATTAATGTTTTTGTATCCGATTATTCCAGTTATTGTCTATCCCTTCACAGGCAATGCGTGCGTGCGGGTGTAAACATATCTATATATATATACATACATTCCGTGGGATCGGAAAGCAAAAAAAAAAAGTTTTCATTTTTGTACGAAATAATTATTTACATCGGTGCGACATTGTTTGGGAGATTTCACGAGGGCAACGGCGGCCGCTTGGTCTAGTGGTATGATTCCTGTTTCGGGTACAGGAGGTCACGGGTTCAATTCCCGTAGCGGCCCAACTTTTCCCCCCATTGCTCCTCTCAACTCTCACTATGAGCGCACCGAAGTTTCCGTTGGCCGCTCTCTATGAGAATCTTGGCAATGTATCCCCTGATGTCATGCATGTAATGCGACGGTTCATTCAGGGGGACGGTGTTATCGTGGGCTGGGGAGGAGGCTGTAATGGCGAGCTTGGCACAACGTATCGATGTAACATCATTACACCACTAATGATTGGGGGCCGTGATAAAGCTCTGCGGATTGGCTGTTCCTCAACTACTTCTGTTTGGCTTGGCGCACGTGGAACAGTCATTACGATGGGCAGTGGTCGATGGGGAGAGCTTGGTGTGCCAAATCCGAAGACGTGTCCTCTTGTTACCTCCACAGAGAATGGACTTCCCATTGCTATTGTGCAGATTGAACTACCTGCTATGCCACCAGGGAATTTGCTCATAGACATACAAGGAGGTTTTGCTTTCTTTGCCTCATTGTCAGTGAAAGGAGATGTATTCCTGTGGGGTTCAAATATTTATGGTCAATGCTCTCCAATCGTGGAAAATAAATGTTGCCCCACAGCAGAGTGCCGCAGCCTTCCTAATGAAAAAATTATTCAAGTGACATGCTCTAACTACACTGTTCTTGCACTCACTGCATCTGGCTCTGTGTACGGCTGGGGACATACATTTCTTCTTGGTGATGAGAATCAAATTCTTGAGCAGGTATCCGGAGGAT
Source organism: Trypanosoma lewisi (assembly GCA_036321185.1). Classification (NCBI taxonomy): domain Eukaryota; phylum Euglenozoa; class Kinetoplastea; order Trypanosomatida; family Trypanosomatidae; genus Trypanosoma; species Trypanosoma lewisi. Next base: position 155,789 of record JAWVMQ010000169.1, on the reverse strand, counting down.
CTGTAATTGAACTAAAATCAGGTACCGAGACCCGTAGGACAGTCTTAATTCCTGTTAAAATCAAAGCCCTAGAAGATAAATCCATTTTTTTGTTACGAATGGGACCATGGCATGCCGCGGCAGTCGCAGAGAATGGGAAAGTCTATACATGGGGACTGGGAGCAAATGGTTCTCTTGGTCATGGAGATGAGGTAGATGTAATTTCACCAAAACAAATTACAAGCATTGATTCCAGGGTTGTTGAAGTTGCATGTGGTAGCTTTCACACATGTTTTGTAACTGAAGAGGGTTCTGTGTTTATGTGTGGTGATAATCAAGGGGGACAATGTGGAATATTGGGTGAAAAGAAAATTACAACGTGTCGCTCTGTCTACGTTCCTTCTCATCATAAAGTCATATCCGCTACCTGTGGAAGACATCATACCTTGCTTCTCTTGGCTACAGGAGAAGTTCTTGCATACGGAACCGGCTTGGGCTTGGGTGTGGGCATTGGGTATGGTATGCGTTTGGTACGTGGTCTGCATATTTTAGATAATTACACAACATTATCATTGTCTGGTGGATCTTGTCATAATTTCTCCCTTTCTTTGCCCAAGTCACTGTCTATGATTCTTCTTGGAGATCCTCATCATGGTGTGCCTCCCGCGCTTCGAGTGATTGAGTTAAAAGATGGATTGTTGAGTGCAGGATTGGGCCAAGGATTTTCCATACTGGTTACTCGACGAGGCTCATGCTACTGCTTAGGCCTAGGCGCGTGGGGCCAACTTGGTGTAGATGTGCGGGGCGTGAAGGATTTTACACCTGATAATGTTCCTGTTGTGCGCAATGCTATGAGAATTGCTTATTTTTCCCGAACCACAATTACCCAAGTTAGTGCCGGAATTTGTTTTGCCGCTGCTGTCAGTGAAAGTCAACGTGTATTTGTATGGGGAAGTAATACGTATGGACAGTGTGGACTTGGTGTGGATCCCAAGGAACATCGAATTATCAATGAGCCCCGGGAGATTACTTGGCTATCTGATAAATTGATTATGCAGGTCTGTTGTGGATGCTTCTTCGCCATGGCTTTAAGTGCCTCCGGAGATGTATATACATGGGGGATTATTGAGTGCTGTGGTAATGGACTGCAACCCGCTGCATCTGTGGTTCCAGAGAACCTAATTATAAACTCCGTTGGACCAGAGAGTCGTGCCAGTATTTTGATGCCTGTAAAAGTTGCAGACTTGTCTGGAATTATATCTGTGGCTGCCGGAGCTTGGCATGCAATGGCATTAAACGCAATCGGTGAGATTTTCGTGTGGGGTATTGGTTCGCATGGTAGACTTGGACTTGGCACAAATGAGGACCGCTACGTACCCACACGTATTGTGATTCAGACCCTCTTTACCCGCATTGGCTGTGGTCCCTTTTCTTCCTATGCCGTCACAGAGAATGGGAAATTATATGTATGGGGCGCAAATGGAAAACGCCAGTTGTCTATGACAGGCGATTCTGTGTCTTTCCCGTCATGCGTGCTGAATGAGGTGAGGGATGTGGCGATGGGCAGGCGTTACACGCTCGTCCTTACACAACGCAACGAACTCAAGTTCAGTGGAGTCATAGAGGGCGATAAAGAGAAATATATCAGCCAGTCTTTTAATGACACGGAGAGCCTGCCGCCGCTCTTGTCGAAGAAACACATGGACAAAGATGGATATCGGGGGGTGCGCATCTTTGGCGGCGTTGATCACGCGATTGTACTTATGGAGAGGCATGCGATTCCGCCGGATGTACTCACACCACTGCACTACGCCATGCGGGATCAGCCACGGCGAATCATCATGGGTAGTTCCGATAAATGGTAGGAAAGTCACTCTCTTTGTTTCTCTCTGATTGTGAGAAAGAGGGAAATAATGAGGCGAGGGAAGTAAATGGCGATAATGATAGTGATAAAACAGTATGCATTGTACGCAAAGAAGGGATCCCGCCAGAGACTGAGTAAGGCTTTCTTTCTTTTTTTCGTCCGGTTGGTTGTGTGCAGTCCGAGGGGCATGGAGAGCCGTGACGATAAATTAGGAGAAAACGAAATCGAAAGAAAAACAAAGGGACATTTTTTCATTTACTTATGTCTTTACTCTGTATCTCGTCTCTGTTTGTTATCTTTATTTTTTTCTTTTAACATTTTTTGAATGAAATTGCCCTTCTATATATGAGAGCAATGTGCACGGGGGTGCCTTGCTGACATGTGAATGATGGCTGTATACCTACCCAAGTATATATATTTATGTATTATAACATTCCTTTTTTTTTTGTTGTTGCTGTCTGTGATTGAATACATGCCCCTGGGAAGTCAGGTACAAGATGTAAGAACCATATACGTGAGTGAAGTGGAGTATTCCCCTGTTTTTTCCCGTTATTTCTTTATTCCTTATTGAAATGGTTTTGCCGGGACTACAATGTGGATGTTTTCTTTTTTTTTTGTTCCCTTCTTCAAGTCCTCTATGCATGTATTATATAGGTTTCACTTTTCTTTCTTTCTCACTGCGTATATCTGTGCCTGAGGAAGGTGAGTTTGATTGCACCCGAGAAATAACTGGCGAAGAATTGAAATAATAATAAAAAAACTTACCTCGCTTTTTCTTATGTTCTTTTTTCCTCCTTTTCTTCCCTTTTTATTTGTTCATTTGTACGCGAAAGCATTTGCGAGTAACCTTTTTTTTTTAATCCTTCGGCTGACTAACTATGAGCGCACCGAAGTTTCCGTTGGCCGCTCTCTATGAGAATCTTGGCAATGTATCCCCTGATGTCATGCATGTAATGCGACGGTTCATTCAGGGGGACGGTGTTATCGTGGGCTGGGGAGGAGGCTGTAATGGCGAGCTTGGCACAACGTATCGATGTAACATCATTACACCACTAATGATTGGGGGCCGTGATAAAGCTCTGCGGATTGGCTGTTCCTCAACTACTTCTGTTTGGCTTGGCGCACGTGGAACAGTCATTACGATGGGCAGTGGTCGATGGGGAGAGCTTGGTGTGCCAAATCCGAAGACGTGTCCTCTTGTTACCTCCACAGAGAATGGACTTCCCATTGCTATTGTGCAGATTGAACTACCTGCTATGCCACCAGGGAATTTGCTCATAGACATACAAGGAGGTTTTGCTTTCTTTGCCTCATTGTCAGTGAAAGGAGATGTATTCCTGTGGGGTTCAAATATTTATGGTCAATGCTCTCCAATCGTGGAAAATAAATGTTGCCCCACAGCAGAGTGCCGCAGCCTTCCTAATGAAAAAATTATTCAAGTGACATGCTCTAACTACACTGTTCTTGCACTCACTGCATCTGGCTCTGTGTACGGCTGGGGACATACATTTCTTCTTGGTGATGAGAATCAAATTCTTGAGCAGGTATCCGGAGGATCTGTAATTGAACTAAAATCAGGTACCGAGACCCGTAGGACAGTCTTAATTCCTGTTAAAATCAAAGCCCTAGAAGATAAATCCATTTTTTTGTTACGAATGGGACCATGGCATGCCGCGGCAGTCGCAGAGAATGGGAAAGTCTATACATGGGGACTGGGAGCAAATGGTTCTCTTGGTCATGGAGATGAGGTAGATGTAATTTCACCAAAACAAATTACAAGCATTGATTCCAGGGTTGTTGAAGTTGCATGTGGTAGCTTTCACACATGTTTTGTAACTGAAGAGGGTTCTGTGTTTATGTGTGGTGATAATCAAGGGGGACAATGTGGAATATTGGGTGAAAAGAAAATTACAACGTGTCGCTCTGTCTACGTTCCTTCTCATCATAAAGTCATATCCGCTACCTGTGGAAGACATCATACCTTGCTTCTCTTGGCTACAGGAGAAGTTCTTGCATACGGAACCGGCTTGGGCTTGGGTGTGGGCATTGGGTATGGTATGCGTTTGGTACGTGGTCTGCATATTTTAGATAATTACACAACATTATCATTGTCTGGTGGATCTTGTCATAATTTCTCCCTTTCTTTGCCCAAGTCACTGTCTATGATTCTTCTTGGAGATCCTCATCATGGTGTGCCTCCCGCGCTTCGAGTGATTGAGTTAAAAGATGGATTGTTGAGTGCAGGATTGGGCCAAGGATTTTCCATACTGGTTACTCGACGAGGCTCATGCTACTGCTTAGGCCTAGGCGCGTGGGGCCAACTTGGTGTAGATGTGCGGGGCGTGAAGGATTTTACACCTGATAATGTTCCTGTTGTGCGCAATGCTATGAGAATTGCTTATTTTTCCCGAACCACAATTACCCAAGTTAGTGCCGGAATTTGTTTTGCCGCTGCTGTCAGTGAAAGTCAACGTGTATTTGTATGGGGAAGTAATACGTATGGACAGTGTGGACTTGGTGTGGATCCCAAGGAACATCGAATTATCAATGAGCCCCGGGAGATTACTTGGCTATCTGATAAATTGATTATGCAGGTCTGTTGTGGATGCTTCTTCGCCATGGCTTTAAGTGCCTCCGGAGATGTATATACATGGGGGATTATTGAGTGCTGTGGTAATGGACTGCAACCCGCTGCATCTGTGGTTCCAGAGAACCTAATTATAAACTCCGTTGGACCAGAGAGTCGTGCCAGTATTTTGATGCCTGTAAAAGTTGCAGACTTGTCTGGAATTATATCTGTGGCTGCCGGAGCTTGGCATGCAATGGCATTAAACGCAATCGGTGAGATTTTCGTGTGGGGTATTGGTTCGCATGGTAGACTTGGACTTGGCACAAATGAGGACCGCTACGTACCCACACGTATTGTGATTCAGACCCTCTTTACCCGCATTGGCTGTGGTCCCTTTTCTTCCTATGCCGTCACAGAGAATGGGAAATTATATGTATGGGGCGCAAATGGAAAACGCCAGTTGTCTATGACAGGCGATTCTGTGTCTTTCCCGTCATGCGTGCTGAATGAGGTGAGGGATGTGGCGATGGGCAGGCGTTACACGCTCGTCCTTACACAACGCAACGAACTCAAGTTCAGTGGAGTCATAGAGGGCGATAAAGAGAAATATATCAGCCAGTCTTTTAATGACACGGAGAGCCTGCCGCCGCTCTTGTCGAAGAAACACATGGACAAAGATGGATATCGGGGGGTGCGCATCTTTGGCGGCGTTGATCACGCGATTGTACTTATGGAGAGGCATGCGATTCCGCCGGATGTACTCACACCACTGCACTACGCCATGCGGGATCAGCCACGGCGAATCATCATGGGTAGTTCCGATAAATGGTAGGAAAGTCACTCTCTTTGTTTCTCTCTGATTGTGAGAAAGAGGGAAATAATGAGGCGAGGGAAGTAAATGGCGATAATGATAGTGATAAAACAGTATGCATTGTACGCAAAGAAGGGATCCCGCCAGAGACTGAGTAAGGCTTTCTTTCTTTTTTTCGTCCGGTTGGTTGTGTGCAGTCCGAGGGGCATGGAGAGCCGTGACGATAAATTAGGAGAAAACGAAATCGAAAGAAAAACAAAGGGACATTTTTTCATTTACTTATGTCTTTACTCTGTATCTCGTCTCTGTTTGTTATCTTTATTTTTTTCTTTTAACATTTTTTGAATGAAATTGCCCTTCTATATATGAGAGCAATGTGCACGGGGGTGCCTTGCTGACATGTGAATGATGGCTGTATACCTACCCAAGTATATATATTTATGTATTATAACATTCCTTTTTTTTTTGTTGTTGCTGTCTGTGATTGAATACATGCCCCTGGGAAGTCAGGTACAAGATGTAAGAACCATATACGTGAGTGAAGTGGAGTATTCCCCTGTTTTTTCCCGTTATTTCTTTATTCCTTATTGAAATGGTTTTGCCGGGACTACAATGTGGATGTTTTCTTTTTTTTTTGTTCCCTTCTTCAAGTCCTCTATGCATGTATTATATAGGTTTCACTTTTCTTTCTTTCTCACTGCGTATATCTGTGCCTGAGGAAGGTGAGTTTGATTGCACCCGAGAAATAACTGGCGAAGAATTGAAATAATAATAAAAAAACTTACCTCGCTTTTTCTTATGTTCTTTTTTCCTCCTTTTCTTCCCTTTTTATTTGTTCATTTGTACGCGAAAGCATTTGCGAGTAACCTTTTTTTTTTAATCCTTCGGCTGACTAACTATGAGCGCACCGAAGTTTCCGTTGGCCGCTCTCTATGAGAATCTTGGCAATGTATCCCCTGATGTCATGCATGTAATGCGACGGTTCATTCAGGGGGACGGTGTTATCGTGGGCTGGGGAGGAGGCTGTAATGGCGAGCTTGGCACAACGTATCGATGTAACATCATTACACCACTAATGATTGGGGGCCGTGATAAAGCTCTGCGGATTGGCTGTTCCTCAACTACTTCTGTTTGGCTTGGCGCACGTGGAACAGTCATTACGATGGGCAGTGGTCGATGGGGAGAGCTTGGTGTGCCAAATCCGAAGACGTGTCCTCTTGTTACCTCCACAGAGAATGGACTTCCCATTGCTATTGTGCAGATTGAACTACCTGCTATGCCACCAGGGAATTTGCTCATAGACATACAAGGAGGTTTTGCTTTCTTTGCCTCATTGTCAGTGAAAGGAGATGTATTCCTGTGGGGTTCAAATATTTATGGTCAATGCTCTCCAATCGTGGAAAATAAATGTTGCCCCACAGCAGAGTGCCGCAGCCTTCCTAATGAAAAAATTATTCAAGTGACATGCTCTAACTACACTGTTCTTGCACTCACTGCATCTGGCTCTGTGTACGGCTGGGGACATACATTTCTTCTTGGTGATGAGAATCAAATTCTTGAGCAGGTATCCGGAGGATCTGTAATTGAACTAAAATCAGGTACCGAGACCCGTAGGACAGTCTTAATTCCTGTTAAAATCAAAGCCCTAGAAGATAAATCCATTTTTTTGTTACGAATGGGACCATGGCATGCCGCGGCAGTCGCAGAGAATGGGAAAGTCTATACATGGGGACTGGGAGCAAATGGTTCTCTTGGTCATGGAGATGAGGTAGATGTAATTTCACCAAAACAAATTACAAGCATTGATTCCAGGGTTGTTGAAGTTGCATGTGGTAGCTTTCACACATGTTTTGTAACTGAAGAGGGTTCTGTGTTTATGTGTGGTGATAATCAAGGGGGACAATGTGGAATATTGGGTGAAAAGAAAATTACAACGTGTCGCTCTGTCTACGTTCCTTCTCATCATAAAGTCATATCCGCTACCTGTGGAAGACATCATACCTTGCTTCTCTTGGCTACAGGAGAAGTTCTTGCATACGGAACCGGCTTGGGCTTGGGTGTGGGCATTGGGTATGGTATGCGTTTGGTACGTGGTCTGCATATTTTAGATAATTACACAACATTATCATTGTCTGGTGGATCTTGTCATAATTTCTCCCTTTCTTTGCCCAAGTCACTGTCTATGATTCTTCTTGGAGATCCTCATCATGGTGTGCCTCCCGCGCTTCGAGTGATTGAGTTAAAAGATGGATTGTTGAGTGCAGGATTGGGCCAAGGATTTTCCATACTGGTTACTCGACGAGGCTCATGCTACTGCTTAGGCCTAGGCGCGTGGGGCCAACTTGGTGTAGATGTGCGGGGCGTGAAGGATTTTACACCTGATAATGTTCCTGTTGTGCGCAATGCTATGAGAATTGCTTATTTTTCCCGAACCACAATTACCCAAGTTAGTGCCGGAATTTGTTTTGCCGCTGCTGTCAGTGAAAGTCAACGTGTATTTGTATGGGGAAGTAATACGTATGGACAGTGTGGACTTGGTGTGGATCCCAAGGAACATCGAATTATCAATGAGCCCCGGGAGATTACTTGGCTATCTGATAAATTGATTATGCAGGTCTGTTGTGGATGCTTCTTCGCCATGGCTTTAAGTGCCTCCGGAGATGTATATACATGGGGGATTATTGAGTGCTGTGGTAATGGACTGCAACCCGCTGCATCTGTGGTTCCAGAGAACCTAATTATAAACTCCGTTGGACCAGAGAGTCGTGCCAGTATTTTGATGCCTGTAAAAGTTGCAGACTTGTCTGGAATTATATCTGTGGCTGCCGGAGCTTGGCATGCAATGGCATTAAACGCAATCGGTGAGATTTTCGTGTGGGGTATTGGTTCACGTGGTAGACTTGGACTTGGCACAAATGAGGACCGCTACGTGCCCACACGTATTGTGATTCAGACCCTCTTTACCCGCATTGGCTGTGGTCCCTTTTCTTCCTATGCCGTCACAGAGAATGGGAAATTATATGTATGGGGCGCAAATGGAAAACGCCAGTTGTCTATGACAGGCGATTCTGTGTCTTTCCCGTCATGCGTGCTGAATGAGGTGAGGGATGTGGCGATGGGCAGGCGTTACACGCTCGTCCTTACACAACGCAACGAACTCAAGTTCAGTGGAGTCATAGAGGGCGATAAAGAGAAATATATCAGCCAGTCTTTTAATGACACGGAGAGCCTGCCGCCGCTCTTGTCGAAGAAACACATGGACAAAGATGGATATCGGGGGGTGCGCATCTTTGGCGGCGTTGATCACGCGATTGTACTTATGGAGAGGCATGCGATTCCGCCGGATGTACTCACACCACTGCACTACGCCATGCGGGATCAGCCACGGCGAATCATCATGGGTAGTTCCGATAAATGGTAGGAAAGTCACTCTCTTTGTTTCTCTCTGATTGTGAGAAAGAGGGAAATAATGAGGCGAGGGAAGTAAATGGCGATAATGATAGTGATAAAACAGTATGCATTGTACGCAAAGAAGGGATCCCGCCAGAGACTGAGTAAGGCTTTCTTTCTTTTTTTCGTCCGGTTGGTTGTGTGCAGTCCGAGGGGCATGGAGAGCCGTGACGATAAATTAGGAGAAAACGAAATCGAAAGAAAAACAAAGGGACATTTTTTCATTTACTTATGTCTTTACTCTGTATCTCGTCTCTGTTTGTTATCTTTATTTTTTTCTTTTAACATTTTTTGAATGAAATTGCCCTTCTATATATGAGAGCAATGTGCACGGGGGTGCCTTGCTGACATGTGAATGATGGCTGTATACCTACCCAAGTATATGTGTATGGATTTGTTATAAGATTTCCTTTTTTGTTGTTGCTGTCTGTGATTGAATACGTGCCCCTGGGAAGTCAGGTATAAGGTGTAAGAAATTAGCGCATATAGGTAGTATGGTCATGTGAATTTCATCGTGGTTGTTTTTTTTGTTGTCGTTATATTTTTTATCGTATTTTTGTTTTTTATCCTTTTTATTCTTATAGATCGTTTGCTGTTGTAGATTCCACGGGCTGAGAGTGGATAGTAGCACCGGCAGGTTGTGTGTTGTTCTATAGCATTTCTCTTTTTCCTCTATGTGTGTGTGTGTGTTCACGCTTTATTGTTAATGTGTACCTATGTATGTGTCTGTATTTTTTGTTTTTTTTTCTTAGTTGCTTCTTTTTTCAGTAGAGTTATTCACCCAGAGAAGTTTATTCAAGCTTTTGTTTGTGCTTATATATATATATATATATATATATATATATATATATATATATATAGTTTATTTCATTTTACGCCAATACTTTGTGCTTGTGTGTCTGTGGGTCGTAAACCCTTCGTACACACTCACTGACTCACGAGATAGTTACCAAGAAGAGAAAAAAAGAAAAAGAAGCGCAAAAGGAAGAAATAAAGTAAATAAAAACTCCTCGAGATGACGGAGATCGCTGGCACGGACCTGCCGCAGAAGACAACAGACATGCGGATTATTCTGCAGCAGCTGGAGGAGAAGATCAGGCAGGCGGCTGACGGCATGCGGCAGTTGAATGAAGTCATTTCCACCGAGGACGGGGCAGACACCAACAACGACGCCAGTGAAAGGAGGAGCTGTGGCAACGTGAACCCCGCCGCCTTACTCGCGGAAGATGTTGTCTCGCCGCTGCTCGCGCTGCAGACGTACGTCGATGCGTGCGAGTCCATCATAAGTGACTCCCTTGCGGAGCTGCGGGGCCGCGCGGACGCCTCGTTGCATGTGTGCAGAGTGTACCGGACGATGTACCGCGAGCACCACGAGCGCGTCTGCACTGCTGCCGCTGCCGCCGCCGCTGCGCCCGGCGGCCTTCCTACGCCTAGTAATAATAACGCGCCGATCGGCGGGAACATCTGCCACGACGACGTGCGACAATATTTGTCGCGACTTGTGCGGTGGGACCCGCTGGAGCTTGACCGCGTCACCAACACCGCGTCGGTGGTGGCGGAGGAGAAGCAAAACTACACATCATCCTTCTTCAAGTGTGGGGATGGTGACGAGCGGTACCCGTTGTTCTTCTCGGGCCAACAGTTTGCTTCTGCATCTAGTACGCATGTGGTGGAGAATTCACACCAAAGTATGTCTTCCTCTTCGCCACAGCAACAACAACAACAGCAACAGCAGCAAACATACACGAAAAAAAGTTTAAATACGGTGGTGAATGATCTGTTGCTGCGGCAGCTACAGTATGACGGCATTCCGCTGAGTACATCCATGGAGATAGAGCTGGGCTGCTACGATCGAATGATTTCAGGCGCGTGTGTAGGCTCCTCCACAGATATGACACCGTCTGATGTGATGGTCCCACAAGAAATCCGTCAAGGTATTCTCACGCTGCATGCGAAAATTGATTTGAATGAGGATTTGATGCAGATGCTGCGGGATGTTTACCCAAGCACTGTGCAATGGGTTTCAAGCATTGTAAATCTCTGTGGTGTCTTTGGAGGAAAGAATGCCGGTGTAGTAGAGACCCGTGATGTGCTGAAGACATTATTTACGCCCGGTGCGGACTCAAAGTTCATGCAACGATCATCTGAAGAGCGCGGCAGACAGAAGGGAGGGACCCCTACGACTGTTACCACTGATTATATGACTGCCGACCCTTTGTTTCTCACCGAGCCATGCTTAGTGGATGCTTCTCGCCACCACCACCAAGAAGAGGAAGAGGAAGGAACGGAAGAAGTCGCTGCAGTGAATAGAGATAACAGCAACAACACCGAGGAGGAGGAGGGAAGTTACTCAGATCGCACGCAGGATACCATGAGCAGAATACCGCTCTCGTTTGGTGAGTTGGCCCGCGCCTTCGGGGTCACCATACGAAACGAGGAGGGCTCCGGTGCATCGCCGGCGTCATCGTCGTCCGCTGCGACCGTGACGCCGCCGGAACTTCCCCGCGACGCGGAGGAGATGAGCAACGCGGAGGACCCGCAGCGGGCCGCGGCCTCGTGGTCGTACACGGAGGAGGAGCTCGGGGACTACGAGGAGGAGGAAGAGGAGGTGGAGGAGGAGGAGGGAGGAATGATCGCGTACCCAGAAGAATTAAGCAACATACACCGCCGTCGTGATCATCCCAATCGCAATCGTCGTCAACATCAACAGCAGGATGAGGAGGAGGAACGGGCAGAGAAATATACAAATGGAAAAGGTGGCAGTTCAGCCAAGACAGAAGAAGAAGAGGGATGTATACATCTCGTTCTGAGTGTTATACAGCAGATTAAAATTCTTCTCTCAGATCTTCTTATCATTTCTGCTTTGCAACGTTTATCTCATATGATTTTGAAGGGAAGCAGTGAATCAATGACTTCCATATTACAACAAGCTATTGCGTTTATTATAAGATTCAGAAACCACCCACTTATCATCTGGAGAATAACGTTTGAAAATGGATTCCAGCACACAAACCACAGTGATAATGAGAAAGGGGGAGAAGAAAATAAAATGACGTTACCTTCTTTGCTGGTAACATTTCACCATGTTCTTGTTGCCTTGGGGTATATGCCTCTCTCCTTGAGTCGTGATGGATTACAGAAGCAACACGAGAATATATTGGGAAATCGTAATAATGGTAATAATAACAATGGCAGTAATGGTATTGGTAATAATAATAATAATAATAATAATAATAATAATAATAATAATAATAATAATAATAATAATAATGTTATGAAACATGATTTTGACCTACATGTACAGCAGTTGAGGGAGCATCTTCTCTCATGTGTTGCGCCTTTCTTACGTCTCTGGTGTGGATGTAAATATCAAAGCGTGGAGGATTTAAAAGCATGCCTGAGCATTCCACGGAACATTGACGACGAGGAGAATCATCATTTTATGCCCTCACCATTTATTCCCATATATACATCTCCATACGTCTGGCAGGAAAGTGTTCTCGTGGATGTGTTAAATCAAGTGCATAAACTCCGTCAGTTAGAGAAACTGCTTTTGAGGAAACGGGCCAAATCGTCGTCGTCATCATCATCGACATCATGCATGAACTCTTCTTTTTGTGGTGGTAGTAGTGGTGAGGGTAGTACATTGCAGCCGGATAATTTATTATATCGTCTTGTTTACCCATTGAGTACTGTCATGCTAAAAGCTCTTGATGATTATTATGAAAAAGACTTTGCTGGTGCATATGAGGAGGAACAACAACAACATCCACAACAGCAGTCGCAATCCCAGCAACATTCAGGTGCATCACCACCACTACTTCCTCCAGCTACATACCAAGACGAGCAACAGGCTGCTGCACCGAGAGGAGGAGTACTGAGAGGGAGCGCGGATGTATTCCGAAGTTTTCTGCCCGGTCTTGTTTCTCATAGGGGGCGCACTCGGACTTCTATGGACAGTCGATCTCTTCTTGCGGGAAGAGAGGGAGGAAGCCGAAGCAGCAATGTAGTAGGAAACACTGATAATAGAAATAATAATAATAATAGTAATAATAATAATAATAATAATAATAATAGTAATAATAGTAGTAGTATTAATAATAATAGTAATCGAAATAACAGTAATGCCGCTGCTTCTCCAAAACGGCAATCATTTCCGTTACCGCAAAGTCGAAGGAAACATGCCATAACTCTGGAGCTTCCCCACGCAAGCACAATTCTGCTGCATCAGGACAAACTCCAGCGACGTGCCACTGCTTCTCTTTTATGCCCACAAAAACAAATTGGTTTCTATTCTGCGAACCCAAGACTAGTAATGGACTCATATGTTGTGTGGCAGCCCTTGTTTCAAAATACAATGTGCTACTGCCCTGTAATACGCCGGCGCTGTCTAGACACGATCCTTTCTGGCTTCAACCAGGAGACAAAAGAGGAGTCCGTGTTGCCGTCGAACAGTCGTCAAGGATTCAACCCTGCAATACTTCTCACGTGTGGACATGTCATTTCAAATAAAGCAATGGTGTCGCTGATGGAGCGGCCGCAGCGGCAGACCCGGGGCTTGACAACAAGCGTACGCTGCCCATACTGCTCAGCAGAGACACCCATGGATCAACTAATGACACTGCACTACATTTACTGAGAAAGAAAGCAGGAAAGAAAGGAAAGAGAATGGAAAAAGAAAGGGGGGGAATTGATAATTTCATACAAACTGAAATTGGATTGCCAATGCTGATATTACCCAGTGATTTAATGTTCGATGTCTTTTTTTTTAGTTGCGTTTTTTTTCTTGCTTTTTTATTGTTTCTGCATGTGAGCTCTAGTAGTTCGTGGTTTCTTCTCGATGGGAGGGAAAGAAAAAAAAAGAGAAAATAATTTATTATTTATTTACATGTGTGTTGTCAATGAGAAAATGTTACAGTGCATCTGCTGCTGTTTCAATTTATGTTCTCTCTGTTTTCGTTCTTTTTGGCTTCTCCCCTTCCCATTTATTCATTGTTGACACTCTTGACTTTTGCTTTTTACTTTTATTTTTCCTCCTTTCATTTTTGATTCTTTGCCTTCCCTTCTTTCTCTTTCTTTTTCATTTTTCATTTTTTTCTCCACATAGTGTATAATATAGTTCCTTCCTTCCTCTATGAACATCTGCCGAGAGATGCGACCCGCCTCCCCTTCCTCTTATTCGCATCACATTATCGACAACCGCGTGCAGCGCTCGATGGCGGGGTGGTCTGTCATTGAGAAGATCACCGACTTTGTGCACGCCGTCTGCCGCGTCTCCGACGGGCGGGGGTCCGCAATTCTCGTTGCCATTCCGTCGCCCAGGGCCCACGGCGGCTGCGACGTCATGCAGGACGGGCAGCAGCTCGCGAGGAGGAACAACGTCGGCGTGCTGCTGACGACGTCGTTTGTATTTCCGAACCGCGAGGAGGCGCAGCGGGCGACGGTGACGTTTCTCGAGCAGCCGGTCGCGGGGACGAGCGCGCGGGAGGGGCGGGACGTGGAGCCGCTGATGGTGGCGGTGAACGCGGACAAGGTGTTTCTCTGCTCCACCGCGAGGGCGACGGCTAGATTTCCGCCGAGGAGGGGGTCGAGATTTGTTTCCGATGCAGGAACGGAGGAGGCCACAGGTAGTCGACCGCTGGGAAGTAGTAATGCGAGTAGAACGAATTTTTTTGATTCTTTTAGGTACGGCATCAATGGAGGGGAGGAGGAGGAGGAAGAGTTGGGTTATACGTTGACCTTGTGTGAATTAGGTCCACCGGATGAGTACACATTAACGCCTTATTCTCCAAATCCGTCTCTTGCTTCTCCTGGACATTCCTTCCTTGGATCGTGTGAGATAAGTACTCATATACCGGGCTTATTTCACATTCTTTTGGGTTCTCCAAGTCGGTTTGCAAACAATATGGATCAAAAACCTGAATTGCATAGTAATCCTACTACGTCTTCATTCAGTGAAACGGGAAATCTCGGTGGACGTGGATCTGCATATCGCTGGGATTCATATCCTATCAAGCCCTTGCCTTTGCCTTTACTTTTGTCTCGCATTGCACCTGTTAAAGTAGGTGACAGTCATTTAATGATTACACACGTCAATGGCAATGAGCGACGTTATATAGTGCAGAAGGTAAAGTCAGTTGGAAGGGACTCCTGCGAGTATGAATTCTTTGATCCGTCCAGTGAGTTTAGTAGTGGGGGTCCTATATTTGATATAAGAGGAGATTTTGTAGGACTGCAGCATCAAAATGGGGATCACAGTTATGGTATTTTCATATCTTCTATTGTACAACATTTATTCCAGTCCTCTTTGTTGGGTGTGTGCCGTTTGCCAATTGTAGACAAGAATACAGAAGAGGGTAAGTTTGATATGAACGCTGTCGTGCCGGATGATGTGTTCAACCAACCGTTTCATATAAATCAGGGTTATTGTGTGTTAAATGTCGGTGCGGGCGATCAATTGATTGAATATGAAGATTTTGAACGATTACGTGTACGTAGCGACATCAAAGGATTTACGCAACCGCCTTCTCTTGTAGCTCCAGACAGTCAGCAGGTATGGAAGGAGTTTTATCAGGGCTTTCATAGTCTTATTCGCATCCTGCACGCCTTTTCTCATGCACCCAAACTTACAAAACTCGCACTGGAGAGAATAACGTCGCATGAACATCGCGAAGATTTACCAAATGTCGCCTCGCTTGGAGGTATTGGCGTTGTGCTGGAGATTATAGATGGATACCCACAAAATGAAGAGATTGTACTTTCTGCTCTCACAGTTCTTGCTCGCACTTCTTTATACAAATTGAATCGAGAGGTTATTTTTCGCTGTGATGGCGTGTTGACAGTGTTGGAGATTATGAGTGAGTACTCTCATCAGGCTTCTATTCAACAATGGGGTTTTTATTGTTTGTATAATCTCATGGCAGATGATTCTCCTGTTAAATCAGAGTCCATTGATCTCTTTGCACGCTGTCAAGGTATTGCATTGGCCATTGAAGTACTTCGTGTACATACCAATGTACGTCATGCATTACGCCATGCGTGTTTTGCTCTTAGTTGTGTAGCAAATGAGGATTTGAGATATGTACATAAAATGGTTTATGGTGGTATTACGAATATTATTGTGGAGCGAATGAAGAGTAATATGGAAGACACTTTTGTGTTTTTCGGTCTCGCAACATTATTACATAACTTGCTTTCTTGTATTATTCCTTTTGAGAATGATCAGATAATGCTGATGTATATACCAGGAATTCCAAACGTTTCAGAAGTCGCTATATCGTATTGTGATGAGACTCAGTCATCTACACTAGATGTATCGAATAATCGTGGCTGTAATGATAATGTTGGTAGTGGCGGCGGTGGAGTGAGCTCTATCTTGCTGGATACATTGGTGACAGAGAAGGTTCTTGCTGTACTTGCTACAGCCATGTCATCGGAATGTGTCAACCGGTATTCAAGTAGTGCAGTGACCCTGTTAGAAGCGTGTATAGGCTCGGTGGTTGTGCTATTATCACGCCGCAAGTCGGAACTTCAGACGGAGTTGTCATCTGTAGAGTTAAAGAGGACATGTGAGCAAATTATACATAACTTCCCTACAGAGAAGTATCTGCAGGAACAGGCCGAACGGATTATAAGTATCCTCAAAACAACTCTTTGATTTCTTGTTTTCTTTTTATTGGATGTGCGATTTGGAATATGTGAATTATGTCCATAAATTCAACTTTTTATGCTCTCACACACACACTCTCTCTCTTTGTGTGTGTGTGTGTGTGTGTGTGTGTGTATGCTTTTATATTTTATTCTACTCTGGTTGCGCTGTGTTATGCTGCATGGAAGGAAATTGTGATGCTATTTATCTTTCCCATTGTATTTTTCTTATCTTTTATTTCTTTTTCTTTTAATACATACATGTAAATGATTTTGTTTTTTTTTTAATATATTTATTTGTCAAGATACCACACATATGGAAAAGCGGGTTGTGTTGGCGGAAGAGAGCGGCGTAGATCCCAGTCAGAGTGCTGCAGTCAACACCGGTCTGCAGGATGCCACAGCGGCGTTAGAAATGGATGAGATGCATGCACATGTGCGGTACAAGCAGCGTGTGGTGACATTAACGTACAGCAGAAAGAAGGGGCGCTTGATTTTGCATCGAAGGAACAAGAAAGGAAAGACTGTGGACATGGTGAATATCTCAACGGCATCTATAATTAATGTTGAAACACCAGAGGAACGTATCTTGCGACAGTTAAGAAGTAAAAATATGAATGGTGCACAAGGCGCCATGTTCGCAGCGAATTCGAAGCCGTCTTTCCACGGTTTCTTTAAAATGTCACCAAAAGATGCGGAAACCCTCTACCCGTGTTCCATGAGTGTTTCTATATCATCTATTTCTTTAGGCAATCACTCACGTAGTGCCGATGGAGCAGTTCCCGGAGGCATGTTGCATTCTTCATGTAACGCGAGTCGATCTCCAGAGCATGCTCGGTCTTTGTTTTACCTGCACCTTGTGAGGGACTCCGGCTCCTCCACCAGCATATCTACAATAGAATTCTCCTCCCTACCTGGCTATGAGAACCATCATGCGTTGCAGCACATTGTGAAGACTGTGTTAAGTGACATATATCCACGTGGAGCGAAGAAACTCATTCTATTTGTGAGCCCCAAGTCGGGATCGGGAAAGGCGTTGGATATTACGGAGCGGGATGTGCTTCCAGTGTTGCACTTCTCCCGCCATGAAGTCTCTACAATTGTTACGAAACGTGCCTTTCACTGTGAGGATTACATCGCAGAGCTTGGAAATGATATTACAGATAAAGACGTTCTTGTCTGTGTTGGGGGTGATGGAATGATTCACGAGGCCGTCAATGGTTTGTTCAGGCGGAGACAAGCGCTACTGAAGAGAGAGGCTGAAAGAAGGGAGAATGAGAAGAGGAATAGTGATGATTCCCATCCAGAGAATCAGAAGAACAAAGAAGAAGGAAATAATGGGAAACTAAAAGAAATAGATACAAGAAAGAGTAATGTCGACTGTAAAAAAAACAAAGTACGTAGTGAAGATATAGGAGGAATAGGGGAAGAAAAACGAGAAAACGGAGGAAGCGAGATTATGCATGGAAAGGATAAGGATGGTGACGCCTCGAATAGTAAGGGCAAGAATAAAGACATTCTGAAACTCATGGAGTTTGATAAGCTAAATTCCACGACGAGTGCAGGTACGAAGTTTTCATTCCCATTCATTGCCACTATCCCTACAGGCAGCGGGTGTGGGATGGCAAAGACACTCGGCATCACTGACATTAAGAAGAGTATTATTGCCCTCGTGCACCTCAAAACATGCGTCAAGGATCTTATGAAGATGAACTATATATTAGGAGAAAATATGAAGGCAGACTTTCCGTTATTCCCGCACTCAATTGCTATGGACGTTCGCGACACCGAGAAGGAAAAAGATGTGCCACGTGATCTGACAGAACAAGAGGAAGAGAAAAACGAGAAACAAATTACTGCGGAACGTATTGCCTTTATGTCTATAACCTTTGGTATTTTAAATAAAATTGACCGGGGATCAGAGAAACTACGGTGGATGGGCAATTCTCGATTCACGGCTTACGGAGCATACACATTCCTGCGTGGAGTGCGTTCCTATGGTGTACGCTTACGGTATTTACCTTGGATAGGGTCTAGTGGCCAACAAGTAGAGAAACTAGAAGGAGAAGGTTTCATTCCGAACGAGAAGGAATTCCCACGATGTACATGGACCACGGCATGTAAACATTGCCAGGCCCATAGGAATATTGGCGATCCCCTTGCAATTTGTTCTTCCTCTTCCTCCGCTGATAAGCTTAGTTTCTCTATTGATGGTTTACCCCACACTCATGCTTTTGAAGCAGAATGCGACCCGGTGGACTTTGATGACGATTCTCTTCCATGGGCTACACTCGACGGGAACCATTACGCCATTTTCGTAAGTAACATTTGCAACGCCGCAAAGGATATTTTGATGACACCTCTTGCTCATATGAGTGATGGTGCCATTGACATAGTCTTCACCAGAGAGAAGGAGATCAAGCAGGGACGCTCTGGATTTCTTAAGTTCTTTACTAGCATGGACACTGGTAGCCATGTCAACTTGCCGTTTGTGAGTTATATCAAGGTACGGGCGTTGGAGTTGGAGGCAAATGAGGGATTTCTTATGTCTGATGGAGAAGTGATGCCTTTCACGAAGGTGCAAATCACCCCACTTCGTCATGTCACTGAGTTTGTGCGAGTAGGCTAAATTTTTATTTTGTTTTCTGTTTTTATTTTGGTTTTGTTGTTTGCGTTCCATTTTTTTTTTCTTTTTTGGTAATGAAAGGGGCGCTGCTTTCTGCAAGTATGTTTTGCATTATTGATGTCTGTCTGTGTATATGTGTGATTAATTTTTTCCCTTTTTGTATGTGTATCTGCTTTATACGTGTTCCGCTGTGTGAGATCTGTTGGGGAAGTCGGGCCGAGAGGGATTGTGCCTGATTGAGGCTGTCATATTCTTATTTTTTAATTCCTTTTCTACACTTTTTAATTTTGATGATTCACACAGTGTTGTGTATCGTCAAAGGTGAATAATTGTTTTTTTTTTTCTGTTCTGCATCATTCACATTTTCGATGGTAAATAATACTTTCGGGAATTATTATATATTGAAGGAAGGAATGGAGGAGAACGAAAAGAGAGAAATTCTAAGAAGTGTCACATTCACTAGTATTGAACGAATCCATCCCCTCTGTCGTCTATACAGCGCTAAATGTCATCAAAGCGAAGGGATTTGACATATACACAACGAGAATACCTACCACCCCATTTTATTTTTGTTGGATTTGTTTATGTGTTGCTTTCCTTCTTTTTTTCTTTCCGTGTCTTTTTGTTTGATTGTTTACAGTGACGGGTTAGCTAGGAAGGACTTGGGCAGGTGAACGGGGTGTGTGTATATAGTTCCCTCCAACTCATTTTATCGCAGCGAATATTCTTTTCGAACTCTCGCTAAGGTGAGAAGAAAATACTGCAGTAGTAATGATAAAATCCTGCTTGGGGTTTCGGTTCACTAGTGTTTCTGCCACGCGAAGACTACACGATGTAGGCGGTGGAGTTGGTCGTCGTTGGATGCATGGAGCTACACGGACTTCATTACATCTTGCAGAGGAAAAGGCACAACTTTTCTCGCAGCTGTCGGAGGCGTTATTTGCGGATGAGGCCGCCGCCCTCTCGGTTCGTCTTCCAGATGCCACCAACGATAACAATGAGAGTGATGTGGAGGGGTGCATGGAGATGGCGCTTGACCCGCTACTGACATCCCCAGACGCAGAGGGAATAAAAGAGGAGGACGAGACATCATCATCATCATTGTTGTCTTCGCTCTCTCAGGCGATGCAGGAAGTTTCTCTCTGCCGTGACGCGAATGATGCGTCACGGTCATCATCGGCGTTGGCGGGAGCGGTGTGCTCTTTTATCTCGAGTGATGCTTCCTCTATGAACCGTGCGACCTCTGAGCTTCTGCTCGCCGGCACTGATGTGAAGGCACTCATCCCGGATGGAACGTTTCGTACTTTGCGCATCCACAATAAATGCATGAGTCAATGCGACTTTTCCACCTTGTCATTTCTCTCTGTATCTGCCACAGATGTTGATTTCTCGCGCAGTCTCTTCTATGGCTCTATCTTCCATGACTGTGTGTTTCTCCGCTGCTGCTTTGACGGGTGTGTCTTGAAGGAGTTGCGCTGCTCGGGGAATGTGCGCTTCGAGGGGTGTTCCTTTCGGTTTGCAAACATTGTGTTGCGCCTCGCGTCTGGAGACAAGACGAAGCGAACACGAGTGATGTTTGATCACTGCGATTTTGATTTGGCGGACTTCACCAATAGTGATAGACTCCCACCGCAGTGTTTCATGGGGTGCTACAACACGGACCTCGCCGCGAAATTTCCCCCCAGTGTGCCAAAAGGAGTGAAGCAGAGAGAGAGGGAGAGAGAGTAATGCCACCAAATCTTGGAAAAAACAAATAGCGTGCGCTTTTTTCTTCCCTGTGTGTGTGTTTTTCTCTTTTTTCTTCTCCTTGATTCTTGCAGTGTTGCCCACGGGTGCATATACATATACATCTGTGTATTTGAAAACAAGGCTCTCTTTCCCCCACCTTAATATGTTTGTCTGTTTATTGGTTTGCATTTTTTTTTTCATTTTCTCCCTCATCACTTTGCACTATTTTCTTCCCAGTCTCCTTGCTCTATCTGTTTTTTTTTTTTAGTTCTTATCATCGCCCAGCGTTTTTGCATCAAACAGATAAAAAAGGGAGAAAGCGAAAAAAAAAGAGAAAATCCCAAAACAAAAGCTTATATAGAGGATAGACTGGGGATGGTGATGATGCGAACAGAGAATCTGTTTCGGTTATTTGTTTTCCCTCTTTGGTTGTTTAGTACGGTCCTAATGATCGTAATGGTGGCTGTGCTCATTCCCGCTGTCGCCTTTGTCCCAGAGAACATCTCAGGCGTACGCTATGCAAATGTGTATGTAGTTACTGCAATCATGGTTGTTGAATATTTTCTTTTTGCTCTGTTCCTTCACTTTGTGGTCGTTTCACGCATAACAAAATTGTCAGCACTTCTTCATGAGGATCCATTCACCGTCGCGGGGGATTCCTCACGTTTGGAGGTTCTCAGGCATGCGCCTTTTTTCGGGGTTAAGGAAATTGTTAGGCTGCAGTTTTCAATGGTACAAATGTACTCTGTTTTGGCTCATCGATGCTGTCGAGAAGGCATTATTAGCTCTTCTTGTATGAGAAATGGTAAAGAGAATTATCACGATGAATACATGGAGCCAAATCTTCATAGTTTCTCTAAATATGATTATCTTCTTAATCGGAGGTATAGTGAGAAAGAAAAGACATATTTTTTGACGCAGCTTCCGTCCGAAGTAGGACTGAGAACATCATATTCTCCACGAAATATTGGTAACGATAACAATAATAATCCTGTTAGTTTGAGAGAAATGCCAACGGTGGAGGCAGATTTCTGTACTGTCAGCTCGTCCATTGGGGATGGCGTGGGTGCGTTGGTTGCAGATCAAGTTCTGAAAGGACGACATTCAGGTATTCAGGAATCTACCACGGAGCAAGTATCTATGGTTGCGGATGATAATAAAAGTCATGAGCAGGATGGCTGCCAACAGATATTACCTCCGCTTTCTATTGAGGACCGCGCTGTGTGTGATCCTCTGGACGATAACACGAACAATTCTTTTGATGTGCTGGCAAAATCATTGCGTCTTGAAAGCTCTATTATTTTTCAGATTTTGAGGAATCTTAAAGTTGGACGTTCGCTCAGTTCTGTGACTTTGCCTGTGCATATGCTTGAGAGTCGTTCTCTCTTAGAGATGCTTTCGGATATGTTTGTATCGTGGGATTTATTGCTGCCACTTGCACTGGGAGAGGCGTACAATCCTGTGGATCGTATGCAAGTTATGCTTCGCTGGTTTTTCTCTGCTTATAATTGGCGTCCAAAAGGAGCGGCGAAGAAACCGTACAATCCAATACTTGGTGAGGTATTTCAGTGTAAATGCATTGCACCTCTACGTAAATATTCACCGTCATCTGCTGCATCGCCGTTGGCTTCACGAGAATTTTCCTCTAAAAGTCAAGAGACGTCACCCACATTGGCGCAGCTTTCTGGAAGCGATGTGGGCTGCATGCATTTTCTGGCAGAGCAGGTATGTCATCGTCCGCCTGTAGGTGTCTTTTATGCTGAACTTCCCAAGTTGATTGTCGCTGAAGGAGTGTTTCTTCCCCGCAGTAAAATTGTTTCGTTGAACTGTGCGGCAAGTATTAGTTGCTCGTCCGTCGTCGTGCGTTTCCCGAAAACGGGATGGAGTTGTCGGTTTTCACTGCCGCATGCATACGCGTCGGGTGTCGTCGCGGGAACTCCGCGACTTGAGCTCGGCGGTGTCATTAAACTTGAGGATTGCCATTCGTCTGCGCACGTGACTGTTGATTTTCGCCGAAAGGGATTTTTCGGTGGGAAGTACGACGAGGTTGTTGCGAAGATTAGCACGGAGGATGGCAAGGGTGTTGCTGAGGAGTACACAGGGCTGTGGCATGGCACTATTTTTCCCGGGCGCACCAGTCCTTTAGCTAAAACGGGGAAAAAACGGCAGCATCAACAACAAGAAGGAAATTTAATGGTAGATGAGAATTGTGTGGAGCCGTTATTTGATGCAGAAACATTTCAACGGCAGCGTGGCATGCGGTGCTGTCGACCATATGCATACCCATTACCTAGTGATGATAATAATGATGCTAACGCCGCTGGCGCATACCCGAAGCAGAGTCGAGCTGTATGGAAGTCCGTAACTGCAGCTATTCGCAAGGGAGATGAGGAGGCGGCGGCAAACGCAAAGACGGCAGTGGAGGAGGCGCAGCGTGCAGAGCGGCGTCAGTTGGAGGCAGGTGGGCGTGCCCACGTCCCGAAGTATTTTCAGTTTATTGGAAAAGGGGAGTTATCTTATGGGCATGAGGATGCATTGGCGAACTATGAGAACTGGTGCTTTACTGCACGAGAGATGTTGTTTAAGTAATGTAGGAATTGAACGTTTTATTTTTCTTCTTGCTTTCCCTGGTTAGCTTTCTTGCAAGGTCTGACTGATCGTTTCCCCTCTCTTTTCCACCTTTCTTTTGCCATTCCTCCCTACGTAATTTTTTTGTCATTCTCTTGGCATGTGCTCTCATGGCAATGCGCACACACATAAACATGTGAACACACAGTCTATCTCTCTCTCCATATATATAATCATTTTCCTCCTCCTCATGTACGTTTGTGTATACATGCATTTATATTTATATTTCTCCTTCTCCTTTTCTATTCATTTCACCCCACGTGCGTGTGCAGGCTGAGGGCGGATGAGCACGGGCAGCACGAACCAGCGCCGTGGTGAGGACCCGTGGCCGCGGATGGCGGAGGAGGTGGAGCGGATGGTGAACGACCTCCTCGTGCAGATGCAGCGCTACCGCGACATGACCCACCCAACCGTCATTGCGGAGGACGAGATGCTCGACGCCATCAGCGCGGCCGCCGAGGAGGTGGGAGAGATGCGGGCGGCGCTGGACGCGGCCATCGAGCACCCGGAGCTCTTCGCCATCGCGACGGACGAGCTGCAGGCGCGGGCGGAGAGGACGCGGGCGTGGGAGCGCGACGTGAAGAAGGCGACGGACCTGCGGGCGAAGATCGTCGACGGGCGGCGGCGGCGGGCGGAGGCGGCGCGGGAGGACAGGGCGGGACTGCGGGAGGAAGGCGACTTCTTGCGGCAGGAGCACGAGGCGCAGCAGCAGTACATGCAGACAGACGAGACGACGATTGATCGGCTCGCGGGGGGGATGCGGCGGGTGAAGGACACGGCTGTGAACATCAAGAACGAGCTGCATACACAGGAGATTGTGCTGGACGATATTGATAGTGGCATGACGATAGCGCAGATACGTCTGGAGGGAGTGATGAAGAAAGTTGGGAACATGCTGGACTCTGCCAGCGATAGAAGTAAAATTATCTGCATTGTTGTTCTGGTGATTATTCTCATTCTGCTTATTATGTTTGTACTCCAGTAGACAATATCCCTCTCGCTCTCTTTTCACTTAGCTTCTAAAAGGGGGTGGAGGAAGGGGGAACTGTCTGTGTGTGTGTGTTCGAGTATATGTGAGTCTGATTTTCTCATTATGCATGAGAAGAAAGTGACCAAAGAGAACAAAAAAGCAACCAAAAAGAAAAGAAAGAAACGAAGAAAATATCTTCCAAAGTGAGGAGGAGTATATTCTGGATATCATGGCTTTGATTCTTCCTTCATTTTCCCACTTCCATGTCTACCTGTGTGTATGTGTATATTAACTGCAAAGCATGCCTTTGCATTTTTTTTTTCTTTCCTTCCCTCTCTCTCTCTTTCTACATTTCTTGTCTTGTTTATTTCATTTTCTTGTACCTCAACAATCGTTTAGAATTTACTTGATAGTGTGACTATACATAATGTTAGCAAGGAGTCGGTCAGGGGGAATAATGAATGTATTGTGCATGAGAAGAGCATATATCACTCTATTTCTTTGTATTTCTCTACTTTCTACTGTTCATGCCTCCAATAATGAGGCAAGGGTGCAGGAGAATAAAATGCTTCCGCCCTCCACCGTGACATATTACGGCCGCCTCTCGATTCACCCAAATTTCTTCCACAATGTCGACTCGCAGAATCCACTCTGGCGTATTCAGGGAGGCGAGGTCGTGCTCAGTAATGCGGTGTATACAATTCGTGTGCCAACGCAGAAGGATGGCTCCTTTGTTGTGTATGATCTCCCGTACGGTGCTTATCACCTGCATGCGGAATATGCGGATTTTATTTACCCAACAGTTCGTGTGGATGTAACACAGAAAACATCTCAAAGTGTTTCCAGAGTTGTTATTCGGACGTACACAAATGACGGAACGATGTCGCCTGTTCAGGGAACCGGACTGGATGAGTCATCGCCTGCCATTATTCCATTCGCTGCAGTGCATGTATACTACGTCCCGAGGGAGCAGTATAGTATTTGGGATATTTTCAAAAATCCCGTGATTATTTTAATGTTTGTTTCAGTAGGCTTGATGAGTTTGGTGCAGTTGATGCCGGAAGAGAATCGGAAGGAGTCTGCACGAGAGATGAAAAAGCTGCGCAGACAATTGGCAGGGGAGGTTACAGACGACAAAAAGAATGCCGCAATAACTTCTAGCGGAAAGACGTCAAAGTGAAATACCAAGGAATAAAGGAAGACAGCGGAGATGGGGAAGAGGCATGTGTGTATACATGTGTATGTATACAGGCAAATAAAGAGGTGGTAAACACCCTGACTCTTTGTATGAGATTTGCCCATTGCTGGAGTACTTCATATTGACTTACTTGCCACCTCCCCAGTCTTGTTTGTTTGTTTTGCACTATCACCAATTTAATATTTTATACATAATATACTAACAAGAAATGAGGGGTGAGGGGAATGAGAGAGAGGGATAGTAGAAAGGAAAAATAAATATATACATATGATGTATTCGGGAATTAAAACAAGGCGGTAAAGGATATAAACTCAAACTTATGAGAAAAAAAAGAAAAAAAAGAAGAGCGAGCGAAATAACATAGTGACGATTTACTACTAAGACAGAGGAAATGCATGTGTATGTATGTATATATGTATGCATGAAATTCCTCTTCTTTTCCTCCTCCTCTCTCTCTCTCTTTACTTCTTTCTTCTTTCTTCTCCCCACCCACTCGCACAAAAGAACAGCACATCAGGAAACAATAACAATCAAAAACAATTGCTGCTAAACCAGCTTTCACCAAAACGAAAAAAAAGAGGAAAAAGGAAAGAGTCTGACTGACGGATTTACACAGCTCTCTTTGCTCGATAAATGCGCCACTTTTCAACACCTTTGGCCATTTCTTTGGCACTACTGTTAACCCTCTCCGTGCTTGCGTCCACTGTTCGTGCGGCTGATCCTTCAGCCTCTCTGGAAGGCATAGAAGACCTCACTGCAAGCAACTTCAACGAGAAGGTTGGAAAGAATCTACCAGCTCTTGTGGAGTTCTATGCACCTTGGTGCGGTCACTGCAAGAACCTGGTGCCAGAAATGGAGGGACTCGGTCAGGCAGTAAAAGGAGCAAAAGACAAAGTTCTTGTTGGCAAAGTGGATGCCACACAACATCGCAATCTCGCCACGCGATTTGGTGTTACTGGATACCCAACGATTCTTTTCTTCCCTGCAGGCTCAGATAAGCCAGAGGACTACAATCAGCAGCGTGATGTTTCGGCATTAATGTCTTTTCTTAACAGCCGTGTGCCCGGTTTGAATCTGGCGCCTCCACGTGAAATTGCGTACGCAACGGAGCTCAGCAAAAGTAACTTTGACGCTGTGGTCATGGACCAGACAAAGGACGCATTTGTTATGTTTTATGCGCCGTGGTGTGGGCACTGCAAGAAACTTCACCCCATTTTTGAACGCCTTGCTTTCGTCTACAAGGAAGAAAAGGATGTTGCCATTGCAAAACTCAACGCTGATGAAAAGTCCAACCATGCGGTGAGCAACCGCTACAAGATCAGTGGATATCCAACTTTGGCATTCTTTCCGATGGGAGATAAAAGCAATCCGGAGTACTACACCGGCCAGCGTGACCTTGACGGCCTTGTGGAGTTTGTGAATGAGCGCACTGGAAAGTTACGTCTTTCCTCCGGTGATTTGAAGAAGAGCGTGGGAGTGCATGAAAAACTTTCGGAGCTTCTCCGTGACATCATGTCGAAAGCAAAGACGGCCGATGAAAAGAAGAAATTACTTGAGCAGGTCAAGACGATGGCGTCGTATGAGTTGACCGGAATCCCGGCGGCGCAGTATCCCCACATTGCAGAGAAAATTATGCAGGGCGGTGTGGACTACGTGGAAAAGGAATTGGCGCGCATTTCCCGCATGAAACAAGGGGCATTAAGTGCAGCAACGCGTGACATGTTGACTATTCGCGAGAATATTATCGCCTCTGTTAAGGAGGAGTAGGCGAGGCTCGTCTGTTCTCTGTATTCATCAATCACTAACATACATTTGCGAAGGGAAGTGAGAAGGGGCGAGGAGGCTTCATTGTATTTCTTCCAGACATCATCTCTTTTTTTTTTGTTGTTTGTGCGTTTCCCTCTCTCCCTGGGCGTGCTTGTATGAGCGACATAGGTGAATAGGAGAAAAATACGAAAAAAAAAAGAAAATGGACAGAAGAAGAAAAGTTAACAGAACAACACCAGCAACAATTCACATGAAAAGTGAAAAGAAGGAGAGGAAAGGGGTGAAGAAGAAAGAAGGAAATAAAATGAATTTGTTACTTTAACGTGTTAGTGGAGGTGTATCTGTGTGTGTGGAGTGCAGATATGTATTCTTCCTTTGTCGCTATACTGAGGAAGATGAATAGTATACAGGAAACGAAGCTGTGGCTGGCCACTTGTGCGCGTTCCTCCCTTTTCCCCCTTTTCCCCCTTTTTCCCCTTTTTCCCCTTTTTCCCCTTTTTCCCCTTTTTCCCCTCTTTCATTCTCATTCCCGTTGATCTTGTTTTAGTTAACTTGTGTTCGTTATACTCCTCCTCTGTGTCTTGATGGCACATCATCAGAATGAAAATGGTTTGAGAAATGTTTCTTGGCTGAACGTCAAGGTCTTTATTATTATTATTATTATTTATTTATTTATTTATTTATTTTTTCTGTTCTGTCTTCTTACTATTTACTTTTGTGTGTGTGTGTGTTGTATTCACTCTGAACTTTGCGGCTCGTCTGGCGCGCTGAAAAGTCGTTTTGATTGATTGGGAGAGTCGAAAAGACAAAAAGCAAGAAGGAGGCAAATAACAGCCATAAAAGGAAAAGAGTAAATCCAATAAATAAGAAGAAAAGCACCATAACTTATTGGAACTAGAGAAGAGAAAAAGAAGGGAGGAAAGAAACAAGAAGACCAAAAAGGAGAAGGAGGGGGAAATCATCGACATCATATTCTTTTTGTTGTTGGTTGCACGCGATGAGCTCAAAGAATGATCTTCCCTTGGTGCTGCGGCGCAGTCGGTCCAGTGATGCAGCGGCTCTTTCGCAGCTAACACGCCTTGGGACGTACAAGCCGTGCATCCCCCCGCTGGCGCTCTTCCCATGGAGAACGGAGGCGGACTTCACTGCACTCATCGAGCGCTCCGTTGCTTGCATCACCGCAACCTCCACCATCACCGGAAAAGTGGCGGGATTTATTTGCCTGGATGACATTCCACACGTAACTTCAATCCCCAGGGATAGATGGGAAGATGCATTGGATTATAAGACGGCGATGGAGAATGAAGAGGCTACACGGTTAAACATTGCTCCATACAATACATTGTGGATGAAGTCTGTGATTGCACCACCCTCGACGGCTTTCTTGTCTGGCGTCCCTAATCCAGATGACGTCAATGCCATTAAGATGGAACGACAATTATTGATTTTCGCATACAAGGAGGAGGAGATACTGCAGGAGTTGTTATCCACGGCACTCACGAACATGCCGGATACAAAATATGTTCTTGTTCCATTTCCTTCAGAATGTAAATATGAACCGATTGAGTGCTTTGGAAAAACACGCATTTCTCTTAAAGATTCTGATTTCAAGGGGTCTGTACTTTGCATTTTGTCATGTAATATCATACCACAACTACAACTGCGCCTGGGTATCTTAGAAGATTACGATGATTTTGTGCCAGACATACTAAACGGATATGGTTTGATTACATCGTTGAAAGATGAATTTTATTTGGACGAGATACTGAAGGACCAAGACGACTACCACAAAGTTCTCGTTGCCGAAGATGCAGCCACACATCAGGTGGTTGGTATCATGTGTGTGGAGGCGACCATTGAACACCAACAGAATGCATCACGGCAATACATGACTGAGATGTTTGGTAAACTTCGTCCATTGCGTAGTACCAGACGGGGAAGTACTAACAAAAGTGGTAGTGATAACATGAGAAGCAGTACGGCCAGCACACCAAACATCATTCAAATATATTTTTTTCAGATTGATCCAGTTTACTCCACAGCGGCAGATCAGTTTTTACCTTTTCTCTTCAAGGAGTTTCCTTTTGCGGAGTATGCGATGATTATTCTTCCCTATGAAAAGGACGAACCTCCGTTTCTCAGACGGTTTGAAAATGTCCCCCTGAGACGATATCAACCACGCAACGTGAAGGGAGACCCGATTCCCTCGCCAGAGGGAATGTGGATTACATGCCGGTACGCTGCAGACCCGATTAGAGTTTTGCCTGCAATTGAAAACACAGATATTGAACGGATATCAGAATTCCTTGAAGAGCCGTTTATTGAATTTTCTCAGCAACACATTGCTGCCTTGTTGGAGGACATCAACGTCATATCGGACGAGAGCACATTAAGAGATGACCGTGCACACACTCTAAATGCTTTTATACTGGAATCCCATTTTAGTGGTACTGAAGGAACGTGGAAAGGAGAATCATTAGCCAATTCTACTACTACTATGACTACTACTACTACTAATACTACTACTACTAGGAAGTTTTGCCCTCCTGTAGATTATCATAGTTGTAGTACTGCTCCTTCTTCTTTTGTTGTTGGTGTGGCCTCCACACGATGTATCACTGTAGAGGAGATGTATGCATTGCGTGCCAATTACGATATTGATGTATTTGTTAACTACTACACAGATGGCCCGAGGGATTATTCTGCAACAGACATTCACCTTACAGCAGATGAGGGGAGACGGAAGTTCCACAGAAAAGGAATGCCCGGACTTCTTATACGAAGTTTTTACTTGAAATCTGTTTACAGGCGTCATATTCCTTTTTTTGTTCGAGAGATATTACGTCATACACAGTGTGAGGTTGCATTGGTGCTAGAGGACGGCCATGCACAACCGTTTGCGCCCTTACTGCGGCAGTTGTTATGTACATCACCGCGGCGAGTGCAGGAGAAGAAACATATCGCGTTTGAAGAAAATACAACCCAGCGATATGAAGTGGGCGAAGGGAAAGATACTATGCCGCTTGGAGTTCTTTTTGTAGGCACACGACGGATTGTTGGTGATCAGAAGAAATTGATACACACACGTATTGTTATAGTCGGTGCGGGGTCCACTGGCTTATCATGTATTTACAATTTTCTCTCTATTCCTTATGTGACATTTACAAATATTATACTTATATCCACGGATGGCTTGCCAATACATCCAAACCAACAACCGCATTTATGGTGTACAGATCATATGGAATTGATGGAGCGAGAATACATGAGACTTCTTGTAGGAAATCCCATTCGCATTATTCACGGATCTATTTTGGATATTGATACAAATCAGAAATATGTCACTGTAGACGACGGCACATATGAGCCGTATGATTATGTTGTTCTCACTACAGGGAGACAATATATTGTGTCACAGTCTATATGCAACTTACATCAATACATGCAGCAGCAGCCGCACTCTCAGCCACAACGTGGTTTTATACCAGAAGGAACCCTTGCACTCTCGGGAGAGTCTTCTGTAGAGAAGCTCCGTCAGCACTTGCAAGACTTGGATCGTAATCCACATAATATTAGTAATATTGTTGTGTATGGATCTGGACTAGACGCCTTTGTTATAGTAACATCCATTATCTCGCTCGGCTTTTCCTCTCAACGCATTGTTATAGTGAGCCCGGATACATCCAATCCTTTTCTGGACAATGATGCATTTGATTCTATAATAAAAATGTATAACTCTCTGGGTATAAATATACTACGCGGCTATGAGGTGGCACGCATGGAATATGATGATGAGGGCACGGCCTTGACAACTGTTGTTGTTTCTCCCATAGTAAATAATAATCATAATAATACTGATGGTGGTAGTGGTGATGGTAACAACAACAATGCGAAGGGTACTGCATTAAACTCTGTAGAGCTGAGCTGCAGTTTGATTGTGTGCTGCGAGGACAAAGATATTGACGGTTATATTCTCTCTACATTGAACAGACGCGCTATAGTTTTCGATGGGCGTGTAATTGTGGAGTCGAACTATGGAACCACGAACAAATGTATTTACTCTGCAGGCCCTGTGGCAATGTTTACACGTCGTTATGGCACGACGTTGGGGTTTGACAATTTCAACTCCCACGATGTTGGGATAAATTTATCAGAAGTTCTTTTGCACGTTCTTGGTTTTGAGGAGTTTCATGGCAAAAACAGTGACGATTGTCGTGGAAAGAACACTCAGGACGATGAGGAGAGAAATCAGAGGGATGGAGAGATGATGGAAGTACAGAATCAACTGTATACACGAGTGCTGCAGGAAAACGGAAGTTACGGTAGAAATTACTCAAATAACAGCAATCAGATGAATCTCCTCTCTATGGAGGAGGAGAAAAATAATATTCGACTGCTGGAGGAAAAGCTACCAAAATACAATTCCCCCATCACCAACCGCATACATCTCCCCGGAGGATTTACATTCTTCTCGTGTCACTGCGTACATGTCGATGTGAACAGCAGCATCCGTTTGTTTTATACAAACATCAAAGATAACAAACCAATCGTGTCGAATATTTTGGACTCTAATCCTCTCTTTTCTGCGCCGAAAGATGAGAAAGAAGAAAACAACAACAGCAAGAACAACGACAGCATTGGGCAGCCGGTTGTGGATCAGAGTTTACTTGTGATTTACATAGACAAGGGGACGCACTTCATCAGTGCAGTTGTGTACTTTGGAAACGGCGAGCCGGAGATTTATCATTACATCGCGCTCATTGGGATGCCGCAGTCGCTCTTCAATCTCATCTACAGATATGAAGAAGCGAAGAAAATCCACAACAACAGCAATAATGAGAGTGAGGGTGAGGGTAATGCACTGAACTTGATAGAATATTTACGTTCACCAAAACTACAAGTGTTGTTTTACGATCGATTTATCATATTTTACAAAGAAATGCGGGAGAAAATGAGGAATCACGAGGAACTGGTAGAAGCCAAGACACCATTGCTTTATCTCTTCGCAGAAGGATCCGAGATTGGTGAGAAGAAAAGGAATGAATATCTGACGAAACTGACAGACCAGCGGAGTAGTTTTGCGCGGCAGATACAGTATGAGCTCCTTAAGTTTCTTCATGAGAGCAAGGACTATCTGCCGCAGGTGTACTATCTGCCAGATATTAATGCACATGTGCAAAAGAAGAGGACTCCAACGCCATGAAGAGGGAGACGATGGTGAAATGTATGTATGTAAATATAAATATGTAATTTCTAACATGTAATGTATACATGTATCCGTAACTTGCCTCCAGCTCCACCAATCTGCAAGATTATAAACATGCATGCATACATACAGAGACGGGGATGCAGTTTTCTTTTTTTTTCTTGACTTCACTTCTCTCGTATATTTCTCTTTGTTAGTATTTTCTGACATTGATGTAGAATTTCTTTTGCTCTCTCTCTCTCTCTCTTTTGTTTCATACTTGATTCACATCTTTTTGCTGATGTAGTTCAATAGAACAAATGCCTTTCTTTCATATTGGGTATTACTTTTCTGCTCCTCTTGCTTTCGTTGCTCCTCTTTCTACATCTCTCCTCTCTCCCTCCCTCATTCTCTCTTGTTGCTTTGACTTTTCCCAATTCTTTCTCGTATGCGTGTAAATACATACACAAAGCACAAAGCACCAACACTAACAAAAACAAACAAACAAACAAGAAGGTCACTTCCCCCAAACAACGCCTTTAAGATGTTCCGCTCTACTGCCTGTGCGCTGAAGAAGCTGCAGCCGCTGGGCCAGCGCGTGCTGGTGAAGCGTACGTTGGCGGCGAAGCAGACGAAGGCCGGCGTGCTCATCCCGGAGCAGGTCGCCGGCAAGGTGAACGAGGGCACCGTGGTCGCCGTCGCCGCCGCCACGAAGGACTGGGAACCCACGGTCAAGGTGAACGACACCGTGCTGCTTCCCGAGTTTGGCGGCAGCAGTGTGAAGGTGGAGGGGGAGGAGTTCTTCCTCTACAACGAGGACTCCCTGCTCGGTGTGCTGCAGGCTTGATTGCTGAGATGATGTTTTTTTTTTGTGTGTGTGCTCTGATGGAGGAGGAGGAATCGCTTATGTTCTCGTTTCTTAATTTGACTTTTCTTCCATTTTTCGGAAGTGGATATTGAAGGGAAGATGAGGGACGCTTTTTTTTTTCTTTTTCTTGTTACAGAAACATCACATTATTATTATTACTATTATTATCTGAATATGCTCCATTTATTTATGCACGTGTGCGTGGGTGTGTTCGTATATATGTTATATTTACTTTCTGTTGTGGTAAGAGAGGACTCAATCTTGCTGGTATCTTTGTTGATATAATGTGCCGTCTCTTTTTTCTTTTCTTGATTTTCTGATGCATGCTTTTATGTGTGCATTTCTGATTCCTTGTTGAGTTAGAAGACAGATAAGGAGAGGATTACTCAATCATTTTAGTGTCTTTATACATTTTATATTCTGTAGGGTGTTTTTCGTTTCTTTGGTTGCCGTTGTTTGGTTTCTTTTTTCTGCGCGCGTGGCAATAATACGCCACAAGAAGAACACCAATCAAACCTTGAAGGAGAACTAAGAAAACAAAAAGAAAAGAGACGAACAGCAACAGCAACAGGAAACGGTGGGTTGATGTTCCGCGTCGCTGAGGATGGGTCTGCCATCACGTACCACATACCAGTGAGTCCCTTCATTCCGCTGCAGCACAACAAGATAGATGTAACCACAGTGAACCGACTGGCCAACTTCGGCATGCGGTTTGCGATGGAGCACGGCTGGTGCTACTGCCTGCACGCCGACGCCATCACGCAGCAGGTGAGCGAGGCGGTGGACGAGGGATACGCCGTGCCCGGCGAGGACGCAACAGTTTTCTTCGCCGGCGTTGAGGCGGACTTAATTGGCGAGTAC
This sequence comes from Trypanosoma lewisi, assembly GCA_036321185.1. Lineage (NCBI taxonomy): Eukaryota > Euglenozoa > Kinetoplastea > Trypanosomatida > Trypanosomatidae > Trypanosoma > Trypanosoma lewisi. The sequence goes on along the minus strand of JAWVMQ010000169.1, from coordinate 121,638 downwards.
CCAAAGCTCGACGGTGTAATTACGCCGGCCTCTGTGTTCTGCTGGGGGCAGTTCTGGGTGTCGCACGTCGGCAGCAGCAGCTTCGGCATTTACGGCAAATTCTACCGCTATGAGGCGGACGATGAAGATAGTAAGGTCCCGTTTGGCGTGTTTAGACTCAGCGCCGTGTATGTGTCCAAGACGAGCCGCAAGCCGGTTCCAATTCCTAAGAATCGAGCAGCCTTAATGAGGGAGACGATGGAGAAACATAATCTGAGCACAACTCTGCCGAGGTCTACACGTGTTGACATAAAAGACTTTCTCTCCAGGTGTGGACTGTTTGCGGACAGTACGTTCAGCAAGCTGGTGGACACCCTTCCCACCCACCCATCCGTTGCGCCGCTGAAAATTGCATTTCGCCGGGAGTTTCACATCCGAGAGACAGACATTGACTTCAACCGACACGTGAACCAGATGGCCATGATTCAGCTGGTGATAAACACGCTCCGATCTGCTCTTGGGGACATGACGACTGTTTTCCCCCGTCTGCTCGATGCGGGCGTGCATCACTTTGTGGGGGATATTCTTTTGCGACGGCTCCACATTGACTACCTTCGGGAGACCCCAATGGACCATCGTTCTATTGTTGTGTCGTTGTTTTTTCTCGAGGATGCGGCACGTGAGGCGGTTATTGCAACTTCTCCAGGCAAGCGATTAAACCAGTTGGCGGATTTGTGCTTTGTTGCTCAGGGCGTTCCAGTTGATGACTCCCCGCCATTTATTTCGGTTGTTGGGAAACTATCCATTAGTTGTTAAATTTGCATGAGAAAAGCTAAGCTTACTTCCTTTTTATAATTGTCTCCTGTTTGTATGTGTGTACACGTATGCATACATTTATGTGTCTCATTTTTGCCTATTAAACCATCTTTTTTTCTTTTTGCTTCTCTCATTATTGATAGACATCTCCATCTTTTTGCTGATGTAGTTCAATAGAACAAATGCCTTTCTTTCATATTGGGTATTACTTTTCTGCTCCTCTTGCTTTCGTTGCTCCTCTTTCTACATCTCTCCTCTCTCCCTCCCTCATTCTCTCTTGTTGCTTTGACTTTTCCCAATTCTTTCTCGTATGCGTGTAAATACATACACAAAGCACAAAGCACCAACACTAACAAAAACAAACAAACAAACAAGAAGGTCACTTCCCCCAAACAACGCCTTTAAGATGTTCCGCTCTACTGCCTGTGCGCTGAAGAAGCTGCAGCCGCTGGGCCAGCGCGTGCTGGTGAAGCGTACGTTGGCGGCGAAGCAGACGAAGGCCGGCGTGCTCATCCCGGAGCAGGTCGCCGGCAAGGTGAACGAGGGCACCGTGGTCGCCGTCGCCGCCGCCACGAAGGACTGGGAACCCACGGTCAAGGTGAACGACACCGTGCTGCTTCCCGAGTTTGGCGGCAGCAGTGTGAAGGTGGAGGGGGAGGAGTTCTTCCTCTACAACGAGGACTCCCTGCTCGGTGTGCTGCAGGCTTGATTGCTGAGATGATGTTTTTTTTTTGTGTGTGTGCTCTGATGGAGGAGGAGGAATCGCTTATGTTCTCGTTTCTTAATTTGACTTTTCTTCCATTTTTCGGAAGTGGATATTGAAGGGAAGATGAGGGACGCTTTTTTTTTCTTTTTCTTGTTACAGAAACATCACATTATTATTATTACTATTATTATCTGAATATGCTCCATTTATTTATGCACGTGTGCGTGGGTGTGTTCGTATATATGTTATATTTACTTTCTGTTGTGGTAAGAGAGGACTCAATCTTGCTGGTATCTTTGTTGATATAATGTGCCGTCTCTTTTTTCTTTTCTTGATTTTCTGATGCATGCTTTTATGTGTGCATTTCTGATTCCTTGTTGAGTTAGAAGACAGATAAGGAGAGGATTACTCAATCATTTTAGTGTCTTTATACATTTTATATTCTGTAGGGTGTTTTTCGTTTCTTTGGTTGCCGTTGTTTGGTTTCTTTTTTCTGCGCGCGTGGCAATAATACGCCACAAGAAGAACACCAATCAAACCTTGAAGGAGAACTAAGAAAACAAAAAGAAAAGAGACGAACAGCAACAGCAACAGGAAACGGTGGGTTGATGTTCCGCGTCGCTGAGGATGGGTCTGCCATCACGTACCACATACCAGTGAGTCCCTTCATTCCGCTGCAGCACAACAAGATAGATGTAACCACAGTGAACCGACTGGCCAACTTCGGCATGCGGTTTGCGATGGAGCACGGCTGGTGCTACTGCCTGCACGCCGACGCCATCACGCAGCAGGTGAGCGAGGCGGTGGACGAGGGATACGCCGTGCCCGGCGAGGACGCAACAGTTTTCTTCGCCGGCGTTGAGGCGGACTTAATTGGCGAGTACCCAAAGCTCGACGGTGTAATTACGCCGGCCTCTGTGTTCTGCTGGGGGCAGTTCTGGGTGTCGCACGTCGGCAGCAGCAGCTTCGGCATTTACGGCAAATTCTACCGCTATGAGGCGGACGATGAAGATAGTAAGGTCCCGTTTGGCGTGTTTAGACTCAGCGCCGTGTATGTGTCCAAGACGAGCCGCAAGCCGGTTCCAATTCCTAAGAATCGAGCAGCCTTAATGAGGGAGACGATGGAGAAACATAATCTGAGCACAACTCTGCCGAGGTCTACACGTGTTGACATAAAAGACTTTCTCTCCAGGTGTGGACTGTTTGCGGACAGTACGTTCAGCAAGCTGGTGGACACCCTTCCCACCCACCCATCCGTTGCGCCGCTGAAAATTGCATTTCGCCGGGAGTTTCACATCCGAGAGACAGACATTGACTTCAACCGACACGTGAACCAGATGGCCATGATTCAGCTGGTGATAAACACGCTCCGATCTGCTCTTGGGGACATGACGACTGTTTTCCCCCGTCTGCTCGATGCGGGCGTGCATCACTTTGTGGGGGATATTCTTTTGCGACGGCTCCACATTGACTACCTTCGGGAGACCCCAATGGACCATCGTTCTATTGTTGTGTCGTTGTTTTTTCTCGAGGATGCGGCACGTGAGGCGGTTATTGCAACTTCTCCAGGCAAGCGATTAAACCAGTTGGCGGATTTGTGCTTTGTTGCTCAGGGCGTTCCAGTTGATGACTCCCCGCCATTTATTTCGGTTGTTGGGAAACTATCCATTAGTTGTTAAATTTGCATGAGAAAAGCTAAGCTTACTTCCTTTTTATAATTGTCTCCTGTTTGTATGTGTGTACACGTATGCATACATTTATGTGTCTCATTTTTGCCTATTAAACCATCTTTTTTTCTTTTTGCTTCTCTCATTATTGATAGACATCTCCATCTTTTTGCTGATGTAGTTCAATAGAACAAATGCCTTTCTTTCATATTGGGTATTACTTTTCTGCTCCTCTTGCTTTCGTTGCTCCTCTTTCTACATCTCTCCTCTCTCCCTCCCTCATTCTCTCTTGTTGCTTTGACTTTTCCCAATTCTTTCTCGTATGCGTGTAAATACATACACAAAGCACAAAGCACCAACACTAACAAAAACAAACAAACAAACAAGAAGGTCACTTCCCCCAAACAACGCCTTTAAGATGTTCCGCTCTACTGCCTGTGCGCTGAAGAAGCTGCAGCCGCTGGGCCAGCGCGTGCTGGTGAAGCGTACGTTGGCGGCGAAGCAGACGAAGGCCGGCGTGCTCATCCCGGAGCAGGTCGCCGGCAAGGTGAACGAGGGCACCGTGGTCGCCGTCGCCGCCGCCACGAAGGACTGGGAACCCACGGTCAAGGTGAACGACACCGTGCTGCTTCCCGAGTTTGGCGGCAGCAGTGTGAAGGTGGAGGGGGAGGAGTTCTTCCTCTACAACGAGGACTCCCTGCTCGGTGTGCTGCAGGCTTGATTGCTGAGATGATGTTTTTTTTTTGTGTGTGTGCTCTGATGGAGGAGGAGGAATCGCTTATGTTCTCGTTTCTTAATTTGACTTTTCTTCCATTTTTCGGAAGTGGATATTGAAGGGAAGATGAGGGACGCTTTTTTTTTTCTTTTTCTTGTTACAGAAACATCACATTATTATTATTACTATTATTATCTGAATATGCTCCATTTATTTATGCACGTGTGCGTGGGTGTGTTCGTATATATGTTATATTTACTTTCTGTTGTGGTAAGAGAGGACTCAATCTTGCTGGTATCTTTGTTGATATAATGTGCCGTCTCTTTTTTCTTTTCTTGATTTTCTGATGCATGCTTTTATGTGTGCATTTCTGATTCCTTGTTGAGTTAGAAGACAGATAAGGAGAGGATTACTCAATCATTTTAGTGTCTTTATACATTTTATATTCTGTAGGGTGTTTTTCGTTTCTTTGGTTGCCGTTGTTTGGTTTCTTTTTTCTGCGCGCGTGGCAATAATACGCCACAAGAAGAACACCAATCAAACCTTGAAGGAGAACTAAGAAAACAAAAAGAAAAGAGACGAACAGCAACAGCAACAGGAAACGGTGGGTTGATGTTCCGCGTCGCTGAGGATGGGTCTGCCATCACGTACCACATACCAGTGAGTCCCTTCATTCCGCTGCAGCACAACAAGATAGATGTAACCACAGTGAACCGACTGGCCAACTTCGGCATGCGGTTTGCGATGGAGCACGGCTGGTGCTACTGCCTGCACGCCGACGCCATCACGCAGCAGGTGAGCGAGGCGGTGGACGAGGGATACGCCGTGCCCGGCGAGGACGCAACAGTTTTCTTCGCCGGCGTTGAGGCGGACTTAATTGGCGAGTACCCAAAGCTCGACGGTGTAATTACGCCGGCCTCTGTGTTCTGCTGGGGGCAGTTCTGGGTGTCGCACGTCGGCAGCAGCAGCTTCGGCATTTACGGCAAATTCTACCGCTATGAGGCGGACGATGAAGATAGTAAGGTCCCGTTTGGCGTGTTTAGACTCAGCGCCGTGTATGTGTCCAAGACGAGCCGCAAGCCGGTTCCAATTCCTAAGAATCGAGCAGCCTTAATGAGGGAGACGATGGAGAAACATAATCTGAGCACAACTCTGCCGAGGTCTACACGTGTTGACATAAAAGACTTTCTCTCCAGGTGTGGACTGTTTGCGGACAGTACGTTCAGCAAGCTGGTGGACACCCTTCCCACCCACCCATCCGTTGCGCCGCTGAAAATTGCATTTCGCCGGGAGTTTCACATCCGAGAGACAGACATTGACTTCAACCGACACGTGAACCAGATGGCCATGATTCAGCTGGTGATAAACACGCTCCGATCTGCTCTTGGGGACATGACGACTGTTTTCCCCCGTCTGCTCGATGCGGGCGTGCATCACTTTGTGGGGGATATTCTTTTGCGACGGCTCCACATTGACTACCTTCGGGAGACCCCAATGGACCATCGTTCTATTGTTGTGTCGTTGTTTTTTCTCGAGGATGCGGCACGTGAGGCGGTTATTGCAACTTCTCCAGGCAAGCGATTAAACCAGTTGGCGGATTTGTGCTTTGTTGCTCAGGGCGTTCCAGTTGATGACTCCCCGCCATTTATTTCGGTTGTTGGGAAACTATCCATTAGTTGTTAAATTTGCATGAGAAAAGCTAAGCTTACTTCCTTTTTATAATTGTCTCCTGTTTGTATGTGTGTACACGTATGCATACATTTATGTGTCTCATTTTTGCCTATTAAACCATCTTTTTTTCTTTTTGCTTCTCTCATTATTGATAGACATCTCCATCTTTTTGCTGATGTAGTTCAATAGAACAAATGCCTTTCTTTCATATTGGGTATTACTTTTCTGCTCCTCTTGCTTTCGTTGCTCCTCTTTCTACATCTCTCCTCTCTCCCTCCCTCATTCTCTCTTGTTGCTTTGACTTTTCCCAATTCTTTCTCGTATGCGTGTAAATACATACACAAAGCACAAAGCACCAACACTAACAAAAACAAACAAACAAACAAGAAGGTCACTTCCCCCAAACAACGCCTTTAAGATGTTCCGCTCTACTGCCTGTGCGCTGAAGAAGCTGCAGCCGCTGGGCCAGCGCGTGCTGGTGAAGCGTACGTTGGCGGCGAAGCAGACGAAGGCCGGCGTGCTCATCCCGGAGCAGGTCGCCGGCAAGGTGAACGAGGGCACCGTGGTCGCCGTCGCCGCCGCCACGAAGGACTGGGAACCCACGGTCAAGGTGAACGACACCGTGCTGCTTCCCGAGTTTGGCGGCAGCAGTGTGAAGGTGGAGGGGGAGGAGTTCTTCCTCTACAACGAGGACTCCCTGCTCGGTGTGCTGCAGGCTTGATTGCTGAGATGATGGGGATTTTTTTTTCTTTTTTTTTCCTTTTTTTTCTGACTTCTCCTTACAGATATGCTTGAGGTGACATTGAATATTTACCACTATTGTTCTGTTCTATTTACGACTGTGAAATGTTTGCATTCCATTAAGGAGGTTGTGGGGTTTCGTGAGTGTACATGTATCCCATTCTCTTTTTTTTGTTCTTGTTGTGGATTCTCGTGTCAAGAGATCCTTTTTCTATCTGTGTGTTCGTGTGTGTTTCTGACGATGGTACTCTCTCTGTTGTTGTTGTGGTTGCTGTCTCTTTTTTTGTTTTGCAAGGTGCAATGATAGATGTTTATTTTTCTTGCACATCCTCTCGTGTGCTTACATTTAGCTGCATAAGGGCGCGATTTTCTTCTTGTGCATATTCCCGCCGCGGTGCACATATCCTTTACGCTGCACGATGTGCCTCCGTTGGCGGTTCAGTGGTAGACATACCGTTGGCCTCCTTCGCTGCGGATGTTGCAGAGAAGAAGCATACATCATCATCCTCTTCTTCACCACTGCTGTCATGTCGTGGTAATCGCAACCTGAGCGTGGAAGCCACGACGCCGGCGCAGGTGGAAGAGATGTTTCGATTATCTGTTCTTGCCCGCACCGTCAGCAACGCACAACTCCGCCGCTACGTGGAGCAGCTCCAACCGAAGGATCACACACTCGCCTCTGCGGCAGTGCGGGGGGCGGAGAAAGGGGGACTTCGCGTGGACGCTAAAACGAATGAGGTCCTTCTGTCAAAGTTGATGGATGGGGGGCAGCTGCGAGCGAGCATGGATGTTTACCGCGGGATGATAAACAATCGTATGACGCCAACAGCGAACACGTATGCTACGTTGATGCATATGTGTTTGCAGCGTGAGATGCCCGAGGCGTGCCAAAAGATGTTTGAGGAAATGACGAGACGGGGTCAGTCACCGAATACACGAAATTATGAATTGTACGTAACATCTCTCGGAATGGAAAACCCACCAAAGTGGGAAAAGGCCATTGAGGTGTTTGATCACATTTCACGGGAACGCCGGGGAAAACATTTAACGGCCGTAACATATAATTCTTTGATGAAGGTATATCTTAATATGACTCCTTTTGATTGGCGCGTTGTGTATAACTGTTACTATGAACTTAGAAATCGCAGACCCTCAATTACATTGCAGTGGGAGAGTTATTTATTAGTAGCAGAGGCCCTGCGACGTGGAAATGCCGGATACATTCGCCGTTGCCTCACATATCTAGATGCCTGGTTTTGCATCACACCTTTACGCTCTATGGAGTTTTTAATGGGTATGACACTGTACTTGATTGCCATGATGGTGTTGAAGGCGTTAATCAGCTGGGTGGTGGTGTTTTACTATGAGCGAAGTGTGTCAAAGGGAGGAAACGCTTCTGAATCCTTTTTTTAGCGGCGGTTATTATTAGTATTATTTTGTTGTTGTATGTTTGTGGTTTATTTATTTAGTGATTCCCTTGTTTTTATTTGGTCTTTTTGCCGCTGGATATCAACCTTACATATCTCTGACTCTCTCTCTCTATCTATATGTATGTCTGTGTGTGGGGAGGGGGTTGTCGGTGCTGTTGGTTTTTCTTTTGTATTGGATTCTTCTTTTCATTTCTTTGAATAAAATTTTTTGGCGGGGGAAACGAAATGTATGTACGTGCTGTATGGAGAAGAGGGAAGAGAGAAAAAGAAAGAACTGGCGAGTCTGTTGCGATAATCAAAACCATTCCTGTTCGAGCGAAGGAAGAATAACGACAAGTCAAGGAGGAGGTATAAATCACAGAAACCGAAAGGAAACAGAGGAAACTTAAAAAGAAAAGGGCGGGGGGAGGGGGGAAAAAAAGCAGATGAGTTCACAGAGTAAGAGTGAAGATACTTCCTTAGGACAAGAAGAAGGAGAAACTGGAACAACATCAACAACTGTAGCCGTCTCTGCAGAGACAAAGCCGGAGAATAGTCTTTCTACTGCCAGCAGTCAGCCGGAGGATGATGTTGTAGATGCTCTGCGTCGGATTCAAGACAGCCAGAAGTATGAAGCGGAGGCAAGAGCTTTCGTACAAAATCTTCTCACAGAGAAAGGGGAATCACATGTGCAGAATGTACTTCAGATGGAAATTCAGAAGGTGAAAAAGAAGGAATCTGAACTCGCCTCCATGAAGAAAAAAGTAACAGCCACGAATAAGGAGGTAGACAGACTCCGAATAGATCTTAGGCGTGCTTTGGAGGCCAAGGTGGAAGCGGAGCGGTTGTGTAAAGTTTTACAGTCCGCAATGAAACGACGAGTCGTGCTGAGAGAGGAGGCCACCAAGGAAATGGCGGATCATCGCCTTGGCATCCAACAGAAGGTGGAAAAGAGCGTCCAAGACATCCGTGCCGAGTGTGACGAGCGCAAGAAAAACGTGGATGCTCTGATGAAGGAGAATGAGTCTCTCCGCGAGGAGGTTGGGCAGAAGAAGAAGGACTTCGACGAGGCCTACACGACCCACCAGGAGAGTTGGAAGTCCCGCGAGAATTACCTGTCGGAGCTGATGGGCGGCTTCCAGCAGGTGACGAAGGAGATGGAGCTGCTCGACAGGCGGCTCGCGGCAGCGCGGTTTGAGCGGACGAAGACGGAGGAGACGATGGAATTGCTGCAGCGGCAGATCGACAAGTACGAGCAGCAGTTCAGCGGCTTCTCTGAGGGCTACTCGGCGGAGGACGCGGAGCGGGAGATGGCGCAGCAGCGGCAGCAGGTGGAGGCGCGGCTCGCGCAGTTGGAGGTGGAGAAGAGGGAGGCGAACGAACTGCGACTGAAGTTCGACAAGGAGTTGGCGACGTGGCGCACGGCACACGCGGCGGCAAAGCGGGAGCTGCAGAAGGCAGAGAAGGCGCGCATGGCAGCTGAGAAACAGTGCCGCATCGCGCAGGAAAAATCACGACTGAAGGCAAATACATGATAGAGGCAGCAAATGAAAAAAAAAACACGAAATTTGCACGAGGGAGAGCAAAACAAAGGACGTTCGCCTTCTTCCCTTTTTTGTGTGTGTTTTGGTGTTCTTTTTTTTTCTTGCTTGCATTGGTAAACTCCTTGTTTTCTCTTTGTATGCCTGTATATGTGTTTGCTTGTTTATTTGTTTGTTCGCTTTCTCGCGAAATGATGGGGGAAAAAATGAAATAGAAGCAACATGAATTATAGAAGGTGAGATGGAGGGAAGGGTGTGGTGAAATTGATCTCTTCTGGACGACAACTGTCGCCGCCACTTGCTTTCTCTTCTTTTTATTCTTACGTTTCTGTTCAATGTATTTTTTTTTTGTTTTGCATTCCTCTTACTGTTATTCACCCAGCAATGATGCAACGAACTCTTGTAGCGCTTCTGGCAAAGCGAATACCAAAAACGAAGGGGACTTCGGAGTACCGTCCACGTTTCCGTCCACGACGCCTAGTGATGCCGGTCAATCCAAGTGATGTTCACAGTCCTTCGCGGTCCAATAGTCCGATGTATGAGAAGTACAAGGAAGACCGACGTTTGCGAAAAGTGTTAGAACGACGTGGTACAATAACACTCGCCACTGTTCCTGCAGAACGAAGTGTTGGGGATGCTTTTCGTCTCATGCTTGAGGTGTGTGAGCGGGATGAACTGTTTTCGGAATCCACATCACTGACACCAAAGTACTTGCAGCCCTTGGAAAGTTTATTAAACACTGCGAAAGCGTCATCTGTGTCTTCCTTAAATCCAGAAGAAAAAGAAGAAGAAGCGTGTAAACATGACTCTCCTTTATATGCGTTGGGTTTATCCACTGCGAGAGATATCTCACGTTATGGCGATACTGCTTCTGGAACCCATGGATCTTTGTCAATTCGAGATATCGATAATTTTTGGCGTATGCTGGACAACACTCCACTAGATTCTCCTGTCCATGGGATTCTCGCATATCGTGGAAAGTCTCTCGTTGAGAGTTTCATTGCAAAAATGGCACAAGAGGCATTTCCTCGTCTTCGTTCCAAACATCTTCAGGCTCTTCTTCATGAGTGCTGTGGACTGTTGGCATGTGGACGCATTGCGCTTCGTCTAGGATTTGCAGATATGTGTAATGTGAGTGGAGAGATAAGTATGTGGCGGGAGCTGAATGTATTGACGGAGCGGTTTAAAATTGCACGGCAAAAAGCCGCCGCACATTTGCAGCGCATTGAGAAGGGCGTCCCACAGCAGCGAAGATGGTACTGGAGAGGAGTGCTTCGCTCTGCCGCAGGACGACTTAAAATGTTTCCTGTACACAAGGAAGATCTGATTCCACGCATGGAGTGGATACGAGGTTCTGTTTTTGCCTTTGTGGCCTTTGTGGAGATGGCTGAACAGTCTGGTGATCCCGTTAAAGTTGACTGCTTAATTAAAAAATTATTTTGTAGTCAATTGGGATCTTTCCTGCATGTGTCTAGTATAATAGACACCGCCCAGAGAACAGTGGAACAATTCTCCTCAGAGGAAAACACACGTGAAAAGGAAAATGAACGGTATTTATTAGTGAGTCGTATCAAGGAAGAACTCGAGAAACTTCGACGCATGACTGAAGATGAATTGGAGGTGTTGGCAGAGCAGACCCATCCATTAAATTCACGCGCTGATGCTCGACGAGATCAATTTGAGTCGAGTGGTGGGGCACATGCCACGCAAAGTCTCCGTGATGATATCTTTGACGATTATCGAGTGACTCGACATCACAAAATGGCACCGCCTCTTGTTGTGCATTGTATACATCCTCAGAATGCTCTGAAAGAGGCTCAAATTATTCTTCGTTACGATCCGAATGTACCAAAGGCATTATCATCGTCTCCCATTGATGTGGATCAGGTCATTCGTCAGGTCACGGAGGTGCATGAAACAAATCCATATGCATCACTGCAAACACGGCAGCAGTTTAGACAGGTGGAGTATACAGTGTGTCGATTGTATGCAGGGAAACGGTGCATAGGCCAAGGTAAAGGGGAGTTTCTTATGGAAGCTATGAATGAGGCAGCACAACATACATTGCTAAATTATTATCTTAAAAAAGGTCCTAGTACTGTTCCAGAGAAAAAATCCGTTTCTGAATCTGAAGAAACGCCTGTTGCTACTGAACGAACAGTATTATCGGAGGTTCGTGTAAACAAGTCAATGGATGAAGAAATATTTTTTTAAAAGCTTATTCACAAACTACTATGATTATTCCATTTCTTCATCTTTTTGCTCTATGTGTTTGCGTGTTTGTACTTGTATTCAATAGAGATAATATATATGCAAACCCTGGTCTCCTATATATATTTTTTTCTCTCTGTCCCTGTCTCTGTGTCTGTATTTATTTGCTTTTCTGTGTGTAGAGTCTGTTACAAGTGAAGAAAAATGGATGTACCTGGTACGGCGATAGAGCGTTACTTCAATCAGCTCATCAACATGCGTCTCCTTACGCAGGTGGCTGTCTCTGACCGTGAGGGAAACACAATTGTTGCCTGTTTTGGGAACCCAAAGACAACAGAGAGCGGCGGTGCTGGCGACACGTACGGCGGAGATGATGACACGACAATTGAAAGCAACGTTGTGCTCAGCGGGGCGCGTTGCTTTCAGAACTTAGAACTGCTGCAGCTGGGAATCCCGTCGTACATAAGTCTCCAGTACCACGACGCGACGGTAGTGCAGTCACTTGATGGGTGCTGCATGCTGACATTGATAGGCTGCCGGTCGCAAGGCCATTTTGTTGGCGGGCTGCTTGTGCTTCTTCTGCAAATACGGGCCACGGCAGCGTATCAGGAACTGCTGGAGAAGACTCAGGAATGCCTTCAATGAGTAGGTGAATGATTGCGCGGCAAGATGGAGGGAGGGTGTGAAGAAGAAGATGCCGAAGAGAATTTATTGAGTTGCCTTAGGGGAAACGTGGATTTACTACTCTTAACATTACAGGGTGGGTGGAGAAAAGTAAGTGAAATACCAGAACATATAAGTATATGCATATAAGACTTGTTTCGGTTTGCTAGTTCCTTACACCACCCATCTTTTCATTTTCTTTGTGTGGCTCACGTACGTGAGCCATACATACATAAAAATAAATAAATAAATATGTAGGGATAATTATTCCCTTTTCTTCAAGTGTGTATGCCTCTTTTTTTTTCTTATCTTTGTTTTCATTCATCTCTGAGTGGCCTCTTCTCTTCATTGGACTTTCTTCGGGCTCATTTTCTTTCTCCTTCTCTGCGCCTGCAAACCAACCAATCCCATATACAGAAAAGGAAGCGATGGTGGATGTGGTTGCCCGTCTGAGCAATTTGCCGACCAGTGTTACGGAGGCTCATATCCGTGAGTTAATCGAACCCTTCGCGAAGGTGCGGCGCGTGTCGCTGCCGACGCCTGTTCTTTGGCTCTCGTGCCCAACGGGGCGGGCGGAAGTCGTCGGCGACACGCTCGAGGACACAAAGTTGGTCTACGTGCATCTGCACGGAACCGTGCTGGACGGCAACCGCATCAACGTGTCGTTTGCGAAGATCGGCGGCGGGGGCGGCGCGGCGGAGGTGCGGGAGCGAAGGCGGCGGTCGCGTAGTGAGACGAGCGACAAGTGGCGGCGGAGGGAACCGCAAAGATACGACCGGCGACGACGGCGCCACGAACACGATGAGGATGATGATGATTATTATAGTAAGAATAGTAGTAATGATAATGACAAGGCGGGTCGCCACTCGCGGCGGCGTGAGAGAAGACGTTCCCCGCGACGCTCACCGTCGACTTCGCTCTCACGGTCGCCGTCCCCGCAGCGCAGGCGCAGAAAACACGCGAGATCTCCGCGAATGTCATCATCGTCGTCGTCGCGATATTCTTCCCCGCAGCGGTCGACGTCGACGGCGTCAAACAGAAGGCGGCGACGGCAAACATCTTCCACGTCGAGGCGCCAGAGCCGCTCCCGATCGCCCGTTTGGGGGAATTAGTCTGCGCTGTGTGCATGTATGTATGCATACATCGATGTGTACATATATAGTTGAGCGATGGATGGATGGGTAGGAGTGGGCAAGGAGAGAAAATGTGGGGAGGGAGGAATGTCATGGTTGCGGGGAGGCAGAAATTGCATTTTGCGGAGGGAGTGAAGGCAAGCTAAGGGAAAGGAAATACAATGAGATCACTCACACATAGTGACATACATACACATGTTTACATTGACCGCAAGAAGAAAATCGGCAGTTGTTTGTTGTTTCTGCATCTCTGCTGGGAAGCATATTCTGGCAAAAAGAAAGAAATATGTTTTTTTTTTCTGCATGACCGTTGGTAGTGGTTGTTGGCGTTTCTGACTGGATCTCTGTATATATATATATATATTCTCTTTTTTTTCTTTTCGTCTGCTTTTGTTCTCAGAAACCCATTAAGCAAAAAAAAGAGGACTCACTGCCTCCGATTTTATTGTAGAGACTTGTAGCTCTAACAACATACGTTTAAATATACATACGAACAGATCAAAAAAAAAAACGTGATTTATAGAAGTGTGGGAGGTGTTTGTGCGTGTGCTACACCTTCTACCCATCAATATTCAGAGGAGGAGGAAACCGGAAGCAATAATATTTTTATTGAGTTCTGTTTTTTTTTTTTTAGAAGGATAAAACACACGCATACAAAATAATAATAATAATAATAACAGTAACGGTAAATAAAGAACTTTTATAGAAGGACGTTTGGGTGGGTGAAGAAGGAGACAACCTATCGGTAACCATACATACATACATATATATATAGTATTATAGCAATTATAATAGAGTTGTTATTATTATTATTTTTTTTGTTTCCTTTGAAAAGAAGAAAGAGTGAGAGGCAAGAGGATTTTAGGCAATGAGTAGTCTCAACGATACGTCTGACTACAACACTTCCACTGTATTTTCCGAGACTATAGATGAAGCAGGCACCGCGGGGGGTGGTAGCCGCGCGGAAGGACAGGACTCGTTATCGCCTTCCCGCAATACAGCCTCGGAGACTGATCTCATTACTGGTTCCTTCATGGATGAGGACGAAACATTGTATGATGACTACACGACTGGATATGATAGCAAAACGTATTATTCTCGTACATTTGATACACGCACCTATGATGATTCCTCCTTTCCTCAGTCACCGCTATCGGATGAGTTGAGCTCCACATTTGCAAGTTTTTATATGGACAATGAGGTTGCACGGAAGGTGAGATCGACTCTTTCTTTCTTGCGTCGGCCACTTATTTTTTTCTCTCTTGTATTGTCTGGTTCGGGTGGAATTGGTGCTGTCTGTCGTGTTGTCCATGCGATAACAAACGCAGCTACTCAGCGGCATGTTGCTCAAAAGACATCCGCACTAAATGATCTGTATACACTTCCTGAGGGCTACCCGAATGTACCTGAGTGGATGCATCAGGCCCGTCTTGGAATCCCGTCGGCTGTTGAGAGGGTGGTGAAGAATTTTCTGCATACGTGTGGAATTCCCGCCATGGCGGATCTTCAAAAGGATCGCTGGACAGAAGCGTTGGGGAATCTAAAGAATGCAAAGAAGGAGATTTTTGCTCAAACAACTCAAGTTATTTCAGGGCCAATGGTTCCGCTTGTGGTTTTCCTTCCTTTATTTTCACTCTCTGTGATTACTATTGCACGCCGAATGGTTGCACGTCGACAGGCGCGTCAGAGAGAAGATGAGGAATATCATTTAATGGAGGTAGAGAATGGGGATGGGATTCCACTGTTGCGTAGTTCAGAATTCTCAGTAATACCAGGGGTGGAAGAAAGTAATATATCTGTAGAAGATATGATAGGTGTTGAGGGAGTAAAAAGAAATGGAGTGCCAGCCGAACCGGAGCCATTGTCCACTGCAACGAATGCAAGTTCTTTTTTAAAGGGACGTTTTCCTTTGAATCCTCCCTCAGAAGACGCAAACAGCCCACATACTGTGCCTGCATCGCGTGATTTCTCCCCTGTCTCCACGACGGATGGAGATGCATTAAAAGCAAGCAACGATGTTGATAGAAATGGAAAAGATCCCGCCGCTGCTCCTCCCGTTACATTGCCCGCCCGAAGCATTACGGTCGCACCGTATGCATTCAAGGGTGATGTGTCTGCCGCGTTGGTGGGTACTCCAACCGCAAAGGAGGTGAATGTGTTACTAACTGCAGCTTCTAGATATAACTGCAGACGCGTCATAGTGCCATCGAGCGTGCCGAGGTCGGCTTTAGTTTCTGTGGTGCCGTCCTTGTCAATAGAGCGCACGGATGATGTGATGCAGTACGTTATGAATGTGGAGGAGTCTCGCGGTGCAACAACTGTCGCCGTGTTTCTTCGCCCCATCACAGATGATACTGTGGAGCTCTCACTCTACAATCATCCAAGCAAGACGGTGTATGTGTTTTCGGCTGCAAGCGGCGTGGACGAAGATCTTGTCTCCCACTTAGTTGATGACCGTATTTACACCACCTCGTCTATGGATGAGGTAATTCCTGCAAACACATGTTTTTACGATCGTTCTGTTAAGGAAAGAAACGGAACCATTGACGTTGGGAACGGCAAGGCTGACTCTTGAGGAAGTGGATAGTGTTTCTGTGTGTCTCCCATATTTCAATGAACTGTTTTGATAGAGTGTATAGAAGAAGAAGGAAAACTCTTCGATATACTTATATACATATATAAACATGACTGTGTTCTCAGGAAGCATAGAAGTTTTTGTTTTGGTGTGACTCATTGGAAAAAAAAAAAAACGCATTTTTTTTTTTGCGGTTACATCTATGATTCTCTGTGCATATCGTTTTTTTCAAGCGCGAAAACAAAACCCAAAACAAATCCATTTCATCGTTTGAATATGAAATGATTTTCTCAGATTCTTTGAAGCCGTGTTTATTCCTTTTCTTCCTGTTATTGTTATTGTTGTTGTTCTCTTTATTTTTATTCTTATTTTTTTGTCTATGCTCTGGGACCATATTGTACTGTAATGTTTTTCAATTCTTTCTTTGTTTTTTATCCTTTCCTGCCTAGTTATTTGTTCCTACTGTTCCTCTTTCTCTTTGTGTGCACATACGCGTATGCAAACGTACATATAGAAGTGGCGGCAGAGCTTATTTTTAGGTCTGTTAACTCACACTTGGTCGTGTGCGGATGCTGAGAGTTCTGTATAAATATAGACGAGTACATATCCGATAATAATTTTTTCTTTCTTTTACCGTTACACGGAAATATATACATATAGACATTATACTGCATAGAGGAAGAGAAGAGGAAAAACTATTATTTACTTCACCACACACTCTCTTCATACATATATACATCTATTCATCTATTTATTCATTCATATAAATGTTTGAACCGCTCCGCATAGAACGTGTGCCGTCCCGTATACGGGAACAAGAAGGAAATGCTCTTGCCTTTGCAATGCATCCCGATCCGTCTTCCTGCGCCCTCAATACTTGGAACTCTTGCACCGTCACGCGTAACATAGATGTCATCTTCCACAGGTCGGAGTATCACCATTCATCACGCTTCCGTATTCCAGGTGTGCGGGAAAAGAAAAGCACTCCGCATTTTTTTCGTCTCTCATGTGACGATGCAGCGCAGTTGGCACCACATTTCCTCATCAAATCAGCGGATGTCATCGACTACACGTTTAGTGAGTGCAGTAAAGTGAATGTAGAAACTGGGGAAGTAGCCGATCATTTCGCACAGAAACTGCCGACTATTGCTATGCTCATTTCTGCTTCAAATACAGAAACAAACCTGCTTATCCTGCGACCAGTGCTACGTAAGGAAGGGAAGGAGACTGCCATTAGATACAGCGCATCGTGCCTCCCCGCATCAGAGAATGCGCGGCACGTAGTAATAAGCCGCTGCGGTGGGGCTGTGTTTTTGCTGAACTCGTCGATCTCTGAGCGTGAAGGTACACTACAATGCTATGCCCTCCGAATAAATAGCAATGACCCACTCGTTACATCGTCATTCTGTTCAATACGTCTGATGGTGCCTGTTTCCCGTGCAGGAACCTCAGCTACAGCAGCGTGTAGTCAAAGTATTCTTTGGGCATCTATTCGAAGGCCACTATGCCATTTGGAATCCGCTTCGCATATTATTCACTCGGAGATTACGATTCTCTCCAATCATGGGACGCTGCTGGTTTTTCACGTAGGTTTAGGGGATGAGAAGGAGCGGCACTCTGCTGTCTGCACGTGGTTTGTGAATCTGCAACGCGAAGAATCGAATGTTGGTAAAACATTTACTCCTCTAGGTGTGTTAACGCGATGGAAATCAACGTCTTTCTTTGCGCATGCATTAAAGGAGGCAAAGAGCCCAGAGACAATGTTGGAACGAAATAGGAGAGAAACTTTACATGACTTCTCATCCAGTGCTCCCATTGTATCTGAAAGTCCAAATGGTGCTGTACTTTGTATAGCTAAACTGAAGGAACACGCAGTATTTTTGGTTGGTCTTGGTTCGAATGTTGAGGCATGTGATGCGGTTTCATGCGCATCCGTTTCTGTCCCCACACCGCCTAATGTAAGAGTTTGTGATGTGACGTGGGTCGGTGGTTCATTGTGTGGATTTCTGCTTCTTGCCGTTCCCGAGGAAGAAAATAATAAGAGTAAGAGTGGTAATGGTAGTGGTGACGGCGTGGGAAGAGTTATGTTGTTTTTTCTTCCCTTGACGGGACATAAACTTCTGCGGATCCATTTGGAGCAAACACATGAGTCAAGTCTGGTAACTGATGGTGGGGATGTGTTTTCTTTTTTTTCACGGGAATCAATACAGGACATGTTTGGAGCCACCCAGCTTTGTCTCTCTTTGCACTACCGCCGCGGAAATGGAGATGAGAAATGCAATGAAGTGCGAACGGGCCTTTTGTCTCTTCCCACGATGAATTCATTGAAGAATCCAGTACATCATCCGTCACACGTATTGCGTGAAATCTATTTCACAGGGTTAGCATCCTTTGCAACGATCCATAAAGAAGAAAGAGGAAGTACTAAAAAGGAGGAAGAAGGAAGCACGGTGCGTTGTATTCCTTCCATTCTTGCAAACAATAGTGGTGGCGATGATGATGATGTTGCCCAAGTCTCAATGGAGGCGGCACTTGAGTCCTCCCTTGATCCGTGGCTGCATGCAGGAGCGATGGCTTCGGATTTCCCTCTCAGTAGCGTTATGCATGAAATGATATTTTTTCTTCTTGAGGATGTAGAACGCAATCAATTTATTATTTATAGAGCCCATAAAAACGACGGTGAAACGTTTACAGCCCTTCTCTCTGTTTTCAGGGCCTTGGCAGATATTTTTGCATCCATGTCTGTGATATTCTCTCCTCCTATATTGTCGCATTATCTTCCAGAGATTCATGGATTACTGGTAATGCTGCGCCACGGCTTAACTGTAATGGGACAACGTGGTGCCATGTCTGTATGCTTCACTGCTGTTTCATTCTTTGCCCAGCTGGATGAGAGGAGGTGCGTAAATGAATCAAGTTGCCCTGAGTGGCGGGCTCTTATTGCGCCTCTCTTTGACGATGCCTTTGCGCATGTATGCTCGTGTCCGTCTCTTTCACACACACTCCTGCCGTTCTGCAGTGCGGCGCTGCAGCGAATGATCTCAGTCGGCGAGTATCTTCTGCGGCGGGAGGAAAAACGCGATGAGACGACTGTTGTCCCGCTCCTCACTGTTGATGTGGATGGAAGTATCATTCGACCGCTGGAGGAGACACTCGCGCTTGCACGCCGAGGGAAATCGGGCTTTGCAATGCTCTCGGCAGCGGATGTTTGCTGGACAGCACGGCGTCTTTTCTTGCGGGACGGTGTGGGTTCCGCGCGGGCGTTTCTCAAGACAATTGTCGGCCATCACAGCCAATGCCACCCAGATGTACTTGCTGTTTCCGCAGAGTATGATGTTGTCCAGAGGGAATTAGCTGCAGTCCTAGACAGCATCTAAATTATATTGTTTTTGCTTCTCTGTTTCTTTGTTTATGCTTGCTTTTTTAAATTTATTTATTCTTGTTTCACCTCTTTACTCGCTCTGTTTCTCGTTGTAGTTTATGTGTATCTTCTTTTCTTTCCCCTGATAATGATCCTTTATGAATATGTATGTAAACGTGCATACATATTAAATGTATTACTAATACATATACATGCCTTTTTTTCTTTTCCCATTATTTTTTTTTTAATTTCTCCTAGTCAAATACCTGCGTGTAGTTGGGTGAGAGGATAGATCGAGAGAGGGAGAGAGGGAGAAATGGCGGGCAAACCTCTCAATCTGGGGAGTCTCTCGCAGCCGTCGTTCCCCACCAGCCACCTGACAGAAAAGACCGACCCGCAGACCTTCACCCCCCCGATTATTGAGCATCCCACGCACTGCGAGGAGGCGTGGCGATGTCTTTCTGTCGGTTGCTTCAGCGAGGCGCAGCGACGAAGTCGCGCAAAGAACGACGTCGTCTGCATGGCGGCCTCGCTCACAATGAGCGGAAATAAAACAACGGCCATGACGATTCTGGAGGGATACATTATAGCAACGTCTGTGGTGGCGTATGAAAAACGTCTGCACCCACTCTTATCAGAGGAGCAATATATATTACGGCTGAATGAAATCATTGTGGCTTGGATGGGAGGGCCGGAGGTGGGGGAAAAGGTTATTGGCGCGAGTGTGCAGGCGCGGAATGAGGATGAGTACTATGAAGTTATGCAGGATGTATGTAGTGTTGTAAATTGGGATCTGGTTCATCGGTGGTTTCTTATAACTTTGTTTTTATATGAAGGGAAAGAATATCAACCTCCGTCTGTTATGTGGTTTCATTTTTTCTTCGCACTCTTCACGAGAGGAACTCCCGTCGTCGTATTAAGAAACAAACGTCTTAACAAAACAATGGAGGTGTGCCAAATATCACCGCAACATTTGAATCAAAACGACATTGAAGATATTCTGCTCGCCCAGTGTGAAGAGAATGAAGTCCATCTCATCTCAGCCATTACTGCATGGAAGACACAACGTTATCGTAGTGCCATCTCATCTGCAACGCGTTTCTTGGACGTTGAAGAGTTGGGCTACGAGATTACAGATGCAAACATGCGGATGATGACTCTGTTCATTCGTTGTATGTCTCTCATTCAGATTGGCGAGCGGACTCTCGCAGCAAATGACTGTGTGAAAATCTTAAGAGATGATAATGATTTCTTGAATGCAGTGGGGGCGAGTATTGCAGCATTTCTTTTGCCCCTTCCCTCTGCCGTGAATTTAATTTCCTCATTTCAAGGAACGATAAAATGTAAGCAATATGCCTTTGCATTATGTGAATACGTGCACGCCTTGACGCTTGTGCAGCTTGGATGCATGGAGGCGGCGGCATCTGTTATACAGGCCTCTCTTCCTTTTGCGTCCATGTACGATGTGGGCGAGTGGCTGCTGGACCTTCTTGTTGTTGTCTGCACTGCTTTGGAGGACTCCACCACCATCCTGCAGCAGTCTTTGTCACCTCAACGACAATTATACATCGCGATGTGTCCTGTTTTCTTTGGAGGGCTCAGAGGCGATGTGACAAAAATACGTTCAAACACGCCTGCAGGCAGATTGCTGTATCCCAAAAACATTCCAACATGCGCCTCTGTACGGCAGATGATTCCCTTTCACCTGAATCGCGCGCATCATTTTTTCTCAAAACGTAAGTACATTGAGGCATGGACAGAGGTTTGTTTGGCTGTGGGCTCTGCAGAGGAAATTGTGGGCTCTGTGGAATTTGCCTTTACAGATTGTTCTCCGTTAAAAGCATACTATTTTGGCTGTTGTGTAGGCATGGAAGTATTACAGACATTATTGGAAGTGATGGCCTTTGGAGACACCGCATGTAGTACCATAAATTCTGCTTATGGCACTACTAAAATTCTCTTTGAAGAGGGTGTGACCTTATGTGAGGAAGTCATAAAAAAATGTTCTCAATGGACATGTCGTCTTCGTCAGTTCTTTCCAAATGTTCGACTTGGTAGTGTTGCTCTATCACGGTACTTGACTACTGTTCATACAGAGAATTTTATTAGTCGAGCAATTTGTTTTGCATTGCGTTACCCAAATTATGTATTGGCACAAAATTGTCTCACCTTTGCATTATATGCGAATCATCATATTCCTGAGGCTGTGGATAATGCAGCCAAGGCGATGCAACGATTTCCTCACTCTCGTATCATCATTGATGAGTACCGCCGAATCGTGGAGAAGGATGGGGTTTATGTATTTAACTACCGGACGCTAGTTCCTGTGCATTATGCACCCGGTTCAGACCGTTTGTGGACAAAGAGACTTATCGTAGTGTTAATACTAATTTTTTTCCATATTATGTGCTTTCTTCTCACTGTGATGGTTAGTATGCCCGGTAGGTTGCATTTTTCCGACTCTTTGAAGGAACTTGCGGTTCGAGTACAACTTCCGTCAGTTATTCCACTCTTCTATGCTGTGTTCATTATTGTGTATGCGGTTTTGGCCACGGTTTCTCAGCAAAATATGGTTCGTAGTATTATGCGGGATCTCTTTTTCAAAGATACACGCATGAACCGTTTTCTATTCCCTATGCGTGGTATAGCTTTGGTGAATACATTCAATGCGATGCAGATTACAATTGCTGGAAATAATTTTCTTTTCGACTCACATTGGTACACATTCTTTTTATATTTATTATTGGCTTTTGTCTTGGTGCCATTCACCTCGCGGGTGTGGTTTCTTCCCTCCGTGGATGAGCCGAATGATAGTAGGTGGACATGGCTAACACTTCTTGCCGTAGATACATTGAGTGCACTACTGTTGATTGTTCCGCATATTATACTCTTCGCATTGGAACCGCTCATGTTTATTGCGTTTTTCTTCTTTCATTCACAGGGGCCGTCGGATGGCAGAGGTATGACTGGAAATGTAGGGAGAAGACTTCGACTACATAAAAAATGTCTTTCAAAATCGAAGTCTCCATACATTGATGGAAATAAGTCTCAGTTTATTCATATTCGTCTTATGGCACTTTTATACTACAAAACACACTCCGATCTCACGACAAAAAAACTCATGGACTATCAAATTGACGAGGATAATTATCGAGTGTTTCCTCTCATTGAGGTGTATGAACCAATTCCCACGAGGCCAATTGAACTTTCCTCAAGAAAATCAATTGTGGTGCAAAACAAGCGGCGTAATATCATGGAATATCTCGTAAATCCTCGTCATTTTATTACTGGTCATACTAACTCCTCTTTGCTTTCGGATGACAGTGATTATGATGATTGCGATAGTAACAAGCAGGAGACGCAGCGTGTATTCAGAGGACTGTTCTTCAATACTATTGATGCAGATAAAGAGGAAAACACTGTAGACATGGATCATGTTTTGCCAAATGGGAGCAATGCTGGATTTGAAGAGCAGGCGCCGCCGCAAACACTCACACAAATGGAAGGTAAAGAATATGACATGACTGCCCACCCGAAAGGGGACAAATCTGGAGATTTATTAGCGGAGATGGAATCAAGTATATACAGGCGGAATAGAGTACTGACTATTGCAGATGCTTTTTCCACCCTACCAGATAAGGATAGGGTTCACATGGAAAGGGGTAAAAACAAGGAAATTTCCAATGCAGATCATAGAAGAAAATCGAGTGATCCTAAAGAAAAAAGTACATTCGATGATTCACAACTATCCAATAAAGAAAAGAAAAAAGAGGAAGAGAAAACAGATGAGGAAACGATTGAGCAGACTTTGAGTTATGCGAGAGAACGTGGACCTCAAAGACTCTCTTTACGATCCAGTGCGTTAGAGTATTTATCATTACTCGCACAGACATATTCTTCTTCTACGTTTCCCCAAGCATATAATCCACTGAGCCTAACAACGCAAGAAGAAGTAAAGACGAGTGGAGATTTTACGGGAATTCGGAACTTTTCTTTTACTGCCTTCAAACGCCCATTGGATCCACGACACCCTCGCATACCAAGTTTATCTTTCAATAGGCCGTCAAGAGACACATCTTTGGTAAATGGTGCTGAGACGTCCGTCTCTCATGCAGATCCCGTTGTTGTCCCTGACGAAGAGGCCCCGTTGCTTTCTGCATTGCAACTGTTGTATGAGAGTATGACTAGTATTTTGTTTCGAAGTGCCTCTGAAGAAGAAATTGCTCAATTAAAAAAAAGAAAGGATGATGTGGAGAAGTGTCTAAAGTCGTTACCCGTATCTCATCTTGAGCGTTTTCCGGTGAAAGGTCCAAACTGCCTTCAACTTTGCTGTAAAGTTGTTTCCAAGATGATAGAGATTGGCGATAATCCCTCCAATCCTTTGACTGTAGGGAGTTTATCACTTGTAAAAGTGATGCTGGCACGAGTTGACTCCACGGAAATATATGATACAATTTTGCTCAATGGGCTTCTAGAGGATTGCGTTATTCATGGTTATGTGAAAATGTTGCGTGCGATTCTAACTCCTTCATGTGTGCAAGTCATGAAGTACATACATTGGAATAGTCTCTTGCAGTCATTTGAAACAGACATGGCCTCTCTGAAGGTGGAATCCTTCGGTTTGATTCTGGATGCATTTCAGCATGTCAGATTACCAAGCATCAAACAAAAAGTGATACCCTTGTTCCAATCAGCTACGGAGTTTACATTACACTCGAATGCATTGGAGGTGTCACAGAAATCTCTTGAGAATCTTCTTCGCCGCATAAAGAGTGATGCTGAGCTGAAGGTGGACTTTTGGCAGGTCGAAGGAATGGGAGGACGAACAATATTCTCCAATGCATGTACAGTCGGCAATCTACAGCTCATTAAAGCACTTTGGTCACTTGGCTTGGTGGGGAATGTGAATCGCGTGCAAAGCGACGGGACAAACGCTCTGATGCAGGCTGTGATGCATGAACGCCGAAATGTTGTCTTGTGGTTCTGCTCACTGCCACCACACGTCACCGCAGAGAGTTTTACATACAGACACCCAGAGCACGGCACTGTCTTTGAGATGAGTAATCGCAACAGCATGACGTCTGTATTCAGGAATGCGATGCCGAAGTGGAGACGGAAGAGCGAGTGACGGATTGATTGATTCTGCGAGATGATGATACAATGGAATAAGAAAGTAAATGAAAATAAAAATAAAATAAAATTTGTGAGTGTATGGCCGAAAACGTCGCAATTTTTTTTTTTGGATATGAGACAGTAAGTGGTTGGTGATTATGACAAGGAAAACAACTGTTTCTAAAAAGAAAAAAACCGAGAGAAAAAGGAGGAAAAGGACTATACAAATATATGTTATGTGTATATTATCAGTGTGCCTTTATGTACTTGTGATTTGAATCTGGATTTTGTGAGAATGGAAAACCAATATGTAAATGATAGATAACAATCAAACAAAAAATAAAGAAAAAAGAAAGAACTTAAAATAGCCTCAAAACGAGTAAATCCCTCAGGTTGAAATGAAAGCAAACGAGAAAAAAGGAGAGCTAGTGTACTTTGTTTTGGTTGCGTTTTTTTTTTTCTTGTCTGAGTAACCCGTAAGTGTGGCTAAAGCGTAACAGCTAGTGGTCTAATGTGATGGAGCAAGGTGAAGAAGAATGCCTCTCCGCCTTTGGTTCCCTTCCTTTATTGCCTTACACTCTCCTTCTATCCCTCTGTCTCTGTGCCCATGTATATTATTTTTCTTTTCTTTTCAATTGTTTGCCTTTTTTTTTTGCCACGTTAAAACCCGCGTGGGCCTACGTCTCCATCCAGAGCCGAGAGGGAATTGGAAAGTGTTTTTTTTTGTTCTTCACCCTTCAGTCGTCTAATTGAGAAAACTTTCTGGGCGATAAGACTCCTTTTTTTTCTTTCCATGTGCTTTTGTGCATGACGCTGTTTTCGTTCGTACTTATCTTTCCCTTCTTGCTTTCCTATCTCCTCAGTGTGCTTTTTTTTTGGAGGAGGTTTTTTTTTATTTTCGTATGCTAAGGGAATAAAAAAAAAAAGTAAAGAAGAGAAAGATAGTGGGTGAGTGTGTGTGTGTGTGTACTCTGAGGTGAGGCGCTTATTCATATAACGCGCGGTATTTGTATGTATGTGTAGGTATCGTTGAAATTCTCTATTGTTCTCTCCTGTTTTTTTTTGCTTTGTTTTTAACTCCTCTTCCTTTTCTGGACAGATAGCCGTGAAAAGGTGGAGTGACACTATTGAGGAATAAGAAACATCCACACAGTCCAGAAAACAAAACAATACCTACAAGGAGAAAAAAGGGAGAAAAAAGAGATAAAAGAATTGTGTTTGAAGAACTGCATAAACACATATAATTGTGCTTTCTCTGTTGTCCTTGTACTCATCCTCTGGCTTCGTAGGTGATGTCTCGGCGCGCGGCGAACACAGAGGCGGACCAGGGGAGCATCAGTGATGGCTCTTTCCGTGGCCGCATGCAGACCGGCAGCACCGACGTGGATGATGTGAAGATCGAGATTGCGTGGTCCCGCCTTACGCCCGAGCAGTGCGACGCCATCTGCCGCTCCATCATTGACCGTGAGGCGGAGGTCCCCGTGCGGGTTGTGGACCTCATCGACAACCAACTCGGCGCGGCGCAGACGCAGAAGATATCGTCCGCGCTCGAGTCGTCGGCGGTGCGGGACGTCCTGCTGCGGTACAACGACATCGGGAAGGAGGGGTGCGACGCGCTCGCAAGTCTTGTGAATGTGTCGTCTAAACTGCAGCTGCTTGACATTCGGGGAAACGGCCTCAGTGCGGGATGCGTGCGGAAGCTCCTGAAGTCTATCTCAATGTCTACGACCCTCACGCGGCTGGGGCTCAGCGCAAACAAAATTGGACAAGAGGGCGCCGCGATGGTGTTTCGGGCCCTTGAAAAAAACGCATTTCTGCGATCACTTGATTTATCGCTAAATGAGATTGGACCGAGCGGGGCTGAAAGCATTGCGCAGCTTCTCTCTCTTCCAGCGTCCCCGCTGAAGAATCTGCAGTTGTATGGAAATCATCTTGGCTGCAGTGGTGTTGTCGTGATTGCAAACGCGCTGAAATCAAACAGATCTCTAACAGACATATCACTTGGAAACAACAACGCCACAGACGCGGCCACGGAGGCCCTCGCTGAGATGTTGCGTGATAACGCCACTCTTGAGAGCTTGGACCTGCGTTTCAACACACTCACAGCTGCGGGAGCACGCAACCTTGCCCGCGATGGACTGGCACACAATACATTTTTAGTTTCACTCTGTCTCTCAGGCAACTCTATTGGGAGCGTTGGGGCGGATGAAATTGCCAAAGCACTAATCTTGCATCAAAGTGGGGCGCTGACCCGACTCGACCTCAGTTCATGCGAGCTCGGCTCCACCGGCGGCATGCGGATTGCCAACCTCATCGCTGCTACCATTACTATCAACGAAGTGAACTTGAGCGACAACAAACTTGATAATGAGGCGGCTGTTGTTCTCTCCCGGAGTATTGTGAATAGCATTTCCATCTCCATAGTGGATTTGTCTGCAAATGAAATAGGTGAATGGGGAGCCAGTAATTTGATTGATGCCACTCAACTTAATTCTCATATGACTTCCTTGATATTGCATGGAAATAATATTAATCGCGTCGTTCAAAAGAAGATTGATATCCTTCTGGGTGATCGCCTTTTGAGAAACCGCGTGCAGAATCAACAGGCATCACTTATTCAACCACAACAATTGGTCAAGTAGAATATTTACTGGAACGAGGATATGAGAATATCCTTTTTTTTTGTCTGTGTGCGTGTGTGTGTGTGTGGTATGAGTGGTGGATTGAACATGTAAACAACAATGAATTTGTATGATGATTTGGTGGAGAACAAAGATGTCTGGTGTGAGGTTTACACTCTCACCATGAGTTTCTCTCTTTCCTTTTCATGTCATATATATATATTCGAATGTATGCTAACAAGGAAGTTTTTTGATTTTTTGATTTTTCATTTGATTTCCGGTAAATTTCATTCCATATCACTTTAGTTTCTCTTCTTTGTAAATAATACATACGTGTGCGTATGTGCTACCACAGACATCCTTTCTCACTCTCACTCTCGCTTCTTATTTCTTTTAGTTCCCACCTAAAACAAGGCATAAGTGGGACTTTACTTTTTTTTTTTAATATATACATATAAGAGGTTGGAAAGAGAGAGTGTGTGTATTTGTATTGTGATGGTGAGAGGGAAGACGGAGAGTAGGCCGATGCCGCGTTCAAGGGAGGGCAAACGCTGCCGGACAATTCCCCACGAAGGGAATAAGAGGAACGGAGTAGTGATGTATTCCTCTTCAGTTTTCACGTCACCAATCAAGGTTAGAAAGGTTAAGCAAATATCGAAGATAAGTAAGGAAGAACGGTGTACGGTTTATGATCGAAAAAAACAAAAGGGCCAACATAAACAATATCATACTCCGGCGGCGTTGACCCAGAAGGAATATGATACACAGCAACTGGAATTGTCCTTGCTCGCGTTGCTGAAGGCCTTATCTCCGACTGAAGATCAACTGGAAGAGGCGCGTAAAGTGTTGAGTGATATGGAAGCAGCAGTTTCTGAATTTGGTGCTCGTGTGGAGGTGTTTGGGAGCTGGAGAACGGGTCTCTGTATTCCAACCAGTGATATGGATTTCTTTGTGAAGAAATCAGTCCTCACTGATAATCCACATAATGGTGTAAATGGCTGCAGTAGGAATGATAAGCCATTAAATCCATTGTTTTATGATAAATTCAACTCCTATTTATCGAAACGAGAGCGCCAAAAGCTATTTGCAGGTAGTTTGCGAGAGGTGGGGAACAACTTGCGTTCTTCTTCGAAGTTCTCCAGAATACAACTCATTGCCCATGCCAAAGTTCCCATTGTGAAGGCCGTTCACAGGCACAGTAAGAAAGTTGATGTTTGCTTTATAGACGATGGGTGCCGTACTTCCCAATATCTTTGTGGAGAGTTCATGAAGCCAGTCTTTAAGATGGCCCGTGGTCTAATCATTTTGGTGAAGGGCCTCGTGGCGAGCTGGTCTCTCAATGACCCGAGTACAGGCGGCCTCGGCTCGTTCCCCATCTCCATTATGGCCCTGTGGTTTCTCCATCAAGAAGTTCAAAAGTATCCGGAAGTACTCCGTGAGAATTACGCCGTGTGCCTTATGGGGTTTCTGAAGTACTACGGCTGGGATTTTGACTACGAACGGAGTGCCATTAATTATGTCAACCAGGGCATTATTGGAAAGATTCCATCGTCTGAGCTTCACATAATGAATCCAATAGATCCGACGTCCAATTGTGCCGCATCTGCAAGAAAATTTTCTTCCTGTGTGGTACCAAATTTCCGCAAAACATTCGAACTACTTTCGGGACTTTTGGAAATTAATGCGAGCGTTAACGATATAAATTTGATTCTGAGTGATATATTTGAACTCTCCCTGAGGCGCGTGGGCGGCATCGATGCTTTGCTTCATCATCGGAAGGAACTGGAGGAAACCTCTGGGGTGATGCAAGGGAAGCAACATCTCTGGGACGACGAGACGATGCTTTACATTGGCAATCCCACTGCTTGTTAATGGGCTGTGTGTAATGAGGGAATGGCAAACAATACTCGAACCAAAAAAACAAATATAAACATATAATTAAGAAGATGATGTTGAGCTCATTGTAAATAATTGGGTATTGACCTAATGCTCTTTGTGTATGGGATAATGGGGAGAAGTATGATAATGTATATTCCAACTCTTTGTTAAAAGTATTTGATTGTTGAGCATTTATTTTTCAATATTTCTTTTTTGCGTTCTCCTCCCTTGATTAGGAAGAGGAATTGCGGAAATATGCAAAGGAACAAGGGTGGGAAAGGACAGTGAAAAAGGGAAAAAGAAGAGAAATATTGTCTTTAATTGTCTTTAATTGTTTTTTTTTGTGTGTGTTTTTGTGTTATCCATATAGAAATTTATGTGTGGTTTCTCTTATTGCTGCTGTGCTACCACTGGTAGCAAAAGATCGAGACTAATTATCTTTTCCCTTTTTCTCTGTGTGCATACGTATGTTTGTTTCTTACTTTTCATGCACCTGAGAGATGTGTATGTGGATGATTGGAGAGAATGAGGGGGAGAGTGACCCTGTGGCGCGTTGAAGAGACGACGAACTCAGGTGTTCTGCCCTCCCCCCATCACCAGGGGATAGTGAGAAGAACAATAATGACACTTTTTTTTCTCTTTTACTTTCTCTTTATTGGGGATCATGTGTTTTTTTTTAGAATATTCAAGAAAGAATTAAAGAAAATATTCCTTGTTGAACACTCGTCGTCAGGAAAGAGTAACTACACAGCACATTACGAAGCCACAATGAATACACATCACAAATATGATACACAGCAACTGGAATTGTCCTTGCTCGCGTTGCTGAAGGCCTTATCTCCGACTGAAGATCAACTGGAAGAGGCGCGTAAAGTGTTGAGTGATATGGAAGCAGCAGTTTCTGAATTTGGTGCTCGTGTGGAGGTGCTTGGGAGCTGGAGAACGGGTCTCTGTATTCCAACCAGTGATATGGATTTCTTTGTGAAGAAATCAGTCACTATTACTGGGGCCCAGAATGGCGGTACAGCAGTACACACGTATCAACCTCTGCCACCAGAAGCTATGCATGTTATTGCCAAGAACATGCGCACGTCTTCATTCAAAAAAGCTGTTGTTGCTCCCAAAAAGAATTTGTTTGTTGTGACTGGAGTACACAATAACGGGAAGAATTTTGAAGCCTTTTTCGCACCCCAATCAGATCGGGTTTCCCAATATCTTTGTGGAGAGTTCATGAAGCCAGTCTTTAAGATGGCCCGTGGTCTAATCATTTTGGTGAAGGGCCTCGTGGCGAGCTGGTCTCTCGATGACCCGAGTACAGGCGGCCTCGGCTCGTTCCCCATCTCCATTATGGCCCTGTGGTTTCTCCATCAAGAAGTTCAAAAGTATCCGGAAGTACTCCGTGAGAATTACGCCGTGTGCCTTATGGGGTTTCTGAAGTACTACGGCTGGGATTTTGACTACAAACGGAGGAGGATTGATTTTTCTACAGGACGTGTTATTGGAAAACTGCTGTCGTCTGAGCTTCACATAATGAATCCAATAGATCCGACGTCCAATTGTGCCGCATCTGCAAGAAAATTTTCTTCCTGTGTGGTACCAAATTTCCGCAAAACATTCGAACTACTTTCGGGACTTTTGGAAATTAATGCGAGCGTTAACGATATAAATTTGATTCTGAGTGATATATTTGAACTCTCCCTGAGGCGCGTGGGCGGCATCGATGCTTTGCTTCATCATCGGAAGGAACTGGAGGAAACCTCTGGGGTGATGCAAGGGAAGCAACATCTCTGGGACGACGAGACGATGCTTTACATTGGCAATCCCACTGCTTGTTAATGGGCTGTGTGTAATGAGGGAATGGCAAACAATACTCGAACCAAAAAAACAAATATAAACATATAATTAAGAAGATGATGTTGAGCTCATTGTAAATAATTGGGTATTGACCTAATGCTCTTTGTGTATGGGATAATGGGGAGAAGTATGATAATGTATATTCCAACTCTTTGTTAAAAGTATTTGATTGTTGAGCATTTATTTTTCAATATTTCTTTTTTGCGTTCTCCTCCCTTGATTAGGAAGAGGAATTGCGGAAATATGCAAAGGAACAAGGGTGGGAAAGGACAGTGAAAAAGGGAAAAAGAAGAGAAATATTGTCTTTAATTGTTTTTTTTTGTGTGTGTTTTTTCTGTTATCCATATGGAAATTTATGTGTGGTTTCTTTTATTGCTGCTGTGCTACCACTGGTAGCAAAAGATCGAGACTAATTATCTTTTTTATTTTTCTCTCTGTGTGTGTGTGTGTATTCCTGCGCCGTGTGCGGAATGTGTGTTTTTGTTCTCTTTCATGTGCTGTGGTTTGTGTGTTATTTTTATTTTGTTTTATTTCTTGAGTGTCTCTTTCGTCTTCCACTTTGTGTCTCCAATAACTAAATAGTGAGCCACATTATAGCGTACACCATGTTTGGGGAGCTTGTGTGTGGTCCTCCTGGCAGTGGGAAGACGACCTACTGCGAGGGCAAGCGGCAGTTCCTGAGCGTGTATGACCCAACGCGGCCCGTTGTTTTGCTGAATTTAGATCCGGCAAATGAAGACATCTTCCCGTACCCTTGCGATGTTGACATTCGGGAGATTGTCTCGCATACACGGGTGATGGAGGAAGAGGGACTTGGTCCAAATGGCTGTTACGTGTTTTGCGCTACTGTGGTGGAGCAGAACATGGAATGGATCATTCGCAAGGTGGAAGAGGCGGTGGAGCGTCGTATTCGAGATGTTATTTCGGTTTCATCATCAACAAGAGCAACTGCAGGAGGATCGCATTTGACACGTGCGCCGTATCTTATTGTGGACTGTCCGGGACAGGTAGAGTTCTATCTGGGGTCGTCAGTGATGCATACTCTCTTTAAGGTGCTGAGTAAAAAACTCTACTGTTCGTTGTGCACAGTACATCTTGTCGATGCCGCCATTTCCACGCGTGACGTTGCGACGTATGTTTCGAGTTGTTTGCTGAGCATCACAACAATGATTGACCACGAGCTGCCGCACGTTAACGTGATGAGTAAGTGGGACACGCTCTCAGTGGAGGAGGCGGAGGAGGGTGAGGCGTACCTGCGTGCCTCGCACTTCATAGCGGAGGATTTTGATCGTTTGTGGAAGAGACAACTGAGAAGACGGCGCCGCGAACAGCGTCGGGCCAGTGTGTTCCCCACGTGTTCCGCCGACACGTCACGTGTTGATCCGAAGCTGACGGAGAGGGACGATGCGGAGGTGGAGGCAATTGACCTGCAGAGGGACGGCGGTCATTTGTACCGCTACAGCAGGGCGGTGATGGACGTGGTGGACGGCTATGGTTTGCTGGGGTTTCAGCCGCTAGATGTGCAGTCGCAGGATATGATGCTGCAGCTTACGCGGCAGATTGATGAGGCTGTTGGGAATTTCGTGTGAACGAGGAAGTAGGCGGAAGCACGGAAAGAAGAGGAGTGGACCATTTAATACCCCCAAGACGTGTCTCTGTATGTGCGTGTATGTGTGCTGTCCTTTGAATTGATAACTTTTATTATCTGTTGCTTCCAAAATTTTGATTTAAATCTTTTACGTTCCTTTTTCCTTTGGCCCATTCATTCTTTTAGTGCCATTGATTATTGCGAATGCTTTTTACCCCCTCTCCCTTTCTCTCCATTTTTATTTTCCTCTGTACGTGTGTGTGTGTGTGTGAACCCAATGGAAAAAGAAAAAAAAAGGTGGGAAACCAAAAGTAAAAAAGAAGAAGAAACCTGTCGTGATGGACATCTTATTGGGGGTTCTTCGTACATCTGCTGACAATGAACAGCGCAAAAAGGCAGCAGCTCAATTGAGACAAGTTCAAGAAAATACACCCGAGGAGTTTCTTCACTTTACATATGAAGGGATTGCCTCCTCCGCAGTACCAACAGAGGTGCGATTCTTTCTCGCCTCTACCGTGTTGGAGTTTGTTGAACAGTCATGGCGAAGTGCCACGCCAAAAGAGTTACAGCAAAAGATGATTGACTGTTATTTGCAGCTGCTACTGAACGATCTTCTTCCTTCTTTGTCGTTGGCGCGGAAAGTGGCTGTGGTGCTTAGCGGTATGGTTATGCGTTCTGGAATAAGAGCCACGCCCGGGGCATTACCAGCACCGGTAGAGCATGTAGCAACTTTTTTGTCTGAGGCTGTTATGCGGTCGGCGTCGTCTGCGACACTTTCCTCGATGGAATATACGACGCAGTTCCTTTTGACTCTTCATATCTTTCTGAAGGGGGCGCAAGGGAAGCGTATCGGCAATATGTTTTCCAAGCTATGCATTCATCTTATTCCTGTCATGTCTAATCTGTTTGCAGCCAGTGCATCGTGGGATCATGTGGAGTGTTACCTGCCGCTGCTGTATCTCATGAAGTGTGCTCTTCGTGCCTTTGGCTTTGGTGTGTTTGAACCAACCTTTTATCCGTATCTTCTCAGTACAATGTGGAACCTTGTTATTGCCTTGGCCGCACCTGCAGAAAAGGACCAACAGCAGCTACAGTGTCGACAGCGATTGCTGGAGTGTGCGCTAAAGATTCAGCTGAAGGCTGTGACTACATTTCCTGGACGACTGAGCGAACTTTCGCCCGATTTCTTTTTGGTACAAGAGGGCGCATCTAATGAAACAGCCGCCCTCTTCAATCTTATGAATGACATTATTCAAGGACCACTGGACGTAGTTTCAACGGAAAAAATGATATGTCGATGCATGACTCTGCTTACGAGTTTATTAGCTGAGGAGGACGCAGTGCTTTCCACGCGAGAAAAGTTGATAGCCTTTACAAAGACTCCGCTCTTGTATAGACTTTTGGAACGATTGACGACGTTGCTTGCAGATGACATTTCCCCCTCTATACTCGAGGAGTGGAATGCCGATCCGGAACGGTTTGTCTTGGAATTTGTTTCTGATGTGGACGATGAGGAGACCGTAACGAACTGTTCACAGAATCTTCTTCTTGCCTTGACGAGTTCAACGAATTGCGCTGCGCCATCTCTTGAAGTGGAGTGGCAAATTGTGAATACTTTTCTTCTCAGCGATAATCTTGCCTGTGTGACGGCAGCCTTACATGCGATTGGGACGTGCTACCATACCATGTCTGTTGGTCAGGACCCAATGAGTTATCTGAGTTTTCTAACAGGGAAACTTCTTCCACTTATTCGTGGTACGGATACTACATTCATATCACCGTTTGTGCTACGTCGTGTGGTGTGGTTGATAGGCATGTGGTGCGAGTCTGTGCAGGATACAGCCATACGAAGTCAAATACATGCCGCGTTTGGAACTTTGTTGGTATCATCAACTCCTACCGTTGTGTTGTTGACTGTTCTACAATCCATCGGCCATTTTCTTGTTGATTCAAACTTCACTCTTGAGGAGGTTAATGCACAGGATTACATTCACAATGTGCTGCTGACAATTCAACGTCTTCTTCCACTTCTACGTACTCCATGTAGCGTGAGGGTTTTAGCAGAGCTTGTGCTTGGATTAATTGGGCATGGCGTTCTTAATGTGGGTAATGGGGAAATGCTTCTTGATTTGGTACTTTCTGCTGTCTATCGTTTTATCAATGAAGCAGAGACCATTATGAAATCAAGTGAGTACGACGAAGATGCAGTGATTGACGCCGGATCACTAGGAGTGCTACTGCAATGTGCTTCCTCATGTATTGAAATTACTTCTCAAGATCTAGAAGATCGGGTATGGCTCTTGTTTCAAAGTGTAGTAGTTCCCTGCACCGTGGCTGATGGTAACTTGACACTTTGGGTGGAGGACTATGCGTGGGATCTGCTCTTGACAATGTGTTACACGGTTCATACATGGAGCCCGGCGACTCGTGATGCTCTTGCATGGTGCATTAAAAACATGGAGCGTGATATTTCCGTTATGTCGGTTGTGGTTCGATGCGCGTATGCTCTAGTATTACTTTGCCCAGATCCTTTGGAGAATGTGCAGATTGGCGTGGTGAATCATGCATTAGAAGTGTTGGTACAAACACAGGACAATAATCTTCTTGCGTCCTTCTTTGCATTCCTAGGAGTAATGGTAAAACGAGGTAATACAGTATTGCGATGCCATGTTGTCAATTTTGCAGTTCAATCTATTTTCTCTTCAGAATCTGTGCAGGCAGACTCCTACAGTATTTATCTTGCGATTCTTCTTGTTTGGTGCCTACTTCCTCTTGGCGAGACTACGGTTTTGGATGCGCTAATCCAATCTGTTTCTCATCAGATTGACGCGGCCAGTTTTGCTGAGCGCATTGTGCTGCTTCTGGATGTGTCGGGAAATGAATTTGCATCGGAACAACTCGGGCTGCTACTGCGCTTGTTACTGAGCGATCAACTCCAGCCACTCGTGACGACGGCGGAGGATGTGGGGATGGTGCAAAGAACTTTGGAGGGGATGCCAAGTGAAACAGACAAGAAAACTTGGAATGAGGATGGGGTGGAGATGGCACGCGATCCGAAGGAACTGTTACTTGAACTGCTTGGTGATCAAAACGCTTTGGAGAGGAGCGCACATCTCTGGCGATTATTTTCGCTCTTTGGAATGAATGTGAACTAATGATTGTGGTGGTGGTGATGATGGGTTCCACTTTATTCATTCATTCAATTTTTTTTTCTGGTTGTTGTTGTTGCTGTGTGAACGTCGTTTAAGTAAAGCAACGCTGAAGGAGGAGAAAGGAAGGAAGGAAGGATCGATGTCTGTATTTCTTGAGTC
Organism: Trypanosoma lewisi; assembly: GCA_036321185.1. NCBI lineage: Eukaryota > Euglenozoa > Kinetoplastea > Trypanosomatida > Trypanosomatidae > Trypanosoma > Trypanosoma lewisi. Next base: position 86,086 of record JAWVMQ010000169.1, on the reverse strand, counting down.
CTCGTTCTTCCTCTTTCTTTCATGGTATGTGTGTATAAGAATCCCTTAAGTTTGCTCTCTGTACCTTTTTATTCCAGCTCTGTGTATGTATGTATGTAAAGTGAGTGGATAGCGATGGTGTCTTGAGGTCTGCAATATTAGGAATTTAATTTTTTCTTTATTTTTATTTCTCTGTCTATGAATTTAGCTTTGTGGTGGCTCACGGTAAACCAAATCTAGCTTCAACTCTCTGTACAGAAAGACAAAAAGAAAACAAAACAAATTAAATCAGAAATGATGATGCGCCGCCTGATGATCGCCAACCCCGCCGCCCGCTGCGTGGCCGCCGCCGTCCCGTCGCCCGCGTCCCTCGCCGTCCGCCGCGCCTCGACCGTCGCGATCTCCGTGCAGGGCCTCCACTACGTCGGCACCGGACTCGCCGCCATCGCCCTCGCGGGCGTCGGCCTCGGCATCGGCACGATCTTCGGCAACCTCCTCGTGGCGTGCGCGCGGCAGCCGAACCTGACGAAGATGTTGTTCAACTACGCCATTCTCGGCTTCGCGCTGACGGAGGCCATTGGTCTGTTCGCGCTCATGCTTGCTTTCCTCATGCTCTTCTCTTAGAGTGGTTTTGGGAATTTATAATTGGAGAAAGGGTGGCGGAGGCTTGAAGAGGAGGATTTACAGTCTTCTGCGTACCACAGAGGTATAGATGTCTGTATGTGTGACTCTCTGTTTGCCTTTGTCTATCTGTCTCACTGTCTTAAAAAATAATATATTTGTTTTTATAAACATATAAATACATATATATTATATATAAATTGGAAGGTAATAAAATGTTTTTTTTTTCCCCTTAATTGTTAGCAATATGATTAGCAAGAATATTGAAAGTGAAGGACGTTTGAGGATTATTATGAATTAATGAAACGAAAGATACATTGATCCGGAGGGGAGGGGAAAAAAAGGAGAGGAAAGAAACCAAAGAAAATAATAAAAAAGAGGAAAAGGAAAAGTGAGACAGAGGGATACCGAGATAAAGAGAGAAAATAGAAAAATAGAATTTAGTGTTACATCAGCGATGATTGAATTCAAATATATATATATATATATATATATATATATATTTCCTTCTTTGTTTGTCTCTCTGTGTACTACATCCATCTCGATGGGTCTCTTTTTCTTTTGTCTTTTGTTCTTTTTTGCTTTTTTTTCTTATTTTGTTTTCTCTCTCCTTCTCCTGTATTCTGTTACTATCATATTCTTGTTTGGGTTTCTCTCGCCCTCTTTCCTGATGCACATTGCCCGATTTCTCTCTTTCTCTTTTTCTTTTTTTCCTACGGTGTACACCCATAAATGTGTAAGGGGTGTTTGGTTACCCGTAGTGCCTGTTGTTTCTCTTGTGTTTGGTGTAAGTGGTAGGAAGAGGGAAAAAAAAAACAGCAGATCCCCTTCATTCTCTTTCTTTTTTATATTTTGCATTTTCCTCTTGATTAATAAAAATACTCAATTCCCCCAAGCTCTACGCCATTTCTGGCTGCCCCCACAGCGACTGAGTGGACACCGCGGTCTGTGGATGCCCATAAACGAGTCGCCATGGCTCACGCGACGGGTAGAGGTGATGTGCATGCTCGTGGTCTTTCTGATATGTCTCCTGACAGACATGACGAAGTGCAAAAGCGGGCTCATGGAGAATTGCATCGGTGGGTCGTCTGCGGTGTGTGAGCGGGATGCAGACCGACCCGGTTGTCATGACATGGTGATCCCGCTGCTGGAGACGGAGGGCGGGGACCACTGCGCCTGCAGGAAACACAACGCCTCCATTCTTCTTGTGCACATGGTGGAGGTGGGCCCGCCTGTCACGTATTTCTCAACGAATACAAATCACCCGCATGTTGCTCGGGATTCAATTGCAGTATTGGTAGTTTCTGCATTGAGAAATAGAACGGGAAATGTTATAGCAACAAATAATACGGGTGGTATGTTTGGCTCTGACTCTTTTGCACCGCTGCGTAATGATATTGGAATATTCCCACATACACTGGAAGATACATGTAAGCCAAAGACAAATGCGTTGAATATATCCTATAGCCATGACAATCTGGTGGTTCCATTATTATCGTCATTGACTAAGGATACAAAGTCCGTTATTCCATTTAAGAATGACTTTTTTGGGATCCAACGTTATTTCCCTGGGCTGTATAATGCTTTGGAACAATTGTTTTCTCAGAGAACATCACGATTGTCATTCACACGGGACCCATGCTCAAAGGCGCATCTTGTCATCATGATTGCTGTGATGCCAGGCACCAAAGCTTCATGGGTGCATAAGAATTCTGCGTCTATTGCAAGCACTCTTTTTGATGTACATACATATGTTAAGAAAACTATTAGTCGTTATCTACGCAAAAAACCTCGCTACACTCGGCTATTGAAGTCTGTTTGGTTCATTGGTATTCCTATTGGATACCCTTTGCATAACTTTCATCCTAGTTTGGCTATGGATAATTCAAGGGCTGATGCAGGTGGGAAAAGCAGCACCCAATCTGTGGAGGGGTCTGCATCTTTTCCTGTGTGGAATTCTTTATCTGATGTGTGTCATGCTAAAAAGGAAAATTCAAAATTATGCAGTGATACGTGCCAGTATTACCAAGAGCAAATGAATGCGTACCAGGTGGCAAACAATGGATTGCTTGACGTGACAAAGGATAAGGGAGGACATCTTTCTTTTCGTAGTTTTTTCCTTTCATTCCGAGATCACTACCATCCAGAGGGTTTCATGGAGATATCCCACTGGAAAAACTGTCTTGAAATGAATATGAATGGGAGTGCTTCCATGGCCAAGAGCATCGCGGATATGCTTTTTCTTCCCGTGTAAATTTTTTGATGTGATTCCTGTGTGTATGTGCACCAAAGAGAAAATAATTGTTGGACTTGATTGGGAGTGGTGCTGGAATTACTACTCTTGTTGCCAGGGTTTTTGTGGTGCTTTTTTTATTGGTTTGCTTATCCCTTGGTTGTGTGTGTGTGTGTGTGTGTCTGGCGCGTTTGTTTCTTGTTGTTGTTATTCTGCTTCCTCTTGTGCATTAGCTGCAGTTGGTTCTTCTTTTATGTATTGGGGGGAGGAGTGGGAGGGATGATGGCAATGTTGTGTAGTCATCTATCTGATGATTAATTTCGTTCTTGTATGCGAGCATCGTACATATATGAATTCGCCCTGGGCCTTTTATACACCCTGAAGGCTGTTCTCTCTTTTTTTTTTCTCTCTCTCTCCTTTCCTTTTCATTTATTTGTCTGTATTGGAGAGGACTCTGGCGTGATGAGGCGACGCCCACTTGTTGTGGTTTTTTCTTCGGCTGCTATTGCCACGACCTCTGCGGTGTCTCTCTGGCGCGGCGGGAGTCGCTCCTGCCATGACGGCAGCCGCAGGACGTACCGCAGTGCCATCTCCTTCAAGTTGGAGGCGCACGAGGTGAACGAGAAAAACGCCCCATCGGCGCGGGAGGTGGCGGCGATGATTCCGTCGCGGCAGGAGCTGCGGGAACTGCTGCCGTCCGCCGCAGAGCTGGAGGCGCAGTACGTGCAGCCGGCCGCGCGGGCCCCGTCAGCGGCTCCTGCGACCCCGCCGCCGCTGTGGCCGGGCAGCGACACGGTGGAGGAGATCATGGACGAGGAGCGGTACGGCAGTGAGGACGGGGGGGACGTCGTGCCGCCGCCGTCGCCGCAGCACATTCTGCTCGCGTGGCAGGCGCTCATGTGGGGGACGCTCTACGCCGTCGTTGGGGTGGCCGCCGTCGTGTGCGTGGCGATGTACACATGCGGAGTGCGGGGCGTTAGTGATGTGCTGGTGTACCTGCGGGGCAGAGCGGAGCGGGAGCGGCGGCAGCTCGTGGCGGATGGTGGCGATGCCAATTATTACGTGATTGATCTAAGGAATCCAGCAACCCTCGTGCAGCAGGTACAGGACATTTGGCACGCGTTGGAGGAATTGGCAGAACAAGAAGGGGAGGAGGAGGAAAGTATTTCTTCCAAGAAGAAGTGAGAAACTGCCGTGATCAGTCTCTCTTAGAGACGGAGAGGGAGAGAGAATATGAAGCATTAAAACTGGGAACAATAAATGGGATGGGTACTGAGTTTAGGTGTACAACAGCAAATGGAAAGACATACACACCTTGGAAAAAATATATTTATGTTCACTGATGCTATTATTTCATGATATGACCTTCTTCTTTTTTCTTTCTCTTCTTGGTTGTATTAAAAGTGTGCGAAGTTTACCTTGACAGAGCACCACTATAACAATAAAAATAGTAAGGTGGACCAACAAAAATTACAGCAACGATAACGAAAAAAAAGGAAAAAAAAGTAGGAGAGCGTGTATTGGAGAGAGCTATGATTTCTTCATTGGCAAATGTGAAACACATTATTCTTGTCCTGAGTGGCAAGGGCGGTGTGGGAAAGTCCACTGTGGCCTGCCAACTTGCACTTGCTCTTGCAAATGTGCATGGAAAACAAGTGGGATTGTTGGATGTTGACATATGTGGTCCAAGTGTTCCAACCATTTGCGGTGTAGTTGGTCGTGACGTTTACCGGGATGACAAGGGTTGGTGCCCAATTTTCCTCATGGAGGATACATCGGGTAGTAATAATGATAATGGCAATCGTGTGGGGAATCTTAAAATTATGTCCATTGCCTTCCTCCTGCCTAGTGAGAAGGACGCCGTTGTCTGGCGGGGTCCGAAGAAAGACGCCATGATTCGACAGTTCGTGACGGATGTAAACTGGGGCGAGCTCGACTATCTCATTGTCGACACCCCGCCGGGCACCAGCGACGAGCACTTGACGCTCTGCGAAGTGCTGAAGCCGATGAACCCTGTCGGCGCTGTTGTCGTGACGACACCGCAAGACGTCGCGACGGACGACGTGAAGAAAGAGTTATCGTTCTGCCACAAGATGGGCATTCGCTGCCTTGGCGTCGTGGAGAACATGTCGGGATTCGTCTGCCCGCACTGTGCGCACTGCACCGACATATTTTCCCGCGGGGGCGGCAGTAAAATTGCTGCGCTTTATGAAGTGGAGTTTCTTGGCGCCATTCCCATTGACCCGATGCTCTCTATTGCGGAGGACAAGGGAGAGTGTTTTATCGCAACTGCAACCGGGGAGGAGAGTCAAACAGTGACGGCTGTGAAGGATGTTATTGGTGCCATTTTGAAACAAGTGGAAAGGGCATCACTCAGCAAGAATAAAATAAAAGACGTGGAGGGTGAAAAGGAGAAAGAGGGGAAGAAATAAAAAGGAGGTGAACCAAGGAGTAAAGAAGATACAAATGAAACACTACTATTCCTGCAGGGAGATGTGATGTCAGATATTGACTCTGCACCTTTCCACATGTCTTCTTCCCTTCTTTCTTTCTTTATGTCTTTGGCTTTTGTTCTGGGAGGGAGGGGCAGAAGAACGAATAGGCACCCACCCACCCACTCACACATTCTTGTGGACTGGACCGAAAGAGGACCAATAATAATAATAAAAGGAGCAAAGAAGCAGTGAGATGGTGCGACGTAAAGCTTTCGAAGGTCGTCGGATGTGCCTCCGGAAGGCTCCGAAGGACCACACATTGTTGGGGCTCTGTGTCATGTACTGTGGAACGGGCTACCGAGGATTGCAGCTGCAGACGCACGCGCCCACACACCACACTGTGGAGGGAGTGCTGATTCAGGCGATGAAAGACGTTGGGCTCATTGACGCGATTGAGCGGGGGCGTGTAAAGGGCGATGCACATCACTTTGCGCGCTCCTGCCGCACAGATCGTGGTGTACATGCGGTGCGAAACATTATTTGTCTTTTTGTTCCCACTGAGAGACTTGAAAAGTTGGGTGGATGCGGGGAACTCAAAACACTTCTGAACACGACATTGCCCATCACGGTGCGTGTGGCACGTGTAACTCCATTAATGGGAAATTTCATCCCACGTTTTGCCTGCAATCGGCGTGTGTATCATTATCTAATACCGGCCTATGCACTTATACCACCATGCGACACTTGGAAGAGTTTTCTTGAAAAGTTTTCTCAGACGTCAGAGTCGCTGCAACGTCTCTTTAAGGAGGGCTGTTCTTTTTTGAACTTTTTCTCTGTTAACTCCGAGCCTTGGCTAAATGCCCTCTCTGCTGCTGTCACGCATGGAAATGAGCTTCTTCTTCGGTATGTGGTGGGAACACACCGTTTTCATAACTTTTCTGTAGATCCGTCGGAGCGAGGTGGAAGTGCGTGGAACAAGAAAGTCGTTTCCCCCGGCAGCAATGAAGCAGTTCGATCTGTGTACCGCTGCGAGATTGCACCGCGCGTGTTTCTACTGCCGAAATCTACGATGGGATTGACGCGAACTGAGTACTGCGCCGCTCAGCATATTGTTAAGGATAGCGATGCTTCTTCTTCGTCATTGGTGGAGGTATCCGCCGCCGCCGCAGGAGCAGAAGGAGCAGGAATGGAACAATGTGTTGTCAAGGACGATATCCCGAATGACATGTCTTTGCCTTTTGTCGTTTTCCAGATTGAGGGCAACTCATTTCTTTTCAACATGATCCGAAAGATTGTGGGAACGTTGATTGCGACGATGCGAGGCGTGCGAGAGACGCTGCTTGCGGAGGCCCTGTCCCCCGAGCGGCGGGTTGTGTGCCCGCTTGCGCCCGGCCCGTACCTCTACCTCGCCCTCTCGACGTACCGGCGGTATGACACCGCGGTGCGGGGGAGCGGCTCCGCGCGGTTTCGCCCCATCGCCGATGAGTGGCGCGGCGACGTCGCCGAGGCGGCCGCGGTGTTTGTTCGCTCCTCCATCGCCGCGGACGTCGTCGACCTTGACTTAAACCGCACGCCGCCCATTGGGACGCTGCTTGCCGCTCGTGATGCCGCGCGGCGCGTCGCACGGCCGTCCTCGGCGGCGGAGGACTGTCATCTTTCCGCGCTGAAGGAATATCGGCCCGCCGCGGCGGAGAAACATCCAAACTTCTCCGAGATGACGGGGTTCCTGCGCTCTCTCCGAGTACACAATTGGAGCATTGAGATTGTCAAGTCACAGACAGGCAGCACAGCGGGGGGGACTACCAGCAACGACAGGAAGAGTGATAATAATGATAAAGTTAATAAGCGAGAGAGAGAGACGCTGAATGATGAGGCAGGAGACAAAGAGGAGGAGGAGGAAGAAAACCTGCAGGAAGTAGTAAAGAGATCTTGTCCAGATACGAATGTTGGCGGGAAGGAAGAAAATTTTTCCCCATTAAAGGTAACTGCGGATAACAATAATAATAATAATAATAATAATAATAATATTGATGATGACGATGACGGTTGGATTTATGTTGCCCCAACTGAAGAGGCGGCAAAGGACAAACGTCGGGAGTATTATCGGAGACGAAAGGAGCGTTCACGTGCGTGGGAATACAATAATTCAAGCAAGGAGAAAGGGTCACATGATTGGAACAGTGATGGCGAAGGAAGTGAGTAAGTGCGACAAGTACAATAAAAATCCATCTTCCGCTTTGTATATATGCACATACATATACTTTCACTTTCTTCTTAGAGAGGGAGAGAGAGTATTATGAACTGTGGAAGCAACAACAGCAGCAAGAAGGCGTGAGATGTTTCCTCTTTTTTTTTGTTTCTAATACGCCTATGCATATATATGTCGATTCTTCGTATATTGCTCAATTTTTTTTATCTTTCCTCTTTTGTTTTTCTATTTCCCATTAGTTGAATTTCATTCTTAGCAGCTCCCCGTGGCTCTAATCGAAGAGGAATGGGCGAGGACCACATTTTCGGTTTGGGTGTATCGCAAAACTACTACGGAAGTGCATTGAACGCTCAGCGGAAGCCAATGGTCTGCCCGCAGTGCAAGCGTGTTGGGAGACTTGCCGGGAGCCTCAACGAGATTTATCGCCGCATCCCGCGAACGCAATGGGAGTTCCTCGTGCTCTGCCACAAATGTGGTGAGAACGTCCTGCGCCGGGAGGACATGGCGACGCATCAACGTGTGTGGTACTGCACATTTTGCGAGATTTGTCTTTGCACCAAATGCCAGCGGTAGTTGCGTGAGAGAATAGCGAAGTAATATGCTTTGTTGCTTTTTTTTTTGTTGTTGACTTTGATGTTTCTCATGGATACTATTTTCTTTTTCTTTTTTATTTTTTTGCACCTTTTGTTGTCTTGATTCCTCTCTGAGTGGCCATGCTACTTCTATAAAGAGATGTCCGTTTGTATTGTGGTGATACTTGTGAGTAAACAGTGATTGATAAAAATGAAATCTTGTGAGGAGGGGAAGGGGGGATTTTCTTTTTTTTTCTTTTTTTTACGCGTGTGTACGGATTGTATTTATTTGTTACTCTCGGACCTCTCTGCATGGTTATGAATGAGAAAAAAAAAGGATTGTTTTCTTTTTTCTCTTGTTTATTACTTGTCATGATGGTTGCTGGTAGCTGACTCCAACAAAACAAAAGGCAGTGAGCTGCATGTATGCCCGCGGAGGTGGATGCGTTGCTCCCAAAAGAGACTGCCAAGGCGCGTTCACGCTGCCGCGCTTGGATAAAGCGGTTGTCTGCACGCTTGTCTCTTCTCAGTCGCTATATCGCCGAGCCCGATGCCTGTGAGTCGCTGGGCTTGATTGCACTGAACGGTGGTGTTCAGACAGGCGTGAGCCCCTTCTCGCTGCGCCAAGGGCTGCTCGCCCACTCCCACCTCTCCGATGACGCATTAACAATTTATTTTAGTTCGCTTCTCCCTTTTGCCATGGTGCGCCCAACAGTGTCCTCTGCAGAGGCGGTGGTGTCTCTTTTAGCCACCGCCGTGAAAATGGAGATAACTGTGGAAGATGCGCTGCGGACTGTATATATGATCCGCATGCCGAATTTATGGACATCTGGATCCTCACAAAACACGGGTCTTTCACTCTTGTATTTGCTCTGCTGTAGAGCTGACCTCGTCTTGGATGCACTTGCGCATGTCTTTCAACCAAAAACAATAGGAGTGGAACAACTACTGAGTAAGGCGCTACCGGCACAAGAAGAGGGAAAAGATAATGACACCGCCGTATTACTTCTTCCCTGTGAGCTTGTCAAGGAGGTGCCGGGATTATATATTGTGAGAGATTTTATCACGCAAGCAGAACATGATTCTATTTGGTCAGAACTAAAAGGGTCTGATGCTTCTAGACTTGAGGTGCAGACTCTTGCGCGCCGTAAGGTGGCTCACTTTAACAGACGGTTTTACTATGGTGTGAATCAGATGGGGGTAGAAGGAGAATCTGTGAATGAGAAGCCATTGTTTTTTGATTGGATGCAGCGGCGTTTGAGAAATGCGGACCCAATGTACAAGCTGCAGAATTATCCTACTTTGGCAGGAGGAGGAGGAGGAGGAGTCGAGGTTCCTCCATGTGATCAATTAACAGTGAACTTTTATAATTATGAAGAAAAGGGTGGAGGTGCTCCGGGCATTGCACACCACGTTGATGCACATTCCCCTTTTTTGGATTTTGTGTTTATTGTCTCTCTTGGCTCCCACACAGTTATGGAGTACAGCAGATATGACAGGCCCCCGGAAGCAGCAGCGCCGTTGGGTGTGCTTCTTGCGCCCAGAAGTCTTGTTATTATGACAGGGGAGGCGCGCTACTCGTGGACGCATGGGATTGCCGAGAAGCGGGTGGATATTGTTAGTGATCGTCTTCCCCCGTTGCGACGCGGGGACCGGGTGAGTCTTACGTGGCGGCGTGGCCGCGATGGCCCGCACAGGCGCGCAGATTGCATCTGTAAAGAGTTGTGCGATGGCGACTAAATAAATTATTACTTTGGTCTTGTTTTTCATATGGTCGTGTAATAATAATAATAATAATAATAATAATAGTAATAATAAACTACTCATGTGTGTATATGTGCAGTAGACTTGTGGAGGGATTTCTGTTTATTTATTACTCTCTCTCTCTCTCTCTGTTTTCTTTTCAAGTTTTTTGAGTCTCTGCAGGAGAGAAGAGGGGGAACAACAACAACAAGAAAGACTCGTCGGATATATTGTGACATCCCCTCCCCTCCCCCCCCACACACACAAACACAGGCGCGCACATTATTATTATTATTATTATTATTATTATTAGTTATTATTATCATGGCAGCTTCTACCAACCGTGGTGGTAGGTATCGATCCTACATTGGTATGTGGACACATGTGATGACAGTTTTTGTTTTGTTGGCGGCGTTACTCATCGCATGGCTTCAACACGAGGAGCAGGCGCTCGTTGGGAGCACAATTGTTGTGAAGCCAAAACACGTTGTGGATGGAAGTAGTTTTTATGCGACGACTGTAGAGACGAAAGTTGTGCGGCTTCGTCTGCGTCTCGTGGACAGTCCGCCGCTTGATCACCCGCACGGTCGGCGGGCGCGTTTCTACCTGCACGAACTTTTGTTTAGTCGTCCCGCTCCGCACGATGTTGTCTGCCGCGTGACGGGCGTGGACGAGGCGGGCGGCCTCATTGCGGATGTATACATCGCCACCGCTTTGAACGCGACGGGCTCGGCGAGTGTGCAGGAGGAAATGGTGCGGCGCGGGTGGGCACTCGCGATGGAGGGCGGGTTCGCACCGAACGACAAACTCCGCAGAATAATGGCGGAGGCGCGTGAGGCGAAGCGTGGCGTCTGGAAGGACGAGGGGTCACTTGAGGGGAGGCACGTGAATCGTGCATCGTCGCTGAGGGCGGTGAAGTCTCGTCAGCGGCACAGCAGCAGGAAGGTCCCACACCGTCGTTGGAGAGTGAGAGAGAGTGAGAGAAGTAGTCATTAAGTATTTTCGTCCGCTTGGCTTCTGTTGGGTGTAACGATGATGTTTTCTTTTTGGCTTTTCTTTTTGTATTATTATTGTTGTTGCTACTGTTTGCTTCAAGGTTCATGTGATGTGGAGAAAAGAAATGGAAGTGTAGTTCGTGAGAGAGTCTGTGCGTGTTATTATTGTTATGATTATTATTAAAAGTGCGTCTGTGTACGCATGAGAACATCCTTAAGGGGGTTTTGCTTCTGAGTGAACTATTCTGTGGTTTGTTTTTTATAAAAAAGAATCTTCTTATCTATCTATGTGTATGTGTATGCCTGGTCCTGTAGAGACATGGGACGGAGGAAAGGGGGTTTGTATTTCTTCTTTGTGATGCTATTTTTCCCGTTTACAATTTTATTGTTTTCTTATTTCCACCATTTCACGTTCTGCTTTAATAGCCCATTTTACAGAGATTCTCAAGAGAAGGGTGTGGGCATTTTTTGTTTTGTTTCTCATCAGCAAACTAAGAGATAAACCACATCAACTGCAAGAAGAACAACAACAGGATAAAATAGTAAAAAAAAAAAAGTGTCTCTGCCTGTATCTGTATACACGTTTCTCAAATGCGTCTGTCGCGCCTGTTCCACCAATTTTCGGCGCCGTCATCGACAACAACAAAACTCAACACGTCTCTGGATCATTACGTGGCGTGGGGAAAAGCGATAATGGCGGAGAACTACAGGCGTGTGGGTCCGGAGCACATGTTCCGCACCGCCATTCGTGCGCAGCAGCAGCTGCAGGGCCTTGCAGACAAATGGACTCCCGATGCGAAGGTTTACTGCTGCGGGTCTATGGTGACGTACGGACAGATGGAGTGGGGGAGTGACCTCGATCTCGCATGCATGTTCGACGATCCATATCCCTCCCACGAAGTTCAGGCGAAGCGAACAGACAAGCTCTGGACTGTCATAAAGCGCTATGTTCCCCATTATTTGCGAAATAATCTTCTTGGACTTACAGAAGCCCGCACTCCGGTAGTAAAGCTTCGCTTTGCCAATGATGATAAAGTCGCCCGTGCACGTTACACGCCGTTGAGTGAGGAAGAAGACCGTAAAGCTCGAACAGCACTTCTTGATGTACGCAATCAATGCGTCGAGGAACGTGAAATTGAATACATCGCAGACAAAATGGGACGAGAGAATGTGGAAGGTATTTGGGTAGATCGAACAACATACGGTTGCCGTGTTGCTATTCAGTGCTCTTCTAAAGAACAAATGATAGAGGCAATTGGATTTTTTCCAGATGGTAAAATTATGACGCGAGGTATGCGTGAGGACTATACACGTGATGTACTTGACCCGCGTTTCGTACCAGAGATGTTCATGTATCGCTGGGATATCTCATTCGTAGGTTATGGCGTGAAAAATAGTTTTCTTATTCGCTATTATTTACATAACGGTCCAAGTGCTGCACGACATGCTGCCATGGCCGTCAAGGCGTGGGGAAAAGCCACAAATGTGGGTGCTGGATCGGCTGCAATGCTCACTTCATATGCCGTCACCATAATGTTTCTTTACTATTTGCTCGTTACACAACAACTACGGTGGGTGGATCCATGGTCTCTTCCACATCCAGCGCATCTTCCCCGTTATCCCGACTATTCGCCACTGCCTGAATGTGATCCCACAGAGTTGGGACGATTATTGCATGGATTCTTTATATTTTACGCCCATCACTTTGACTATGAGAAGGAGGTTGTCAGCCTGAATCGCAACCGTCGCAGTCAACGCTCGGATATGGGATGGATTTTTCCACAAAATAAGAAGGGTACATTTAGCTATAATTTCTGCATCGAGGACCCATATGAGGATGTGGGAACTGGAGGGCTGAACTTGGGTCGTCATCTTCATCCTGCGAAGTTCCAGCTTGTGAAACAGGAGTTTCTGCGGGCGGCGCAGTGCATGGAACGTTTTTCCCCATTGACCGCACCTGAGAAGTCTGTCCTCGGCGTGCGTCGTGCCGAGCTGCGGCACTTTGAGGGAGGGGATAGGAACAAGGAAAGAGAGTGGTGAGATTTGCTTGTCACATGGGTCTTTTGTTATTATTGTTTTTGGTTTTTTTTTCTTTCACATTTTGCAGCGCCTGTTTGCGTGCTGTATTACCGTGCTCTTATCCACACAATCACCGAGATTGAGAGGGACATTGGGTTGGTGGTGAGGCACTGTGTTTAAATCGTGTTACAAAGTGTAAGCCTTCTTCGTTGCTCATATCCTCTTGTCTGTTTTTTTTTGTTTACTTATGTTTGTGACTTGTTCCTTTTCTTTTTTTTTCTTCCCACTCAAACCTCTCCCTCTCTCTCTCTCTCTCTTTCATTCCTTTACTTTTTCTTTTTGGCACGTGTAAAAGTCTGAGAGGTGCGGAGTCAATAGATAGAAAGGGAAGGGAAGGGAAGTGGTGAACTCCAGATAGAGGCATTTCCTTTCCACCTCTTTGTTTCCCTCTTTGTTTCTCTATTCCTTCTCCATTCTTTCCTCCTCCTTCTTTGCTGACCGGGAGGAATTAATGGCGGAGTTAACGCGCGACATGCGGGAGCGTCTCTCGCGGGAGCACCTCGAGAAGGCGCGGGCCCTCAAGGCGGACACGGCGGAGCAGATGGGGCGGGTGCTGCAGCACCTCTCGCTCGCCGTCACGTACAACCCGCTCTTCGTGACGGCGCTGCTGCTGCGGGGGCACCTCGCCGCCCGCCTCGGCCGCCACGACCTCGCCGTCGCCGACTTCTCTGTCGTCATCCAAATGGAGGACAACGGCCTCGACCGCAGGCGGCTCGCGGCAACGTACGGCGCGCGCGGCAACGTGTTTCTCAAGATGAATAAAATCACGGAGGGCATTCTTGACTTCACGCGGGCGGTGGAGGTGGAGCCCGACAACGGGACGTGGCTGTATGAATTGGGGCGTGCGTATTCTATGCAGGGAAGCAGGGCGCTGGCGCAACACTTCTTCGCAAGCGCATTGGGAGACAAGGTTTCCGGCCGCATGACAGAAAATATACGTTTCCGAATCTTCTTCTCTCTTGGTACATGCAAGCTGTGTGCGGGAGATGTGAATGGCGCAGAGTCTGTTCTGACGAAAGGGTTAGAGATACAAGAAACCGCACCACTTCACAATCTTCTTGGCATTGTTCGATTTATACGTGAAGAGTATAAATCCGCAGCGCAGAATTTTCAAAGAGCCTTGGAACTTGACAGTCGTAATAGTGAGTATCATATAAATCTTGGTGTTTGTTTCTTTCAGATGGACATTATGCCAGATGCCCTCAAACACTTTGAAGGCGCCGTTCTTGGGGGCACGAAAAAAGCCGTTCATCATTTTTTTCGTGGGAATACTGAACTTGTTCTACAAATATATCCACAAGCCATTGCAGATATGAATGAGGCCATTGCCCTTGATCCGTCACGTGAGACATATCATTACTCTAAAGCGCTGGCATTTATGGAGGAGGGTTGTTACGAAGAAGCCCAGAGCGAACTGCAAACGACTGTAAAGATAAATTCTGTTTTTCGTCCGGCGTGGGTACACTCTGGACTCTTGCATTTTTTGCAAGGCGAGTTATTCGCCGCTCTTAATTGCTTTACACAAGCCCTACAACTTGAGGATAGTGATTTCCTTGTTCATGAGTGTATTGGTCTTGTTTACTGTGAACTGAAGTATTATGATCTTGCAGTAGAATCCTTTACACGATGTATTCATTTACAACCTGAGGATACCATCTTTTATTTCCGTCGCGGTATTGCCCTTATTGAACTCGGTGATTTGTATGGCGCATATATTGACCTAAATGATGCCATTCATAAGTATAATTTTCGAGAACCGCAGAGTTTACATTCTTTCTCTGTGGTCTTGAGAGGACTTGGTAGACATGCAGAATCTTTGGAGTATGCAAATGAGGCTGTTTCATTAAATGGGACGAATTCTCGTTATTTACTGCAACGGGCAGAATGTCTGTACGCAATGGGGAACTACAAGGAGGTCCTGACAGATATTTCCAAGATTCTTGAACTTGATCATGAAAGTGCGGAAGTGTATTATTTACGTGCCCGTTCTCACTATGCGTTGCGTTTTTTTTCAGAAGCCGTCGATGATTTCTTACGAGCAGCTGCACTGCAACCGCTTCTACACAATGATGCTGACTACTACTTTTCCCTTGCCGAGGCGTACTTGTACTCTGGAAGGGACTTTGCTGCCGCAGAGGCGGCCTTTACAAAGGCCATTAATTTTCACTCTAAGCCACCCCTGTATTTCTTTGACGAGCGAGCGAAGGTGCGCCAGCGGCTCGGCGACGCGGCGGGGGCATTAGCGGATCTTAACATCGTGCTGCGCGAGGGCGGGAGCGATGCCGCCGTGCTGCTTCGCCGCTCACTCGCGAACAAAGCTCTTCGGAGGTATGATGATGCCGCGAGGGACTTTGAGAAGGCGAAGAGTTTGGATGATGCCAGGGAGGCGCTGATGGACGTGTCGTATGACATGTTCTTCATGATTGACCAGGGCATGTGGGAAATCGAGGCGTGAAACATTGAGAGAGAAAAAGAGGTGGGAAAGAGAGAGAAGGAAGGAGGGGAGTTATTATTAAATGCCAAGTGGAAGGGATTTTAAGTTTGGAGGTGGAGAAGAAGAATGGGGGGGGGTTGCTGATGGTTATATTTGCGGCGGATGTACAGTAGAGTTAAGTATGGTGACATGGATGTCTGCGGTTCATGGCACCACTACAAGAGAGAGAAAAAATAAAAAGAAAAAAGAAAAAAATCTTCCTTGAAACATTCTAGTTGTAGCTGGATCTGCTGCATTTATTATTATTATTATTATTATTATTATTATTATTATTATTAATGCCAGCTTCTGCTGTGTATATGTAGTGTTATTCCTCTTTTTTTTCTTTTTCCTGATTTTCTTTTTCTTGTATTCCTCTTCCTTATTTGAATAAAAGAAAAATTAGTATAGAAGGGGGAATCATTACATAAATTTTTTTCTTAGTTTTAAAGACTTTCCTTCTCTCTCTCTTTCACACACACGCACATAATTTCTTCTCTTTTTTCTTTCCTCTCTGCATTTCTGTACCTCCACAAATACATACGTGCGTATAAAATATACCTTTGGGTGGGAATGCTACGGTGCTCTAGTTCTCTGTCGTGCACGACTGTGTTTGCGGATGCGATATTTAAACGTGTATTTGGCTCACAGAACATTCTCCTCGATCTTGTTCCGGTGAAGAAGCCAACGGTTGAGGGGTCGCTAAGCTGGTTTATCGTAGACAACATCGAGATTGTTCTCGTGTCGGGTGTGAAGGGCACGTCGCCCGATGAGGTGACCGAGAACGTAAAGCGGGTTGCGCTCTGTTTACTGCGGCAGTGTGGGGAGGGAGATGCACTGAAGGGGTGCCAGGTTGTTAGGCGGTGCCTTGAGGACTCCAGCAGAGTGCAGCGGTTGCTTCACCACCTCGACCTGCAGGTGCGTCTCCGTGTGTGGAGTGTGGAGAGGGAGGAAGCATCCCCAATGCCATCCTCCGCATCGTCGTTGACACCAGTGAAAGTGAACGATAATAATAATAATAATAATAATAATAATAATAATGATAATAATAGTACAACCGCCGAAGGGAAATGCGAGGATAGTAGGTCACTGCACTGCTCAGTGTATGAGACAGATGTGTGGGAAACGTGTCAGCATGAACGGCTCATAGCAGACGTCTCAGCATCGCAGTCTTTGCCCAATCTCCTTCGAGAGGCTCTGGATCTTCTATTAACTGATGCGATGAAGAAGAGTGGAGAATTTGCTGCGGCTTTATTTCGAGAGGCTCATTTGATTTTTTACACAGCAACCCCTGTAAGATCAAAATATGGTGATATATTTTTTTCGACCAAAACAAAAAAAGAGCCTAAGAAAATGGATGAAATTCTTGAAGGAAATCCAGTGACACAATGGCTAGTGTCTCCCACCACCTACACGGCGGACATGGAGTTTATCCAATGTAAGAATGACAGTCTGAGTGCCGTGAGCTCTATTGCCGGCTCATTGATGTTGCGTGACGATGCCGGGAACACGGAGGTGTGGGATGTGCCGTTGGTAAGACTCAAAGACAAGAGAGGACTCATATATGAAACTCGTGGATCCGGGACATGGTTTCATACACGAAATAAACATGAAAAACCTCTAGAAGAGTCCCTAGTCAAGTCCATGGAAGATGATGCAGGATCTATTGTTCGCACGAAAACATTGAGTGATGTTGGACATGTGTGTACGCTTTTGCAATTACTTTGGTCCCAACCACTTCTTCAGGCTCTTCTTCTTCATGCCTCATGGGATGATATATTGTGTGGCCGCCCCACCTCATGCATGCATGCGGAGGAGTTTGTCAGAAGTTGTGGGCGACAAGTTATTGACACGTGGCTGGCTGAAAAGGGTCATTTTGTAACTGTGCCCATGACACCGCGTGTTTTACATAACTTTGACCCTTTGAACTTCCTGCAGGACTCACTGGCCCTGGAATTTGGCACGAGGGGGATGATGCATGTATCTTTGGGGTCATTACGGTTTGAATATCATGTGGCGGTGACATCAAAGGGACGTGTCTCAACAGCTGTTTCTGGTTTTGACTCTCTTACAACGGCGGTGTCACGGCTCTTTCCATGGCATGCGGCAATGCCCCGTCGACCTGTTTTAACGGCGGAGCCCGTGCCTCATCACCATTGTAATAATAATAATAATAATAATAATAATAATAATAATAATAGTCAACATCATAGTTCAGATAGTATCACATCTTCAACTCAAACTCTTCCATCTGCTGTAGAGAAGAGAAATACGACCGGCACACAAGGCTGCTCATTGGATGAGTCATCAGAAGTGGGTCGTTACTGTTCTGTGAAGGTCATTGATGTGGAGGCGACGTTAAAAAGCTTTGGTATAGTTTCAGGAAAATGCACTTCGGATTCTGTTGAGTACTCTGATGCGTCTGGTAAAAGTCTTTTGAAATTTGGGCAAATGGATACTCTTCAAGGGATTGAACGTTTTATAAAACGATTGCGACATAGTTCATCTGTGTCCTTCACAATTGTTACCGTCATTGATAATAAGAGAGCTCCGCATGTGGTTGCGTGTAAAGCCTTTGCTGGAATTTCACCGCAAAAAGTCTCACCATATATGAGAAAAATTCGAATCCCTATTCCTTTAATTTCAGGCGAATTTTTTTCACTTCGTTTTACTGATTTGCTTGACAAGGAGCATAAATGTAATGCCCTACTGAGTATTATTGAGCGCTACAGCTTCGAACCCGCACAATGGCCTTTGAAGCGCCCGGCGCCATGTTTCTTCAATGAATGGCGGCTTACCCGAGGTATCATACACTCCATTCTTCGCTATGATCCATTGTTTCGCTACACAATTGAGCGTCTTCCTGTGAAGGATGGAAGTGAAATGTTTTTGTTGCGTTTTTACTCGGGCGAGGAGATGACCGATGAGGTTCATTTGGAAGAGAGGCTCCTCCTCCAGCAGGTGCGCTCCGGTTTTATTCAATATGCCACGCGGTGGGATGTGACTACGTCATCTCTCACGGAGACCACTTTTCTTATGAATGACATTCGAAAGAGTTTCGTGGCCTCTTATAAGGGCTTTGTTTCGGCTCTGCTGCATAATAGTGAGGTGGTGACTCGCAATGGCCCCGAGGCGGTGTTAGAGCTCCGTATTCTTGACCGCATGAAGATTCGTCTCGCTTCTACCGCGTGCATTAACCAAGACACACAAAAGGAGGAACTTTCCCGAATGTTTTTGGAACAACAATTTCCTGAACTGTTGACAGTTGCCTCTGTGTTGCGGCGAGCACATCATTTTGTAGCAGTCCTTTCTAGCGGCGATGATAAAACGAGGGAAACAACATTTCACTGCCGTGAGATTAATGGGGAGAGACTTCGCTTCCGCTGGGAACTGCAGGTGGTGGCAGGCGACGGGGGAAGTGTGGAGGTGGTGGGTGCGGCGGAGGATTCATCACGGTTTGGAGCGCTTACTGCACTTGTAGACGAGCTCAACTCACGAGACAAGTTGGGCCATTTATCGCATGGAACAAGAACAATAGAAACAAAAAAAGCAAGAAAAACAAAGGCCTCTCTCTCTGCGTTATTGCCAGAAACAATTGAGGGCTATCAGAGGGAACTGGCTCGCCAACTCGGGGTGATGTCTGTTGTTCATAACTATAGTGCGACAAATAATGTCTTGATTGTAAAGGGGATAAACCATGACGGCGACAATGCGGAAGGGGGTAGTGAAAAAATCATCCGAGTCATTCCAATTTGTCAGGAATGTGGTGCGGGGGAAATTATACACAGATATTATCGTCGAGAACTCAATTTGGCGGATCCACCACGGAAAAAAAATGATGCTTTACTGCGGGTAGACAGTTTGAAACTGATTTATGATGAATGCCAGCGGCATTTTCCATCTCCGTTGCCTCCGCTGGAGGAATCCATTATTGAAGAACTAGAGAAAGGTGTGTGGAATGTTATACTGCGTCTTCCGGCGAAATGTTTTGCACTTGGAGGATCGGGGCATGTGGAATATGTTTACCGGGGGCGTGGGAAACACGAGGGGAGACGTCATGTAGTATGCAAGCTTTATAGGGCTCTTTGTGGAGAGGCTCCGAAGGCTATTGAACATATTTTATCAAAAGTGTTTTCTTGTGAAGCACCACCACCACCACCACTTGATGCGGATAATATTTGCTCTTCCACTCCAGAATCATCCATAAAGTATAAAAAGAGCGGAATTACAATCAATAATAATAATAATAATAATAATGATAATAATAATAATAATAGTAGTAGTGGTATTCATTTCAGCAAGAACCGCGAGATGAAAAAGGATGGAATGACTGGGTCTGCTGGAGGTGACAGTAGTATGTACAGTGAGCTTCTAAAATTGATTTATTCACATTTTCGACGTCATGTCGACTATGACGGTGTGGTGGAGTGCCGGCTAAGTTACATCACTGGATTTACTGGCCGCTACATTCCCACTCCAGGAGGGAATGGGGAAGTGGTGAACTTGTTTAATTCACCATTTCGCTCAACAGTATGGTTGCCGCTGCAACTTCTTGCGGTTCTTTTCTCCTGTGCCCGTCAACTTGTTCCTGAAGAAGAGTTGGAGATGTCTCTCCTACGCAATGCCTCAGGGTGGCCCTCTCTCTTCGTTGATACAAAGCAGAGTGAGCGTCTCTTCTGCATGACTTTCCTGCGCCGTTATTTGGGTCTGTGGACATTCGAAGAGAATGATGTCGGTGTGTCTGCGGGGATTCCGGGCTCAATATATCTGCTGGAGCGCACGCAGCGAGTCAGACCACATTCTGTTCAGGCGTCATTGTCTCTGGTGCAAACACCACTGCAGTTGACAGGCTCTGCAAAGTTTTCAAAAACTCTCACAACTCACACCTCTTCTTCCATATCGAGAGCGGAGTCGACTATGTGGGGTGCCGTGCTGGAGCATCTTCCTCGTGTCGATGATGGGCAGAAGCCGAATGCTGACAAGACTGTTCTTGAGACCATCATGAGGATTGCGACTGACATGACCCGCTAGAATCTGGTAGTGTATATACAGCAGACTTCGGAAGTGATGGACTTGGAATATATATATATATATATATATATATATATATATATTATTTTTTCTTTTGCTGTTTCCGGTGTTGTTGTTGCTGTTGCTGCTGTTGTTGTTTTGTATCTTTTTTTTATATTTGTATGTTTGTTTGGTGAGTTTGCTTTGTTGTTCTGTCGTCACACTTATTTAAGTTTTAAAGTTTATTAATTGCATTTCTTAGCACTGCTATCCATTTATTCACTTGTACACAAAAATTCCCTTTTTCATGTATGACATAGATGTGTGTTTGTGTGTGTGTGGGTGTGTGGTTGCCTGTAAATTAATTCTTTTTTATTTTGGCTTCTCTGTTTCATTATATTAGTTCTCTCTTTTTTTCTATTTGTGTCCTTTGTACGATTTCTTTTTTTTTTCTTCTTTCCTTGTTTTGTAATAACGTTTACATATGTACCTGCTAACACTTGAGAGGGTGATGGTTCTGTTGGTATCTTCTTGACGACGATAATGTTTACGACGGAAGAATTGAATGACTTGGCGCATGTCGACCTTGATGACGACTTCTTGGAAAAAAATGTGTATAATAAAACATTTGACGCGGAGCTGGGCCGCCGTCTGTCGCAGGAGGCGTGCGACAGTTTCGTGCAGACGTTTCTTGGCGATGACGCGGTGTCGTCGCTGCACGCGGAGATGCGTGAGTGCGACGCCTCCCTTGCGGGCATTGAGGGAGTTCTCCAGCGCTTCATCGTCACGCTGGAGTCCACGCAGCGCGACATTGGCGACGTGCGGGAGCGGCTGCGGCGCATTGGGATTAGTTTAGGCCACGCGAGGAGGACGGAGCGGGCGGTGTGGAGTGTTATCTCGCGCCTCATAGTTCCGCCGGAGGTGGTGCGCATTATTGTTTACTCCAATGATGAGGAGCTCGGGCCGCAGTACAAACTGAGTATGCATAAGTTGTTGATGTTTTTGCGATACCGTAAAGAGGGGAGTTGCCGACTGGAGGAGTCAGGTGTAAATACTGAGGTTTCGCTTGCCACGTGTAAAATATACGAGGAGCAGTTAGAAGTTCTTAATCGTGTCACAGTTCATGCGTGCGTGAAGACGAAGCGATTTCTTTCCAAGAAGTTGGCGTATCTTAATGTGAAGAACACCAATATATACATACAGCAAGAACATGTGCTGAAGCCATATGCATTTTATATGCATTTCCTTCGTAGTACAGCCCCGTTGTTGCGTCACTCCAATGGGAATAAGGAAATGGATTTAGAATCCCCAGAATCGCTACCATTTCGTATAGCAAGAGCATTGTATCAAGAAGTACGTGGTGAGTATTGTGATATAATGTCACAGTTATATTTAGAGCGTATCCGTCATTATGTCATGACTCTAAATTCCATGGAAAAGTCGACACAGACAGTGTACTCAGGAATGTCACAAGTGACGTATGTTCTTCCTTTGATTATTGAATCACAAGAGGTAACACCGATTTCTACCTTTGAATTAGGAGCACGTGCTGACATTCTAAATCATATATTCGCACCGCCGTTGGTGCCTGTAGTGGAGCGGTCAAAGCAAAGGCTGCATTTTTACGAAGAAACTTTTAGATCTTTAAATGTTCTTCTTTGTGATGCAGTTACACATGAATTTCTTTTTACCTTTACATTCTTCTCAGGTGATATCTCTGTGTTTGTGGATGTCTTCATACCAACCATTCAGTTTATTATAGATTACGTTTCTGAGGTGCTACTTGGCCAAATGGGGGGCCATGTGGGACGTTTGATGCGTGAAGAGTGCCCACGAGCCTCTGTTAACCCCAACTGTCGTTATGACTGTTATGGTTTACTGATTCTTATTCGTCTCTGCCATGAGTTCCGATCGCTAATGAAGGATGAACGTCGGTTAAGTTGTCTGGAAGGATTTTATGACTCTCTCCTGTTATTATTGTGGCCGATGTTTCAGCGGACGTTTGAGAGACAGATGCTTTCAGTCCGATCTGCAGATGTTGCAGCCCTTTCACGTGTGTTGCTGCAGTGCCAGACTGGGCGTACATGCGAGTGGGTAAAAGTTATCCACCCAATAACTAAGCAGTACGCGGCGTTTGCCTTGTCAGTCGTGACGATTAGTGCTGGTTGTGGCCTTAGCGAGAGCAGTGACAAGCGTGGCGCATCATCAGTTCTTTCCGCGAGCCACAACCCGACTGATGATGCCGGTAAAAACGATGAAGGCGACAAGCATAGCAATGACGAGATGAATTTTGCGGAGTTACAACGTCTTGCATGGCGCGCCATTGAGGCGGAACGTGCATCCGATGCTGCGGACAGTGCATGCCGCTTTGCGATGCTTACAGGAAATCTCTCTTTTATGCGGGTGGAGATTTTGCGGTTGCTGCGGGAGGTGGGACGCTGTGTCACTGCGGGTGATGCGAAACACCCTGGGACGCATGAGATATATGTTCTTGCTTTTCTCTTGAATAATATTCGCTACATCTCGTATACATGGAGTGAATTCCTTGAGAACAACGATTCTTCTTCTCTTGAACAAGACTACCGAGCGCTGGAGGAACTCGAGCAAACCCACCGAAGTGAGATGGTTAATGCTCTCTTGCGGATGTATTTCCCGTTTCTCTGCCCTGTTGTGCAGGAAGAAGAGTTGCTGGAGAAGAACCCGGCCAAACTGTTGGAGTCCGCGGATGCCTTCGCTCAGAATTGGAAAAGCGAACTTGATAATGTTTGCTCGGCAGTGCGCTCTATGATCAGGGACCAGAGACATGAGGGCGAGATACTTGCGCAGGTGTGCATGGAGGTGCTGCTGTGCAACACACGGCTGCATGGATGCATCTCGCGGGTGCTTGGGGCGAAGGTACCCCCTCGCGGCAATTCCTCCACAGAGAACGACGGTGCCAGCCGCCCCATTCGTTCTTTTATTGTGACAAACCAACAGATGCTGCATCACATGCGGACACTTGCAACCATCCCGGATGAACATGGGGACGACCCTGGTGAAGCCGGCCACCTCTACGTGGTGCCAGGGACCGGTGCCCTCTCCGAGGGGAAGCCAGGAGCCTGCGACAGTGCCTAGGGTGCGGTTAAAGGCTCTTGGCGTCGGCAGGCGGGTCTGGGGTAGCGCTGTGTTTGGGAGGCCTGAAACAAAACGAAGGTTAGAACTGCCCCACAGCTACACGTCCCTGCGCGTAGCGCCATCACTCGCACTGAGGATTCACTTTTGGAAGCTTCTCCAACTGCGCGGTGATGTAGAATTGAATCCGAGGCCGACCCTGCGGGGAGCCCAGTGGAATGTGGGGGGGGCTCACGCAGGCGAAAAGGATCCCGTTGGAGAAGTGGCTGAAAGAGGAGCGTGTTGCGTGGTCTGTCCTAGTTGAAACGCACTTTTCCGCGCCGGAATGCGAGACATTTAAGCTTTCCTCCTACTCTCACTTTGGTTTGGCTAGGTCGGCCAAAGGAGGAGGGGTCTCGATTCTTGTTCAGGATGGGATCGGCATTATTGCTGGTCCGCGTAGGGCGGGGGGTGGGTTAGAGATGGTCTCGCTCACGCTTCAGCTTCCCGACACTCCCAGCTACGGATTATTGCTGGGTACTTTCCAAACGGGAAGAAGGTCTCAGCCGAAACCCTCGCGCTCCTAAGCCATGACCTCACAGGTGGAATACCGACGGTTGTGTGCTTAGGCGTGAAACTTTAGCCGCAGAAGACACACTTCGTGTCCATCTGTGGAAAATTCACGACCAACATGAGATGATGAAGAACCACCAGTCCTGGTTTAAGTCTCATGTATGCGAGGAAACCCCGGCTCACCTTCTACAGTGCCCTGGTCTCGAAGCAATTCGAACCAAGCACGGTATACCCTCATTGGAAAAACCAGCAGTATTCTTTAGCAGGGAACTCGCGAAGATGCTGTGCGAGCTTTTCCAGCTCGACGACCCCTGCCCCACACCTCCTGAAACAAAATCTGAGGCACTGAGTCTGGAGGGTGATCGAAGCCGTAGTTTATTGTTTTCTAGTTTAATGGGTTCTATTTTATTGGTTTCGAACTCCCCCTCTTGTTCCCGCAGGCCGGAGGCGGAGAAGGTGAAGGGTCGTTTGCTGAGGAAGCGCAGTCGCTCCTTGGAAGGTCATGGAACCAACGGAATCTGAGCCCCTTTAAAGCTGCTCGGAGATGTGGTTCGAAATCATTGTATGGAAGGATAGGATGAAGAAAAACAACCCTTATAGTTTGGTGGCGCTACATGCAAAGCGGCAGAATGGGTACGTTTGGAAAAAAAAACATGAGGACGATGATGGAGTGGAAGGGGGTGGTGCTGAGACGTGAGTCAATGTTCAGCAAGGAAAGAAGGATGAAGAGAAGTGTCTTTGAGTTGCGTTCTACTTATGTTGATTTTCTTCTTTTTTTTCCCTATATATATATATATATATATATATATTCTTTTTCCTTTTCTCTCTCTGCCTCTCTTCATGACTGCTTTTCTTTTCTTTTCTTTTTTTTTTTGCCTTTGTGTGGAACTTCTTGTGCTTCCATTGAAATAAATCAATAGAAGAGAAAAACAACAATAGAAAAGAAAAAAAGAGGAGAGCCACCGCTCTCTGTTTATCTATCTCTCCTTCCCATTGTATTTTAGAGCCCTGTATAAATATTAGTATATTGCCAGGAACACAAGAACATATATGGATCAGTTGAACATGGTGAGGAGCCGTTGGGCTGATTTACCGCAGCCACAAAAGATAAAAAATCTGCGGTACGTTGTGTTTGTGTGTTATTCCATCGCGCTTCTGTTTTTTGTCATTTATGCTTTTGGCGGAACAAAAAAACATGTGAGTGATCCTTCAAATGTGGTTGTGTTCATGCAGTCGTCTCCCGGTGGTCTGATGGCGCTGCGATATCTTACAAGGCGTGCGGATGTCTCCATTGCCATGATTGTACTGACTGTAAATGCGTGGAGTGCGAACCTCAATGCCGCGTACGACAACACCGTTGCGTTTCTCCACATGTTAAAAGAGGAGGGTGTACTAAAATATAACATTTCTGTGTATTACGGCAATAGCGTGGCGCAGGTGAATTCTGACTTTGACGAGAAGTTTTATTTCCCCCTAGATGATAGTGAAGCACCAAATATAACGTCCTGCACATACCGCCGTGTTCTCAACCCTGATCTTGTTTTGGAGGGAGACTACTTGTTTGGTGCATCTGAACTACTCGACAAGGTACATCTGCCTGCGCCAACTACGACGATGACTACTACTAGTGGACAGTATGAATTCTTTGACTCATCGCTGTCGACATATTTGTCAAAGCACACGGCGGCCTTCTTGGTCCTCGGCCCCTCGACGGACGCGGCGGCGTTTCTGCAGGGACACTCGAATTTGCGTGGGAAAGTGAGTCGTATTGTCGTGGCGGGGGGCGTCTTGTCGACAAACGGCAACACCCGCTTGGTGTACCCGCCGAATTGGCGCTCGGAGCAGAATGCCTTCTTTGATCCCCACGCGGCAAATTATATTCTGGGCGGCTTGCACGGGCGGCCAGTAGAGTTGCTGCCGACAGACGCCCTGCCGGAGTGGCCGCCATCATTGTATGAATCTCTCATCGTTTCTCGCACTTATTCGTCAACGTCAGTGGCCGCCTCAGCGCAGGTGGTGGCACGCGCTCTGTTTGGGTACAACAAGAGGTTTGCACTTGATATGCCGCTTCCTGTTGAGATGCTGGCGGCATCATACTTCGCGGATGTCAGTACACGAAGTGGGGCATCTGTGGCTAGCATGCATTTGTTGGTGGCAAACGGTGTCTCCATGGCAACGGATGGACTCATTGGAGCGCCCAACAAGGAATCTGTGCAGAAGGGTGCTTTCAAGGTGAAGGTAATTTTGAGTGTCAAAAAGGAGACATTCTGGTCTCACGTCAAAGGGGTGGACGAGTTGTGAGTCTTTAGCGCCTTATTACTATTATCATTGAGGAGAGGTGGCTGCACGCTGCCATGCTTATGTCCGTGTTGTTCATCATTCACCCTTTTTCCAATCTAATAATAGTAATATTAATCCTTGCTGTTTGTGTTGATTTTTGTTTAGTTTTGATTTCCCTCCAATTGTATATCTAGGCCCTGATTCTACTGGATTACGGTTTTATTACGCGCGGCGTCGATTCCTCTCTCTCTCTCTCTTTATATATATATATATATATATATATATATTCCCCTTATTAGATGTAGCAGGAGGAATAGTGTATGAAGAACGTGGAAAAACACTAGCATCGCCTTATTTTGTTTTGATTGTAGCTCTATACATGCTATCCCTTCTCTTTTTCTCTGTTTTTGTTTTTGTTGTTTTTATTGTTGCTGTGTTTGTCTATGAGTGTTATTGTGGACTTTTCCAAAACGCCAAGAGGTAAGGGGGTACATAAATAAATAAAAAATAAAAAAACTAATAGTGTTAATAGGAAGAGAAGCGAGAAAAGAAAAGAAACCGTTTTGTGAGGCTATCATTCGACACTACAAAGGCACTCGACACCCACACAGAGGCACCCACAAGTAAGACGCACATCTCCAAGGAAGCAGAAGCCAAGGAACCAAAACCCAAAAATGAGCAGCAACAGGCTTCAGGCAATAGACATCAATCTGGAGTCTTTTGTGCATGGTAAGGGACTTCATATGCCGGTGCCGCAGCAATCATTTGGTGGAGGCAAAAGTGGACCTCCTAGGTCGCGACAGTTGTTTACCAGCCCTGCTGACAAGACGTCTAATTTGAGTTACAAAGAGGTGCAGAAGAGTTTGCAGAGCACATTGTCACGTGTGGAGATTCTGTGCAGCGGCAACCCGGAGGAATGCCGCCTAATCCTTCAGAATGAATTATCACGTCTTTTGCTTGCCTCATCCGAAGAGACACGAGAAATGTTGAGTGCTGCTCTGGATGACGATGATGATACTCCACTGAGTTTCCGTGTACTAGAAGTACTTCACTTTCGACGCCGTGAGCTTTGCAAAGGATATGAGTACAACTTGAATGATCTCAAAGAATGGCTTTCTCTTGCACTGCTATTAGAAGAACCCAATGTGCTCCAGTTTATGATGCAGTACACAGATTTGTTGGGTCCGCACTCGAGAGAAAGCATAGAAAAAGTATTTCTTGTGCCCCATTCGAGTAGTCAGTCTCTCTGTCAAGAGGTGCTGAAGTTAAGTGCACCTGGAGATAAGCTGACGTGCTTTGATACCCGCTATTATAGTCTCATGCTAGATGATTTAATTGCCATGGGAGATGAAACTCCGCAATGCCTGCCCGTACAGTCTGTTCAAACCGAGGTGACTTCACAAATGCGTGAGCTCCATGCCGAGTGGTTGCTTCAAGTCAGTGTGGCGCTGAATTTAAATATGGAGACGTTTTTTCTTTCTCTGGCAATTGTAGACTCTTATTTATGCAAAATTACGATGAAGCGTGATCGACTACATCTTTTGGGATGTGCAGCACTTCTGTTGGCTTCAAAGCAGGAAGAAATATTTTCGCCCTCCCTTCGCTCTTTGGTTCGGTACGGAGCAGATCATTTCACAGCTGATATGCTAGTTGCAACAGAGTGCCATATTTTTGCTGTGCTCAGCTTTGACGTTGTGATGCCAACGCTCAGTGCGGTGTGCATGGGCCTCCTGATGCAGCAAGATCCTCCTCCCAGCGAGGCGCAGTGCAGTTACGTCATGTACATCCTTGCGACCTTGGCCATTCGCACGCACTACAGAGAGCACAAGGTCACCTCACTTGCCGCCACCGCTCTTTACATGAGTCGCGTATGCTTCAACATTTCAAGAGAACGACCATGTGAAGAGGTGCTGAAGCTACTTCCGTATGTAAAGGCGGCGTTGTGCCGAAATCTGGCTGTAGGAACCGGCGGTGTGTACGACATCTTTTCTAGACCTGCATACCACGAGGTAAGTAAGTTGAAGATACCGGATCTGGCGGAGTAGGAGACGAGGAAGAAGGGGAGTGGCTGACGAGCAGGCCGGCACCGATGAAGTGGGGAACAAAATAAGGAAAAAGAAAGATGAAATGCATGCTTGGTCCTCTTTCTTTCTCACCCACTCAGTATACATATATATACTTTCGACATACCGCTGCGGACCACATAATGCCTCGCCATTACGCTGAGCAAGAAGAACGAGTAGGAGCCAACCATACAGTTGGTTGCACTGCCGTGATGCCTTCCCTACTTCTTTTTTCTTTCTTTTTCTCCTTCTTTGTACTGATTGGGGCTCACTGTGTTAATCAGAAGCTTCTGGAAATACTGGGCTGGCCTGTATGCTTGACTACCCCCTGTACCTTCCTGGACTTCATATTGCAGATTTGCATACATGAAGGAAAGGAGGCCTTAGAGTTCTTTGTTGTTGTTATGGATGCGTATGTGTGCGTCTTTGTTTGTCTGAGCGTCTTACCTTCATGCTTCCCTAACACTCAGTAGAGTTTTTTTTTTTTTTGATGGGACAAGGTCTCTTTTTTTTTTTCTTCACAGCTTCTCTTGCATAAGTAAGTGAATAATGCTTCAAATGTGTGTGTGCATGTTGCTTCGTTTTTTTTTCGTTTTGCCTCCTATGAGGTTATTGAGTGTATTTGATGAGAGAAAGTAAATGAAAATTATAGGTAGGAGTTTCTCTGATAATTATATTATATGGGGATGCCCTCTCTTTTCTTCTGTTTCTTTCTACTACTATTCTCATGCGAACGTCATGGAGCTACTACACATGCATACATAACATACATGCATAGCATAGATGCTCGCACAAATTTTTTCTTTTTTTTATGTGTGTATGTATCACTTGTTTCTTTAAGAGCGAAAGGATACACATCCAAAAAAGAAAAGAAGTGTTTGTTCATGTTTCAACAACAAAGAGGAAAATACATATAAAAAAAACTGTTTTCTGTCCTTTGTTTCTGCCATAGATTATTTAATAGACGCACGCAAACATTTACGTGGCTTGTTACTGTGAAATACAGACACATACACACAAGACTTGCGCAGTGTGTAGTGAGTAGGTGAATTGAATGTGGGGAAAGTCTCTTTTCTTAAATTCTTTTTAATTTTATTTTTTCCAACTTCTTCTTATTCATTTTGGAACTATAGTTCAAGATGAATTTGTCCCTTTTTTTTGCTTCTCCTTCTGTATCTACGTGTTGTGATCTCTTTTTCCGGTATTTTTTTGAAGTTGCTGGTTTGTCTGTTTTTTGGATGCGTACAACTGCAACTCAGTACTTCCTTTTTTGTTTTTTTTTCCCTCCACCCTCACTCACTCACTCTTTTTCTGTGGATGTATGCATGTGTACACGTATGACACGGATGCATCTATATATAGACGCGTGCTTTGTTGTGTTTCATTGGTTTCCCCCTTTTTCTCCTAATGAAATCACATCCCTTCTGTTTTTTCTGTTTTTTTTTAATCCTTTTCCAACTCTCTGTCTTCCACGCCATCACTCTCCCTACTTTTTGAATTGTGAATGTGTATGTGAGTTGTGTCACGGCCGTGAAGAGAGGTTGGAGGTGTTTGTGGGAGTATTATATGGTCAGCGACTTGATTGGTTGTTTATTTTTTTTGAATATTTTTATTTTTATTCACTTGTTCTTGTGTATGTGGAAGGTGCGCGGAGAATAACAAAAGCGTAGGGAGAAAAATACATGCGCGTGGTTTCTGGTTTTCTTCCTTCCCAGGAACAAACAAGCAGTTGAGGAGGGAGAAAGAAATTATCGTGTGGTATCACTCTGTGGATGAGTAATTAAAAATAAAAATAAAAAATAATGATAATAAAAGGGATGATAGAAGTAGTACAATGGAGGGACAGAGAGAGAGAGAGATTTGGGAGGTTGCGCTTGGCACGGAAGGTATGGGAGATCCCTGTCGTTTGTTCGCCTCATCCTTTTTTTTTCTTCGCTTCCAATATATTTGTATCCATTTATCTTATCTTATTTGGGTACAGGGAGTTTTTCGTTTCTTTTTTTTTTCCTTCTTGAGATTCTCTTGTTTATTTTTATTTTTATTCTTATTGATATTGTTGTTTCTCCCTGTGTCTGCATGTGTATGTGCGTCTGCGTGTGTGTGGATGTTTATACATACATTGAAATAAATAAAATATATAAAAATAAATATATAATTTGTTTGTTTGTTCTTCTCGGGTTAGGGTGTCTTTTTTTCCCCCTTATGTGTTGAGTGGTCCTTTCCTTCATTTACCCCTTCCTTTTTTTCTGTTGTTGTCTTTTTGGTGTTTTTGTTTCCCATAATTCCCCCTTCTCATGACTCACTGATTATAAAACGGACTAGCATCACGTGCCGGATCTTCTTTCCTTTGTTCTTTTTTCCCCCTCCTCTTCCTCCTCCTGGATGCATGGATATACACTATAGAGGAAAGCGTCTTTTCTGGGTGCAGTATACATGCATAGATACGTCAACATACCTCACCACCTTTATATTAATTGACTTACTTCTGTTTTCCTCACCCTTGTTCCCGTACGTGTGATGCCCGACTGCGTTGTGATTGATGGCAAGGCGATTGCCGAGGCGATACGGGGCGAGCTGCGGGCGGAGGTGGATGAGCTGCGGGGGAAGTACGGCGGGAGGCGGCCGGGGCTCGCGGCAATCATCTGCGGCGAGCGGCGGGACTCGCAGACGTACGTGCGGCTGAAGAAGAAGGCGGCGGAGGAGTGCGGCTTCGCAACCTTCAACATCGAGCTGCCCGAGGCCGCGACGCAGGCGGAGGTCGAGGCGGCGGTGGAGAGGCTCAACTCGAACGCAGACTGCCACGGAATAATCGTGCAGCTGCCGCTCCCGCCCCACATCGACGAGCGCGCCGTCCTCGCGACAATATCGCCCGCGAAGGACGCCGACGCGCTGCTGCCGGTCAACGTCGGGCTGCTGCACTCGCGGGGGTGCGTGCCGCCGTTTCTGCCGTGCACACCCGCCGGCGTGATTGAGTTGCTAAAGCGGAGCGGTGTGGTGATACAGGGAAAGCGCGCGGTGGTGCTTGGCCGCAGCAACATTGTGGGATCTCCCGCCGCTGCGCTGCTGAACACGAACAACGCCACAGTAACGATTGTGCACTCTGCCACGCCGCTTGCGGATATTAGGGACATCGTCAAGGCGTCGGACATTGTTGTCTCTGCGATGGGGAAGCCTAATTTTGTTCAGGGGGAGTGGATCAAGGAGGGCGCTGCAGTCATTGATGTGGGCACAACTCCGGTTGACGATCCATCCAAGAAGGCAGGATATCGTCTCTGTGGGGATGTATGCTTCGAGGAGGCCAAGAAGCGTGCTGGTTGGATTACACCAGTGCCTGGTGGGGTTGGTCCCATGACAATTGCCATGCTACTTAAGAATACTTTGGCTGGTTTTAAAAGAGAACTCTTACGAAATGCTGCTTGACTGTGGGAATATTCTATTTAATTACTATTATTATTATTATTGTAAGGCTGGTGTTTATTAAGGAAGAGTGAGCGATCTATCGAACGAGAGAGTGAGAGGTGGTGGTGGTGGGGCAGTTATTTTTGTTCCATTATAAAGGATATATATGGAGCGTTTGTAGATATGCATCTGCATTGCTTACAATATTTTAATATTATTATTACCATTACTATTTGATTATTTTTGTTTTTTTTTGTTCCCTCTTTCTCACTCTCTCTGTCGTCTATATATCAAAGACTGAAGTGCTATCATATTTCTCGCAGCGATATAGTACTTCTGCTGCTGAGAGAGAGAGAAAGAGAGATAGAAAGACATATCGAGGTGCTGCGTAGGGGTGGCCGCCATCCATGTCCGTGCCGCCAAGTTCCCCATCGCGCGTGGGCGGGGAGCGGGTGCCGCACTCGACCCTCTTCGAGCGCATGGCAACCACGCAGAAGAAGATGGCGGAGGTGGTGAGCCGCCTGCGGTCGCTGCGGGCGGCCGACGGCTGCGACGAGACCCCGTCATCGGACGACACCGACCCGAGCGTCGCCCACATGCTCTCCGTCGAGCTCTGCCAGCTGGCCGCGTCCGGCGACACGGTGGCCGTGCAGGTGCTGCTCAACTGCGGCGCGGACACGGACTGCAGGGACTACGACGAGCGCACGCCGCTGCACATCGCGAGTATTCTTGGGCACGTGCACGTGGTCCGGCTGTTGCTCGAGTTTGGGGCCGACCCCACGCTGACTGATAAGGATGATAAGACCGCGTTGAAGCTTGCAGAGGAACACAATCAAATGGAGGTTGTGAAACTTTTCCAGCAACAGAGTGAGTTACACCGTCTTGAGTCGGAGATTTCTGGAGATGATAAGACACCGGAGGGACTTTCGTTAGATTTTACTTTCATGTCTGGTCATCCGGATTTTTCGCAGATTCCGCAGCCAATGATGGGTGGATTGATCGTAATTATGGTAGGTCTCCCTGGTCGGGCTAAGAAATATATTTCTCGGCAGATTCAGCGATACTTTCAATGGAATGGATTGCAAACTAAAAATTTCTTACACTCTGCATACCGCGAAAGGTTTATAAAAGAAGAAGCTGAAAAGGGAATAGTAGCAGTGGTGGACGAATCTCTCCCTTCTGAAGTCACGTCATCGGAGGCGGAGCGTCGCGTTGCCGTGTGGATTGCGGGTGACATTACAAATTTTATACTGGAAACAGATGGTGTGGCTGTGCTGTATGGCTCAAACTGCACCCCAGGGCGTCGCATGGCGGTAATGAATGCAATCAAAAAAACAGGCTGCATCAGATCAAATCGAGTGGTATTTGTAGAGGTTGTTAACAACGATCCAGAGTTTGTGCGTCAAAATGTAAATCATGTAAAGGAAATGAATCCTGATGCATCCGATCGATTTATCGAAGAATACTACACAAGGATTGACCGGCTAGGTTCTGTGTACAGAACTCTGGATCCCACCACAGATAAGCATCTTACGTACATACGGGTGGAAAATCAGACAACGTTTGCACTTAACAATATTGCTGGTTGGATGCCGTCACGGCTCGCATACATGCTACATAACTTAAGTCATACTCCTGGTAATCTTTACCTCACACGTGCAGGAGAATATGTAGATTTGGTTGAAGGCCGTTTGGGTGGCAATTCACGCCTGACAGAGCGTGGAGAGGCATATAGTGAAGCTCTTTTTGAATATTTTCAAAAGGAGGTTGGGATGAATTCCCTTGTCGTGATGAGTAGTTGTGCTCTTCGATGTACCGAGACAATGCGATACTTTGAAGAGGAGAGTGCATTACATCGGGGTGGCAGTTCTCAATCAGAAGTTAGAAAGCCTCGACTCAAATGCAGTGTAGCGTATCTCCCGACACTTGATAACGTGAACTACGGCGACTGTGATGGGCAGTTGGTTTCAGATGTTCGCAAAACGATGCCGAGTACATTTCTTCAGATGCAAGCAGATCCGTATCACACTGCATGGCCAAATGGAGAATGTGTGCATCAGCTTTACAATGCACGTCTTGAGCCTCATATTCACGATATTCAAGCCAGCACTGAACCTCTTCTTGTCGTCTCACACCTTCCACTGCTGCAAGGTCTTCACTCATATTTTGTTTCGGAGAATGATAAGTTCGTCGCACCACAAGACGCATACAAAATTCCGATTCCATTCGAATGCGTCATTAAGATTCGTCTGGTGGGAATTAATCGCATCGCAGAAACTGTCGACCTCTCGAGTGAAGTGGATAGAATTCAAATGAGCCGTTTCGGGAAATTGACGAAGAAACCACGACAGGGAATGTTGGACATCTTCCGTGTATTTGCTAAGAAGTGATGAATCTCATGACAGTGGAGGAAAAATAAATAAATTATTACTATTATTATTCTGTCCCTATTATTGATTTATGTTGGATGCCAAGGGAATATATCTCAATGAAGGTGCTTGGTGCTGGAGGGTGAGGTGGGATGAGAAACAAACACAAAAGAGGAAGAGAGAGAGAGAAACGAAGAGAGCAACTGTTGTTATCTTCCATTCATTAAACAGTAAAGCGGACAGACGGCATTTTCTTTTTGTGTGTGGAATACAGTTATATTTTATCTGTACTCGTGATGATGAGTTTTTTTCTCCCCTCTTTCTTTTTTGAATTCTACTTTTTTCTCTCTTCATTTCTCTTTTTCCTTTCACATTGCTACTTGGTGTTGGGTAACAAATGGCAGGAGTAAACTGCGAAGAAGACCTCCCTCTACCGGCTGAATGTCACTCAAGGCGAAGATTGATGTCTTCCCGTTCGAGAGATATCTGCTGCAGGATCCCACCGTTATGAGTGTGATGCAGGCGGTGGTGCGGAGCGGGGGTAACACTGGTAGCATGAATGACCCCAGCGGGGTCGGTGGTGGTGGTGGCGGGGCGAACAAGCGCCGTGATTCCGGCGGCAATGCGACGCACGTTGTTGAGCGGCGACGTAAGACGCCCTTCGAAAAACTCATGAGCCTCAAAGTGCGCTGCCGCGAGGAGCAGTGTGTGCACTCCGTCGAGGGCGTTCTTCTTGTGCATGTCCACGACCACCCGCACGTCCTCCTCCTGCGGGGCAGCAACACCGCGGCGCAGGCGCGGGCACGCGTCCTGCCGCCGACGAACGCGAACCACACGGCCGTCTACTACCTCCCCGGCGGCCGCTGCCGCAAGGGCGAGGCGGAGGAGGCGGGGCTGCTGCGCAAGCTCGGCAGGGACCTGCTGCACGAGCAGAAGACACCGGCGGTGGCACGGGCGGCGGACGGCGGCCACGCGGACACCGTCGTCGATGTGGGCGTCTCGCACAGCGCCGGCCTCGTGTCTTCGTCCGCTGCATTCCGCGTCGGGGAGGCGCTCTCGCGGTGGTACCGGCCGCACTTCGAGCCGTTCATGTACCCGTACGTCCCCCCGCACGTGGCGGAAAATGACGTGAAGGAGGTGAGGACTATTTTTCTTGTGCACCTTCCGCCACAGATGCTACTCACCGTGGCGCAGCCGGACATGGAGCTTGTTGCCGCCCCGTTGTTTGATTTGTACGAAAATGCTGCCAAGTACGGCTCACTCATTGCCTCCATTCCAACTCTTTTGTCCCGCGTAAACATAAATTACTGCAAGTAGTTTTGCGCGACTGAAAAGAAAGGACGAGACGAAAAAGAAAAGAAGCTCTTTTTGAAGGATGATGATTGATTATGGCTCTTTGGTGGTCAAGCACGTTCATTTCATCCTGTCGGTAATGCGTCTCTGTATCTCTCTCTTCTTTGTGTTTGTACATGCATGTATAGATGGATTTTTTCAAATGACTGGTCACTCATTCACATTTTCCTTTGTGTTTCCTTTTTCTTCTTTTCACGCATAGCCAGCAATAGTGTGAAGGGGAGGGGGGAAAGGTCCGGAAAGGAGGAAACAAAAAGAGAGATCGAATACAAAAATTGGAATTGAAGGTTGGGCAGACAAAAGACCACACACGTAAAAAGGGTGTACTTGGGTGTAATAATTAAAAAAAAATGGGACAGAAACCCTCTATTAACGCCTCTTTGCATCATTATATCTACAATCGTGATGTCGATGGTCTTGAAAAATTTCTCCACGACCATGCAGAAGAGATTAGTTCTGCTTGCATGGATGACAACATTTACGTTGAGCTTATTGAGCGTCAGTGGGATTCTAACACAATTTACCGTTTCGCCAAATATGCAAATGATCAACAATTGGCAATTCTGATAGGCTGCGCAGTGCTCCAGAGTCACGTGGTAAAGTTGGCGCCTATTTTTGATTTGATGCGTGATCGGGAGCGGATCGTTGAAGAATATAATCTGAAACATCTTTTCTTGATTGCTTGTGAACGAGAAAATTTGGACGCCGTCTCTGCTTTTATTGCGAATAATTGTTATGATCCGTCAGACCGACGCCCTGTTCGTGCTGTGGTGCGTGCACAGCTGGATAAGTCTGTTGTGAATGAGGAACTCTTGAAAATAGTTTTGGACGCACACCCCCTCCAGACAGACAACGTTGATTACATTCGGAGTAAATGTCTCAAGGATGCGAAAAATGACAAGGTTCGCCAGATTGTAGACGATTACTTGTTTAATTACATACCGTGATACATTTTTTTTTTTTAATGGATGTGCGTGTTTCCGCGGTAGAAATTCTAAGCCTCTGCGTACATATTGATTTTTTTTTCTTTACTGCTCGACATGTTTTGTGTGTTGTGCCTGACCATAAAGTGACCCTCAAGTAAAGAAGATTATTTATTATTATCATTATTATTGTGATTATTATTAACCTACCTACTGGTGTTTGAGGGATTTGTGACGTATCGACCCTTTCCCCTTCTTTTTATTTTTGTCATCATCTCTCTTTCTTTCTCTTTCTCTTTTTTGCGAAGGAAGGAGACGACAACAACGGATGAGGCGATGTTGTCTCTCGACCCTCTTGTGTGGCAGATGCATGATGTTTCTGGGTACATCTGTGCCTTCGGCCTCGGGCGGCGATAATCCCATGAGAAATAAAAACTCAAGTCCCTCTTCCTTCTCTTTGCCTTCGAGGAAACAAATTCGAGGTGGTCTTAGCGCGGACTGGCGTGAACAAGTTCGACGCTCGGGGAATATTCTCAATGACATCTCACCTGCGCTACCTGATAACAACCGTACTGATGATCATCGACAACGTGTGGCGGGTTGGCAGCCGGTAGTCAAACTGTTAGGTGACCAGCGACTCCGTGTCGCGATTGTTGGGCGTATGAATAGCGGCAAGTCATCCCTTTTTAATTTATTGAGCGAGGATCCGACCATGCCCAATCGGAAAAGCATTGTTCGTGACTTTGACGGCATCACCCGTGACTCGGTGGAGGGCCATGGCCAGTTGGAGGGAATGCATTTCACAATCATCGACACACCGGGCATGGTGAATGGAAAGTTGGTGGAGGAGGCGTTTCGGACTGTGGAAACGGCCGATGTCGCCATCTTTG
This sequence comes from Trypanosoma lewisi, assembly GCA_036321185.1. NCBI lineage: Eukaryota > Euglenozoa > Kinetoplastea > Trypanosomatida > Trypanosomatidae > Trypanosoma > Trypanosoma lewisi. Next base: position 48,797 of record JAWVMQ010000169.1, on the reverse strand, counting down.
TCACAGCCGTGGATGAAGATATTTCTCCGGCTGAGTATGACCTCGTTAAGTACTTGCACCTCAAATCCATGCCAACATTTGTGCTTGTGAATAAGATGGATCTTCTTCCTGCGGATGAGGAGGAGCGTGTGCTGGAGCGCTACAATGAGCTTGGACTGGGCCACGCCATTCCGTTTTCAGCGAGACAGAAATCAGGGGTGGAAATGCTTGCAACGGTGCTAGAGCCCCTGTACCACATTCACTCCATGCAGAAGGTAGAAAATGACTGGGACATTGAGGATCTCGCCATGCAAGGGGATGAGGCGGCGATGGAAGAAGTTCGCAACCGCAACTGCACCGACCGTTTTATTCGAGTGGTCCTTGTCGGGAGGACAAACAGCGGGAAGTCAAGCTTGATCAATCGCTTAGTGGGTTTTGAGCGCAACCGCGCCGTTGACGAGAAAAACTCTACCCGTGATCCAGTGGAACTTCCATGCATCTACAAGGGACGCAAAGTGAAGCTTATCGACACGGCGGGTTTGACACGACATCGATTTCGTGCTGATCGTGATTTTATTGGCCGAATTCATGATCTCACAGTAAATGAGATTCGCTACGCCCATGTGGTGATTGTTGTGTTTGACGCCACCGAGGGCCACCCGAATAAGTACGACATGGCGATATTGCATTCTGTGGCTGCGGAGGGGAGACCCTTCCTTTTATGTGCCAATAAATGGGATGCCGTGCTGGATCAGAGCGCCACGGCTGAGGCCATTGACTTTAAGATAAAACGCCAAGTGCGAGAGGTGAAGTATAGCAATGCTGTCGTCGTGTCAGCACACACAGGGCTCAATCTCACGCTGCTGATGGACCAGGCATTGGCGCTGTATGACACGTGGAACAAGCAGGTGCGGCGCTCTGACTTGACACGTCTCTGGCGTAAAATGGAAAAGTCAGTTATCATTCCATATCATGTTGCGCGTGTGGGTCGGATTACACAAGTGAACACACGCCCACCGACATTTTTGCTTCATTTGCAGACTAAGAATGATGAAAACACATTACCAAAGGCGCTACAGGAAATGATGAAAAACACACTCGTGGAGGAATTTGACTTTCGCGGTGTTCCTATCCGTCTTATTCAGGAAGTGAAGGACTCCAACCCGGATTACATCTAATGAATGTGTGTGAGTGAGTCTAGGAAAGAAAAAGAGAGAGGAGCATCATTAAAAAAAAAGAGAATGGGAGATAGTTAGACGAATGCCAGCTTCTATCTATTTGCCTTTAACTGATAATACTTCTTTTGTGGATACGTATATTTCCATTTTTATTTATTCCCCAACCTTGCATGATGTATCTTTTGTTTCATTCCTCCTTTCCTCCTCCTTACTCTCGTCATTGTGTCACTTCTGCAAGTGTGTGAAGGTTTGGGGAGCATTAGAAATACTTTGCTAGTCCTCCAACCCCCTGCTCCTAAAGAGATGCCCAAAAGACAGAGATCAGGCTCCTCGGTAGCCGTAGAGGAGGACCGAAGTATTAGTAACATCATGAAGGACGGGACGTCTGAGAGTTCGAGTATCGATGACGTGGAGCGGAGTGCATCTGTGCAGTCTCTGGGTGTATTTCTATGGAGTGAGGTGAACACAGTGTTGTATACATGTATACTTAAATATCTACACTACACATGCGGTATTCTTGCGATTGAGCATTCGAAAGAGAGACGTCAAGAGATTATTCACACCTTAAGAAAACGTCTTGTGGCTTTTTGGGAGAGTGAGAAATCATCACTGAATACAACGGAGCAGACGAGTTTTGGCTCTATTTTTCATTCGCACGTGAATGCCATGATAGAACGTTTGTCGTCCTTAGCTGCCGCAGATATGGCAAGAAGTGGACTTTGTCTTGCCTTTCTTCAGACCCTTGACGTATTTGGCTTCCCAGAAGAAGAGAATACAGAAGAAGCTCTCTTAGTTGCTAGCATGCGAAAAAATGCGGATGTTCATGCATATTCATATCACCAGAGAACCTCACTCACACTCAGCGTTTTACCGCGTTACGAGGGGGATCGACGGACAGACGATCTGCACCGCTCACAGCGTGTGGGACGTATTGTACACCTTCCCTCCCCCCACTCTCATCCGGAGGTTAACACTGAGATTCAGCTGATTGAGCCAAAGAAACGTCGTCCCCCGTTGGATGAAAATCGAATCTTCTCTCACCCAAAGAAGGCGACCTCCTCTGGGATGGAAGATATACTCGTAGACGAGGAGATGCGTTACCGCTCTTTGGTGGTACTTGGACGTCATTTAGATACATTTGGTTCACCGCAACATCTCTCACCCTTCCTACGGTTTTTTTTGTGGGACGTCCTTGGCCGGGATAATGAAGTGTTTGATCGGCTGAACGCAATTCCTGCCACAAGCGCCGAGCTACTGGAATGGCAGAAACAACACTTGGAACCTCTGCGTCGTTTAGTGGCAGAGAAACGTGCAGTTTTCGATGCTACGCGTGCTATGGCACGCGAGGCGGCTGTACGTGCTGGGTGGTACGCTGTAAGTGCTCACTGGCGAGATCAGGTGCTGCGGGTTGTGGAGGAGGGCGAAGATGCAGACTGGTTTCTTCTTCGTGATGCAGCGAAAGCAGGTTTTAAAGCCATTTTCCCAAATTATGCCGGCTCGACAGTTGTGAAGGATATTGCTCTTAAGGCCTTGCGACGTGTACGTGATGGCCACGTGGATTGTGGTGTGGAGAATGCTGTAGAATGCTATGAAGTAATTACAGATGTCTTGTTTCCTCTACTTGAGGGGAAATCACCTGCAATGACTTGGGCACAGGGCGAGCATGACAAGAACAATATCAGTGGAGGGGAAAATGGTGAGAACGAATCCAAAGAAGAAGAGGAAGAAGTAAGTAAGCGCGTGACTGCTCTTGTGGAAGAAGAAATAGGAAAATCTGCCCGTAGTGACACTGACATTGCGCGTGGTGTGCGATGGTCTTTTGACGCTGGATCAATGCTTCCGAGAAAAGGATTGACTTGCACTTTTGTTACCGACATGTTTGTGTGGCCATTGCAGTGTCTAGCCTCACTCTTGGAGTTAATTGCTGTAGGCCGCTACTCTGTGGATGGAATAAAAAAGTTTGCTGCTGCTCTTCTTCCCTCCAACTGGGGGGATCAAGAGTCTGTGTTGGAGTTTCTTCTGCGACGTGAACCGACAAATATCCCACTTGCCTCTTTTGTTGGTTTTCCCCGCGTGGTGCGTGATGCTTTCGTTTCGGCGCAGTGGCTGCGGAATGACAAGTGCTTTACTGCTGTTGTGGAGTGCCGTAGACAGGCATGTAGACTAACGCCCGGTTCAAAGGCAAACAATTACGTACAGTGGCGAACCCTTGCGACAGTTCTTAATGACATTAACTACAGCGAAGATATGTTCGCTCTTACTGTGCACGAGCCATCACCCGATGCAGTGGAAGAGGGAAAACTATGGAGTGTTGCGGAGCTGGAGTGCACCCCAAAAAATTTGGTGGAGGGACTCTCACTCATGTTGAATACAACTACCACTCTTGAAGAAGCTTGAATACCAAACCACCAACGACAGACAAAACAAGGGGAGGTGTGTAATAATGGAAGAAAGAATGGTGATAACGAAGTTATATATATATATATATATATATATATATATATATATATATACGCACGTTGATGAAAAGTTGATAAGAGATCACGTAGCACATGTTTCTTCTTTATTAATGCTTTTGGTTTTCTGCTTTCCCTCTTCTTATCATTGTTTTTTGCCATATGAATGCATTATTGACCCCCCCCTTTTTTTTGCCTCTTCCGTGTCGAAGCCTCCTATATATATAGAAAGAGAGAGAGAGCCATAGAATCCCATGGTGTCACTTACCCGTCTTGAAGAGGTGGGTAAGGAGGCAGAAACACTGCGAACACTTCTGCATGGTGCCTTTCTCGATGATGCCCCCAGGATTGAAGTGAGTATCTTTGAACATCTTCAGCTATTGCTGAAACGTTGGCTTCCTGTTTCTTCTACTACTACTACGACTAGCAGTACTCCTGCGGCGACCCAATCGGATGATGGGTCTGATCTTCTTATTGAACGAAACTACCTCCAGGAGATTTTTGCGGCTACACTTTTTCTTGCAGATGAGTCTACTCTGTACAACCACACTGTGCCTATTGGAGATCCTCCGGTTCTTGAGGCCCATGATGTTCCAAAATCCGATTTTTATGTGGATTTACATGTACGTCGGTATTGTGCAGAATTAATGATGTATTTTTGTTTTTCACGTGCATGCCAAACGTACCACGTTATCCAGGCACTTTATCCACTTCTCCTTCACGAAGGTTATGCTACCGCGGCGGATGGCGCACTGCAGAATCACATCGGTGAAGGTCTCTTCAATGCTCCGCGATTTCTTCAAAAGAAGATGTTTGTCTCTGGTCTTCTGAATGGTATATTACTCACCATGCACGATGGCGTCATGGCGGTGTTTCGTGTGCTGTTGCTTAATGACCGCATTGAGGATAGTATGACAATGGATGCTGCCAAACATATTGCATCTCTCTTCTTTACTCCAATGCGTCACGCGTGGCTTCTGCAGGAGGAGGGGGATTGCGTGGTGTACACCAAAACTGTAGCGTTAGACGAACAGGTTCCGATGCTGTGTGCACAGCTGGTGAATATTATGATATTTGCTACTGACAACTCTCATGTGCAGGATATAAAGCGGGAGCGTGATCATGTGCCGCGGTTTTTACAAAATCAGTTGTCTAATAAAGAAAAACATCTTTTAAAGTCAGAAACCATTGAGGATCGTCTGCATTTATGTATCGCTACCGTCCTTAATCGGACGTTAAGTTTACCACCTCGAGATGGAGACAAGAACTTATTTTCCCGCAGCTATAAGTGCTTTTGTCTTTACAATAGACACCTCCTCACACCAGCATTTCGTGCACTCACATTGCGATGTTCTTCTTCCTCTGCTGCGGCTGGGAATGATGATACAGATGAGGTCCTGTTAGCATTGCGTCGTCTCTACGTACTTGCTCGTGGGTCTGTGCTTGGGCCTTCACCACGGGCGCTCTTCCTCACTTTGGAGCCGCTCACTCCTGGATTACTGGACCTGCTTGCATTTGACGATGATGCCCTTCCTGCCTCTTACTGTGCTCTTCTTCAACAAGTGGTGGAGGCATTGTGGGGTTTACCGGCACAGTATGAAGAGCTTGCATATATTCTGGTGCGAAGTGTGTTTGTGCCGTTACGGGGATCTTTTGTTGTGGATCGCGTTCAGTCGAAGGTGCTCGTGGATCTTCAAAGTGTCTCCACAAGTAGGACACGCATACGTGGTTTACAGCGACTTTTATTACACAAAAATATTCCAAAGGAGGTCGTGTGTAAAATACTAATGGCAACAGCTGTAACGTGTCAAGAGCATCTGGCGGAGAAAGCTGCTTCTTCTTATTTGGAAGAAAAGAGGTCTCCAAAACAAGTTAAGTTTTTATACAGTGAAGAAGATCTAGAAGTTAGTGCTGACACAAGTAATAGTGGTAATGGCGATCACGATGATGTTATTTTGGTGCGAATGGTGGAAGAGATGTGCATCGGGTTAAGCGCGGATGAAGTGTTTGGCACGCACGCTACTCTTGATCGCGTGTGTGAAGTACTGGCCACAGTAGCCACGATATCCCACACATGTTGGCGCTGGGTAATGCTGCTAATTCCACATGCTCTTTCTGTAGATGTTATTCGTGCTATTTTTTCGCAGTATATGACTGCAAGAGAAAGGCAAAAGGCTGCCCAAACGTTACTCGCTCAGGTACGGCGACTCTTAGCGGTTGTAAATGCCTTGAACGATGTTACCGTTGATACAAATGCTGCTTCTGCACTTGAGAGTTGTATTAAGGCATTGGAACAGTACAACAGTGATGAGGATGCTGTAGCCGTTGCTGAGGATGATAGCTGTGCCGAGTTGCAACGTCTTGTGAGAATGGTTGAAGAGAGTTTTGATATGAAGATGACAGCGACGCTTGTAGTTCATCTTTTAGCTCTTTCACGTATTGCAGAGGAGACTGCATCTCGCATTCACCGAAAGTCTGCTGCTGGTGGGGACACAAATAAAAAAAAAATTAATAATAATAATAATAACAATAGTGGTGTCATGGGTGATGCTTCTAAGAGCAGAGATGTTGTGCGGTCTGCAATCTGTCTGCTTCTTAGGGTGCTTGTTGAGGTGGACGATGCATGCGCTGCGGTAGCTGCATGCAAGTCAATAGTCTGGTGGTCTCTTGCTCGTTTAGACGCCGTGGATTCATCATTTGTGGGGCGTCGTGTGGTGAGTCTTCTCGCTGTGGACGAGACCAACCCGAAGTCGCTGCGGTTAGTGCTACCGGATGTTTCTAGCACCGTGACGCCGCCGCAGATTGGCCGCATGAAGGTGCGGCTGCTTGATGTCCTTCTTGGTTTGTGCGACTACGACGAAGAAGCCCGAACACTGAAAAACATTGACGACTATTACTGCAGGCTAGAAAGAAAGTGCACTCTCTACGATATTCTTGTCGAGCTGTGCGGACCTCGCCAGTGCCCTTTGGTGCAAGTTGCCGCCATGCATCTTGTTGGCCACTACACAGTAGCCACATATCCTCGTGTTTCAATCGCCGCGGTGTGCAACCTCTGCGTGGATGTTTTCCGGCACACGCCGCATGAGATGGCAAAGGCTGCCTGTGCGTCAATGCTGTCAAACGTGACAGGAAGTTTTGAAGCAATGGGCATTATGACAACTCTGAGCGAGGATGAGGTCGAACTTATGCATAAAATGGCAGGGGCAATGTGTACATATCGCGGCGTGGCGGGAGGTGACGACAATCACGAGTCGGTAATTCAGCACCACGGCCGCTACATGAGGGAAGAACTGCAGAAACAAATTCATGTGATACGGGAAGCCTCTGACTCGTAATGGTGTAAACCCTACTCTCTGATTCCACAACAGAAAAAGAGAAAGAAAGAGAAGCAGACAAAAGGGGTTTAGGAACTCTGAATATCCGTATAAGCAATATAAATAATATAAAGACGAGTACAATTGCTTAAGCAAAGGGGAGGGGGTAAAGAAGAGTTTGAAAATGGAAGTGTCTTTTTTTTTGCTCGTTTGTTATTGTTGCTCTCGATCTAAGCGTTAGTAAGAAATGACAATTTCAAGTTATTATTATTATTATTATTATTATTATTATTGAGTGTGTATCCTTGTTTCCAGTACTCTCATTCCTCACCTAAATATACATATATAGTGGTCTTCTTAAATTACTTGGGCGTTTTGGTCTACAGAATAAAAAAGAAAACGGGGTAGGGTTGGTACATAGTATAACACATACATATCTGTGGTATATAGGGTTTCTCTTTGCCTACTCAGCAGGGGGAGGTGCGTGCGTGGTCGATCAGTAAAGCAAAAAGCACGAAATAAAAGGGAGAGCAAACAAATAAAGCAGCCAAACACATATATACATAAAAGAGTTAATGAGTACTGAGGCCACTGTAAAGCCACATCCTTTGAAGGATCGATGGTTTGTGACATATTTTCCCTTTGTGCGGACTAAAAAGAAGGGAAAGGACTTTGACGAGCAGCAGAAACCGAGGGAACTGGACTGGGTAACGACAGCGGAGGAATTGTTTGCCACCATTAACTTCTTCCCTCCGTTCGTCTATCTTCCGGCCGATGACAACTTGGTTTTTGCCCGCAATAAAGTAGATCCGTACTTTGAGAACTTTCCTGATGGAAACCGTATCTCTGTGTTCACGCGAACAAAGGCGCAGGGTGATCAGGCTGTGTTGTTGGTATTTGCAGCAGTCATGGGGGAACACTTGAGAACCGTAACAAACAACGAATGCGTTGCCGATGTTGTGCGCATTGCACACAAGCCTGGCAATGTGTACCAGGAGTCCATGCGGGTGGAGGTGTGGCTGCACAAGAGTGAGCACTGCGAGAAGGTGCTGCAGTACTTCACCAACCTGTTCAAGATGTATCCTGGCATCAAAGTCTCTGGCCGCCCCATCAGCAATGAAATGGGTGGCGATTGATTTTCCTCTCATTGTTGTTTCTCTGTATTGTTGATTCTGTGATGCTTGACTGGGCTTCAGGTGAAATGTGCGATGCGACAATAAGAAAGTATATATTTATATAAACTGAAAATAGGGGGAAAAAAATACATGAAAATGATGAGTTTGTTGGATGCAAAAGAGGGAGAGCAAGAGGATACAGTGTAAGCAACAACAACAACAGAACTATTACAAATGGCGGTTTGTGGTTTGGGAAAGAATGGCTATGATGAAGAGGAACTAGGAGAGTTGCTGAAGATTTCGGATGATATTTCCTTTTTGTTTGTTTACCATATTTATTTCTTTGCCGCGGTCTAATATTTTGACTCTGTAGAGAGAGAGGGAGCGGAGGATGGATGGATGGGTGGGCGATGCGAAGTTAGCAGGCAAGAAGGAATTTTAATTAAAGAGTTATTTGGAATGCTGTTATATATACGTTTACGTACATGCTTAGTCACTCCCGTATTAAAAGAAGGAGTTTTACTATTTCTGCGTGACTGACCACTGCTGCTGCAGTCTATTTCTATTTTTGTGTGTTGCCAAAAACACATCACTGCCCTGAATCGTGTGATGGCTTGGGTGAGTAGGTTGAATAAATGTTTTTTTTTTTTGTTGTTGTTCCCTGAGACTCATTTGAAATGACATTGCTTTCGCTCTTTTTTTTACTTTGGTGTGTATGTATGTATGTATGTATGTGTGCAAAGACAGACACAGTTTCGTTCCAATCTCACATGGCCTATGAAGAGGAGGAAGGATTGACAACCGAGGAGTTCCTCCCCATTGCTGAACGTTCTTTTTCTGTCCTTCTGCGGCAGTACGAGGTAGAGGCAGCAGCCTCCCGTGCTGGTGCCGCGAAGAAAGAAGAAGAGTTACCAGGAAGTGGTAGTGAGTTAAGACTGGTGGCGCAGTACATTGAAGATCTCGCCAATGATGCAAGGAAACTATATGGCAAACTTCAGGCATGTGGGAGTGGTGGTGTTAATGGAGGGACGGCGCCATGTTGGTCTGTCGAAGATATTGGCACCTTGCGTTTGTTGGGATTTGATGTGGGATCCATCACTATGGGGGCGAAGGAAAAAGACTCTGTGAATTTGCACGGCCGTCTCGCAGGGCACCATCTCCACGCTCCCAATCTGGAAAAGTTGCTCGCCGTGGAACGGAGGATGCATAGACTTCAGACGGAGGTGGATCATTTAACTGCATCGAACGCAACACTGCGCCGAGAAGCCACTCAGCAAGGCCGAGCGATTCATTCGTTTGCGGGCGAGCAGGAGGATCTGAAGGGTTCATTAGTTGCCCTTACGAGAGGCTTCAAGGCTCTGAAGGATGCATATTTGAATAAAACTCGGAAGGGCTCTTTTTTTCAGGATGTGAAAAAGGCGACGAGGGAAGAAGAAGAATATGTATTGTCACCTCATGCGATTCACTTTGGAAAACATAAGTTGGAGGATTTTGCATTGGAAGACCTGAAGCCTTTATCTGGCGATGTAGAAGATGCAATTCATGTCCTTCGTTCTGTGGACTCCTGTCGTCGTGTGCGATATTGTTATGGTGCACGGGTTGTTTCTTCTGCGGTGGCTGATCCCGTGGATAGGGCCGTAGTTCGTTTGCTTAATGATCTAGACTTTCCGTTTCCGGTGCAAATACGGCGACTTGGCAATAATGGGGATTATTTTATAGATCGTCGCGTAGAGATTAAACTTGTTGACCACCAGCTACTTGTAAGACCCTGTCCAACTGCAGACACCTGTGAAGAGTCCTTCACGGATGGAAGGAACCAACCACGCTACGAGCACCTGGCGAAGTATCTTATTCATCTTTATTCACCTGCCCTTGACTTGGACAAAACAAAGGCAACGGCCACGATGTGAAAAGGAGGAGGAGGAGGATGGGAAAATGACTTTGGTGGTCTACTGCAAGGAAAAGGATCTGCATCAAAAGGAGACCGTTAAGAAGAGATTGCAACTCTGAAGCGTCAGCAGCAGGAGCCTTAACGGGTTCTGAAGAATCGCTTCGAAGAGCTGCATCAGTATCAGCGTGAACTTGAGGTGAGTCTCTCTCCATTACCTAGTTTGCATTTCGTTCAGAGAGAATACATCTGATGATTCCGTGGAGAAAACGATGGTTGAGGAGGCAAGGCCTCAAGATAAAAAAGGGTCCTCTTACTCACACCATCGCTTGGTCTCTGGAGCAGAAGATAGAGTGAGCCATATTCTCCGTTTAATGGAGGAAAATGGACGAGATCCTGATCCTACTCATTTCTCTAAAATGGAGTTGCAACGTCTTACACAAGGCACGTTGCAGCGACAGAAGGAAACAGTTTACTAGCCTTCTGGTATTCTATTGCTCTCTCATTTATATCTTTTTTTTTTTTGTACTGTGTTACTGACACTTATTCAGATTTTTGAGAGACTCTGAATTTCATGTTCTTTTTCTATCTCTCTTATTCTTTCTGTGGATTTGGTACGGGGAAAAAAAGAAGGAAAGAAGAAAAGATTTAATTTCCTCGGGCCTATTTTACATGTCGTTTCCTAATGCCATTGTGACTTGGCAATCCCCAAGGCAGCCGTCTTCAGTAGTTGAGGTTCTGCAAAGCTGTCCAAATCTTCTCGACTACCTCTGTGAGACCTCTTGCATGGAGGCTATGCGACGACCGCCAAGTCTCAATCGGAGATTGTTCATTCTTTTCCCTGGGAATCCGGGTATTGTTCAATTCTACGAGCGCTTTGTTGAACTCATGTCTCTACGACGTCTGGATGTTCTTGTGATGGGTCTTGCTGGCCACAGTTTTACAGACCAGAACAACGGTAGAATCTTTGATTTGCAGGATCAGGTGGAAACAGGAGACCTTTTTCTGCGGGCTGTTTTAACTCCACATACGATCAAGTGGTATGGAAAACATATTTATGTTGCTGGTCATAGTATTGGGGCTTTTGTAGCTGTGCAAATGGTAACACGCTATTCATGTATTAAACGTTGTTTCTCACTTTGTGGTGTTCTTTCAAATATTCGGGATTCCCCAAATGGAAAACGCCTTTTTTTCATCGGTAGCAATAGAGTGCTTTTCACCTTCATTACTTACTTTTTGGTATTACTCTTTTTGATGCCCGAGGTTTTTTTTTCAGTATTACTGCGTTGGTATGCTCCGTCACTGCCACAACCTCTTCGGAGAATGATGGCACGTCATTTGAATTACAATGCTCTCTTGAATTGCTTGACTATGGCTCGGCAAGAGTTTCACCAATTGCGTGAACTGGATAGACCACTCCTGAAGGCGGTGGAGGACCGCATGGTTTTCTTTTACGTGACGAGTGACAAGTGGGTGACGCCGCAGTTTGCGTATGAAGTAAAAGCCGTATGTGAAGGCCACGCTGGATTTGTGATGGAAATGGATCCCAAGCTTTCTCATGCGTGGTGTCTGCAAGACAACGAAATTGTTATAGGGCATGGAATCATGCCCTTCCTGTGAGAAGACACAGTTGAAGAGAAATAGAGTGAGCAGTAAGGATGGTGATGATGTTGGGTTTGTGGGGACTTTTTCTCTGAAAGTTGTGTTGCTCTTTTATTGTTGTTTTTGTTGTTCTTCTTGTTTTTGCTCTATATGTATTATTACTCTTCTTATTTCTGCAGGAGAGGTGGAAAATAAACTAGGGCTTACTCTCTGTTCTTTTTTTATTTCTTTACTTCCGTTTTGCCGACTTCTCTCTATATCTCAATCTCCAAGGTGAAGAATAAATTTCCACTCTATTCCTTTCCTCTTCTTCTTCCCCGCATCGCAAAGAAGTAGACACGCGATTAATAATAAAGTTATAATTGTATGGTTGAGTGATTGACCTGAATTGCTTCACTTCTTTATTTGTTTCCAATTATTTCTTTTTGTTGTATTTCTGTTTCTATTTCTATTTCCTTTTTTTTTTATAACACTTCAAGTGTTGCTCCAAGTTAGCGTTTAATTGGAATTCTCTTTCAATGATTCAGGACGACACCAACTTCTCGCACTTGGTAGGGGAGCCTACCTTTGAGGGCCTGGCCCGGTACATTCAGCAGAAGGATCTGAAGAGGATCCTTGTGATGGCTGGCGCTGGTATAAGTGTCGCGGCAGGGATTCCCGACTTCCGCAGCCCCAACACGGGTGTATACGCGAATGTTGCAAAATATAATCTAGATTCACCTGCGGATGCATTTTCGCTTTCGGTTTTGAAAGAGAGACCAGATGTCTTTTACAGTATTGTGCGGGAGATGGACCTCTGGCCTGGCCACTTTCGGCCAACAACAGTGCATCACTTTATTAAATTGTTATCCGATGAGGGACGGCTGCTGATGTGTTGTACGCAAAACATTGATGGGCTGGAGCGGGTTGCTGGGGTGCCGCAGTCACTCCTCGTGGAGGCGCACGGATCCTTCACAACTGCCTCGTGTATTGAATGTTGCTCCCCATACGATGTCGAGTTGGCGGGCTGTGAAGCCAGGGAAGGTAAAGTGCCTCATTGTGGCAAATGTGGGGGCGTTGTGAAGCCAGATGTTGTGTTTTTTGGAGAAAATCTTCCTGATGCATTTTTCAATGCTTTACAGGATGTTGGAAAAGCGGATTTGCTTCTTATCATGGGGACCTCACTCCAAGTTAGCCCCTTTGCCGAACTTGCGGTTTGGGTTAGGCCAGATATTCCGCGGGTTCTGTTCAATTTGGAGCGTGTTGGCGGGAGAATGTTTTCTTTCCCTACGGATGAACGAACACTGAAATCAAGAAATCAAGGCAACCGCAATAATAATAATAATAATAATAATAATAATAATAATAATAATAATAATAACTGCAGCAGCAGCAGTAGTAGTAGTAGCGACGGCTGCGGTATGTATGATAATCACGCTGCTGACCCAGAGGGCGTATGCCGTGACATATTTTTTCCCGGTGATTGCCAGTTGTCAGTACGTCGTCTCGCGGAGGCAATGGGACTTGGTGAGCGTCTGGCGTCAGCAGTGCGTGAAGGTAAGAAGAAACGGGAGGGTCATGTTGGTCAGCAAAAATAACCCATGAATATCAATTTTCCGGAGATAAATAACACCAGCAGGAGGAAAATAGAATAAACTAAACATATACATATATTGCATGCAAACAGACATACAGGTAAACTTCCTCATGGAAGAGGATGTACATTCAGTCAAACTGGGCCTACGAATAAAAATAGTAAATGGAAAACAAAACGTGGAACATTAAAAAGAAAAATGCATATGAGTTGTTTGCAAGGGGAAAAATGATGTTGTTAATACGATCTTCTACTGTTCTGGGTGATGTAATCTACATAATTTTATTTTCCCTCGTTTTTTTTGTTTTCTTCTTCTTTGTCTCTCTCTCTCTTTGTGTGTGTGTATCCTTTTTATTTATTTATTTTCTTCCGTTTGGATGTTTTGTTTCTTTTGTTTACTTTTTTTTTTGTCGCGCTCTCTTCTATAATTCCATGTGGCTATTTGGGGGATGGGGTGGAAACAATCCCTTTTGCTTCTTGGTTCTTGCTTGTTTCAATATCTTACATGTCGCTGGTCTTCCCTCAATAAGGCACGGTGTGGAAAGGAAGAAGATTATATTTATATCCGTACGGAAATAAAGGCTCTGATCGAGGCACATCAGTGAGGAATAAGTAGACGTATGAAGGAAAATAGGGTTTATCTACGTCGTAGGCAGAAACGATTTCGTCCAGATTTAATTCGCTTTTTTTCGCTGTGTGCAATCTTGGTGATACTTTATGAGATTTTAAGGACGCACGAAGATGCGAAAGTGTTGCCCAGTGCCGCCAGTGACTCCGGCAAGATGGTGAATAAGAATGAGAATACTCTCTCTTCCATTGTTTTTTTGTATGAGGAGGATAGTACTCTGTGGGGATTTACGGGCGGTATTGAAGCTCTTCTTGAGAAGACAGTTTCGCGAGAGTACTTGGGGCCAAGCATGGCGCGAAGTCATGAGGGCACAGTGGACGAATGGACGGTGACAAACATGAGCAGCTGCACTCGACTCAGAGATCTGGGGGTGCCAGAGAACGAAATGAGAAATCGTTATTTGAGGCACCGAATTGTGAAGGACATAACGGGATGCGATTCCCTCTCAGTGCCTTTTAACCCTCGCCGTGATGCACGCTGTATTCGTTTTATGACAAATTCCTCCAACTGGAAAGAAGTGGTGCCAATCTCCCAGACGTTGGACCAACGGACCATCAAGTTTACAATTCTTTTTCATTCTTTTCGTGGAGCTGATGGGGATGTTATTGACTACCCCCTGGAAACTATCATTAAAATGCCACAGCGACATTTCTCTATGGAGGCGGCGGGAGAAGTCTCAGCGTTTCATGTAGATCGTCTTTTATTAATCCATCGTGTGCCGCCCACTGGTTTGGCCTGTTTGCCAGTGAGAATGATTGAAGAAAGTGTTGAAAAATATAAAAATGTTGTGGAGACAACTGCGGAGTACCTCCAGATATCAGGTGTGAACAGCTACGAAGAGTGGGTAAAGAAGGATCTTTTTGATTACCTGCGTCAAAATAATCTTTTGGAACGCTCTATAAATGGTGAAGAATGTGTGAGTGTATCTATTCAACTAAAAATTGCGGATGTGGGACAGTTATTGTCAAGTGCCATGCGCATTCCCTATGAGTCTCATAGCGATACATGGCACGCATTTTTCAACTTGAACAACTCTACTGGAGGTTCGCCTGACTTCATTCAAGAACCTAGTTGTGTGGGTATTCTTCACTTGGCTACCCTTAGTATGTTTGACTACATTCTGGGAAATTGGGATCGCTCACCAAATAAAAATAACTTCGTCGTGGGTGGGACACGAAGGAAGTCTCACCCTGGTAACAGCCTCATGCTTCTTCATCCCAACCACCCTTCTTTCATATATCTAGACCATGGCGTGACATTCTCTAGTCAAAGACCACGCCGAAATCCAATTACAAAATCTCATGAAGCTTTTGAGAAGAATGAACCGGACACTTTCTGTCTCTTCCAGGGTCCATTGCTGCGACGTATCCGTGAGTTGATGCGGCCCACTGATGATCATAAAAATGAAACCATTTTTGTCAGAAGAATGAAACAACGTCTGCCGAAGTATGTCCTTAACTTTATAGGCGATGGGAAATTACGTGATGCGTCATGGCGCAGTGAGGAACTATTGCTAGTTGCAGATCGTTGCTTAAAAAATGAACGTATTCGTCCCTACGTACTATTTCCATGAATAATTAAGAGGTACTTGCTATTGACATAGAGTCTGAGTAAATTAACATATAATATGTAATATATTATATTATAATCTATCTGTATGTGCAATGTTTACGTTTTTTTTTTTTGGGGTGTTGTTTTGTTTTCTGTGTGGTAAGGTGGGATGGGAATGGAGATGAGATTTGTAGGATAGATGATGGAGTGTGAAGGGGATTATTGTGTCTGACAAGACTCTCTCTCCCTCTTTCTCTCTGTGTGTCTGTGTCTGTGTGTTTGAGGGAGTCAGTGGGGATACATGCGTGTAAATTTTTTTTTCTTGAGTCTCTCTTTTTCTTCGTTCTTTTCACATGTGTGACATCCCTCTCCTCTCTCTCTCTCTGTCTCCATGTATGAATGTATGTGTGGGCCACAGGTGGCCAAATTCTCCTAGATGCGTCTCGTGCGAAAGACTGTTCGGCCCGATGGCAGGGTGGAGGTGAAGGTGACGGTCAGCACCAGTGAGGATCTGTGGCACCTGTACAATCTGGTGTTCTGCGGGGATCATGTGCGCGCCAAGACGAAGCGCAAAGTGACGAAGGAGACCACAACGGGCACCAGGGCGGCGGAGGTGCGTGTCATCACACTAGAGGTGGAGGTGCGGCAGGTGGAGTTCTCCCCGGACGAGCTCCGGCTGCAAGGCGTCAACATCTCTGAGAACGAGCACGTGAAGCTCGGCGCCCATCACACTCTCTCGATCACTACGTTTCCACCGCAGGACATCACCATCATAAAGAAGGAGTGGGATGACATCGTCCAGGAGCGGCTGAGGGAGGCGTGCGATAGCGAGTCAAGGGTGGACACGGCGGCTGTTATTATGGGCAATGGAACAGCAAGTGTACTCCTTGTTACGCCCTCTTTCATGCATCTAAAGGCGAAGGTGGAAATAACTATTGCGAAGAAACACAAAAACGATGGTACTTCACGTGACAAGAGCATTCAGCGGTTTTTCAAGCATGTATTAGACGCTATTTGCACACACATTGATTTTGAAAAAATAAAACTACTGCTTGTCTGTTCCCCTGCCAATATTCGGGAAGAATTTTTTCAGTACATGAAATCTGCCACAATGAATGCAGAAGTTGGACCGTTACGAGTCGTTCAAAAAAACTTATCCAAAGTTGTACTTATAAAGGTGACAGATTGCACAAATGATGCACTTCGTAATGCCTTTGCGGATCCTGCTATTGCGAATGAAATGAACTCTACTCGCTCCACTGAAGACATTAAGGTTTGGCAGACATTTCATAATATAATAAGCTCTGATCCGGATCGTTGTGTATACACCCCACAAATGGTGTATCGGGCGGCAATGATGGGAGCTGTAGGAACCCTCATGATAAGTGACAGTGTCTTTCGCTCCAGCAGTCCTACTGAAAGGCGGTTTTACTTGTCACTTGTACATTTTGTCAAGAGGGGTGGAGGGAAGGTTAACGTCTTTTCCAGTAATCACATTACTGGAGAGCAATTGACGCAAATGGGTTCGGTAGCTGCCATTCTTCTTTTTGCATGCCCCGAGCTGGATGAGGTGGAGGTGATTAAAGATTTTATTAATACTGAAGAAGCTGCATCTTTTATTCAGGAGAATGCCAGTACACGTGTGACAGTATAACTAAAAAAGGGAAGTCCTTCAATGAATACAACAAATTCGAAATCATATATATCGATGCTCATGTGTCTATTGTGTGTATATATATATTTATCTATGGTGATGAATATATTGTACATTCTTTTTTTTTCTCTTTGGCGTGCTTCTTATAAATCTTTACCGTGTTTTTCCTTTCCTTTCCTTTCCTTTTTTCTTTTTTTGGTATTTCATACTTCCATTAAGTGACAAATGCTGAGCCCATCCTTATGTTTCCTGGTTGCGATGCGCTCAGCACCTCGACTGTTTATGCATCGACGTGTCGTTTCATCTTCAGTTCGCGTGATGCGTGTCTCTGTTGGATTTGAAAGGTTCCATCAATTCCAGCGCAGTAGTGCTGTTGCTCCCATGAGCTCCATGTGGATGTCACGACATTTCATATTAGTCGAGACAAATGAAACACCAAATCCTGATTGCTTGCGTTTGTACTCGATGGAGTTATCATTTTTAAAACCGGGTTTCTCAATGGACTTTCCAAACGCCAGCCATGCATACAAGTCGCCTTTGGCAGAGATGCTGTTTAGCATTGATGGAGTGGAAGCCATCTATATTGCCGACGAGTACGTCACGGTTCGAAAAAATACCCTCGTGGATTGGGATGAAGTTTTACCGGTTATTAAAGAGACCATTCTGCAGTTTGCAGAAAGCAAAGTCAACATTCTTTCCGAAGAAGGTGAAGAGCTTCTTGGAGGTCACAATGACGATACAGAACCAAAGGAGGAGGATGACGAAGTAGTACTCGCAGTCAAGGAACTGCTTTCTACACGCATACGGCCTATGCTGCAGGGTGACGGTGGAAATGTGCGGTATGTGGATATGGATGACGGAACTGTGTTTGTGTTGTTGGAGGGGGCGTGTAAATCTTGCCCATCGTCTGGTATGACGCTTAAAAATGGTATTGAGCGCATGCTTATGCACTGGATTCCGGAGGTGGTGGAGGTTCAGGAATGTACAGAAGAAATGGCAGACGATATACTGGCGGAGAAGGTTCTACGGAAGAAGATGAAGGAGGAAGGCGAGGTTATTACTTCCAAGTAAAGTGAAAATGCATTGAGTCTCGACAATGAATATGAGGGAACAAATCAGAAGAAAACAATAAGAAGAAAAATGAAAACATTTCTGAATTACGGATGAAGAAAGAGGGAGAGAGGGCGAAGGAGAGAGCGGAACTGTGAAGCAAGCAAATAAATACGAAAAGGAGGAAAATGAGAGTGTGAAGGGGAGGAGATGCATTTGAATAAGTGTACCATTACGTGACTTTTTTTTTGTGGCTTATAATAAACCCCTCGTTTTTCTCTGAAGAATGAAGGTGACCTGTTTTTTTTCTGCAGCTTGGTGATCGCTTTCCCTTTCTTAATCCGGAGAAGGAAAATCAATGTAAAGATTTTCCTTTCTTCCCTTCGTTTTTTTTTCCATTTTTCTTTTGATGCTGTGCGCATATATGACTTTTATGCCTTGGTGTAAATACATACGTGCATAGTGTATATTTATTTCCTGATGCGGATGGTGAAAGGTTTTCTGTTTCGTCGTATTCTGATGCCATGCCGGGAAGTGACGACCAAGCAGTTAATAACTGCCTGCTGTGCGGGAGTTATTGGGGGCGTTTTTCCCGTTCCAATGTTAACAAGCATAGCGACGCTAATTATCTGCTCGTTGTTACGGTGCCGGGCATTGGAGGTGACATTGGCCACAAGTATCAATCTTCTTCTTGCACCACTTGAACTGCTTCTTGTGGTGCCATTTGCGTGGGTAACAGCCACCATCATTGGAGCTGATGCAAATCAATTCACCACAACTGCACTCTACCAATCTACACGTCTTGGCTTTGTAGACTTCATTCGATCATCCGCCTCACTCCTTGTCTACAGTTGTACCAGCTGGTTTTCAATCACGGTTCCTCTTCTTTTTCTCATCCGGGGTGTCCAAAGGAAGTGGGAGAAGAACAAATGTGTCTAAAGGTAATACTCTTTTTCCTTGTTTCGTTTCCTCGTGATCATGCTTAAAATCCCGGTAACAACCAAATGTCTTTTTTTTTTTCCACCATTCCCCCATCTTTTCCAATCTGTCTATCTATCTATCTATATGTATGTATGTATGTATATATGTATGTATATATGTATGTATGTATGTATAGTTCTTATTATTTATTTCTTTTTCTTTATTGTGGGAAAATATCCTCATGTTGTTTTAACATTTTTTATAATTAATGCTTCTTGTGGTATTTCTTTCTTTGCCGTCAGAGCTACTCTGTTTATGTGCATTCTCTCCTTCTCAATCTTGTTATGATCTTTTCCTTTTTTTGTTTTTCATTTGCTTGATTTTTCGTACTTGTTGTATCTTACAGCACAGCACCGCCGAAATTTAAACAAGAGGATGCCCGCGAAGACTGTTCCTCCCCCGGAGTCTGCCATCAAGCGCGCCGCGTTCAAGCAGCAACAGACGGAGAACTTCAAGAAGGCTGTTGTGGCGAACAAGGCTGCGAAGGTCGCACTGAAGAAGCTTGCGTACGCGCGTGGCCTCAAGTACTCCCGTGAATACCGCTCTGCGGAGAAGAGGCTGGTGCACCTTCGCCGCCTGGCAAAGGGCCGTGGCAACTTCTACCTCGAGGCGAAGCCCAAGGTGGCCGTCGTCACGCGTATCCGCGGTATCGCGAAGGTTGCCCCGAAGCAGCGCAAGATTCTTCAGCTTCTGCGCCTCCGCCAGATCTTCAACACCGTGTTTGTGCGCCTGAACAAGCCAATGGAGAACATGCTTCGTGCTGTGGAGCCCTACATCGCCTACGGGTACCCGTCCCTCCGCACTGTCCGCGCGATGGTGTACAAACGCGGCCACCTGAAGATCAACGGCCAGCGGGTGAAGATTGTCGACAACCAGATGATCAAGGACAAGTACAACAACGAGGATGTTGTCTGCGCCGAGGATATTGTGAACCAGATCTATACTGGTGGCAAGCACTTCCGCGCCGTGACGAACGGCATGTGGCCCTTCAAGCTGTCCCCGCCGACCGGTGGCATGCGCCAGAAGCGCCGTCACTTCGTTGAGGGTGGTGACTATGGTAACCGCGACACCCTCATTAACCGCTTCCTTGCCCGCATGATTTAGGTTGATATGGTGTTGTGTGCAAAAATGTTTGAATTTGTCCCTATTGTTTTTATTTTGGACATATTATTGTTTTTCGTGGTTGTTGTGGACTATGTTTTGACTTGCAGAACGTGTGTGTGGATGCACCTTGTCATTCATCCAGATGAAAGTGATCCACGTGCATGTTTTTCCTATCAAGTTTCCCCCCACTATGTTTTTTTTTTTGATTGCTCTTACAAAAAGAAAAGAAGGTAGAGAAAGGATGCCCGCGAAGACTGTTCCTCCCCCGGAGTCTGCCATCAAGCGCGCCGCGTTCAAGCAGCAACAGACGGAGAACTTCAAGAAGGCTGTTGTGGCGAACAAGGCTGCGAAGGTCGCACTGAAGAAGCTTGCGTACGCGCGTGGCCTCAAGTACTCCCGTGAATACCGCTCTGCGGAGAAGAGGCTGGTGCACCTTCGCCGCCTGGCAAAGGGCCGTGGCAACTTCTACCTCGAGGCGAAGCCCAAGGTGGCCGTCGTCACGCGTATCCGCGGTATCGCGAAGGTTGCCCCGAAGCAGCGCAAGATTCTTCAGCTTCTGCGCCTCCGCCAGATCTTCAACACCGTGTTTGTGCGCCTGAACAAGCCAATGGAGAACATGCTTCGTGCTGTGGAGCCCTACATCGCCTACGGGTACCCGTCCCTCCGCACTGTCCGCGCGATGGTGTACAAACGCGGCCACCTGAAGATCAACGGCCAGCGGGTGAAGATTGTCGACAACCAGATGATCAAGGACAAGTACAACAACGAGGATGTTGTCTGCGCCGAGGATATTGTGAACCAGATCTATACTGGTGGCAAGCACTTCCGCGCCGTGACGAACGGCATGTGGCCCTTCAAGCTGTCCCCGCCGACCGGTGGCATGCGCCAGAAGCGCCGTCACTTCGTTGAGGGTGGTGACTATGGTAACCGCGACACCCTCATTAACCGCTTCCTTGCCCGCATGATTTAGCTCTTCCATCTCTGCTTTTCTTGATTTTTTTTGGTTTGATTCAATTTTTTTCTTACTGTTTTGAATTTCTCTCTCAACGTGTTGTTGAAAGTGGATGATGGCTCTCTGTGTTAGTGTTGATGCTGCTTGTGTTTTTGCCAGCCTCTCAAATTGAAGCGTTTCTCTGGTGTTCTGTCTGATAACCACTGACTTTCTTTTTTTCATGTCTCTGTATATATTCTCTCTCTCTCTCTCTTTCTTTTTGTTTGTCGTTGTTTTTCTTTGTTGTTTTGTAAGCTTGACAATTTTTTTTTTCTGGTCGGTTCGTTTTTAAGATGCCGAATGAGAAATCAGACAATTTAGATGGCCATGATGAATTGAAGTTGTAGAGAGCTTTTGCGTACATAAAAGGCTGGATAGAATTTCAGGTTGAGGAGATAATTACTGGGCCGGATAACTTGGACCAATGCTCTCCAATTAATACTGAAGATATCCTTACTGAAGCGAAGAGGGATGCGGCTATGCGAGAAATGAAAAGTGAAGTCGGCTTCTCAATTTATCATTCAGATGGAAATGATATTACAAGTAATAATAATAAAGAAGAGGGAAAATAAGGTGATAGCGGTGGTGGTGATGGTGGCGGTTTCCGTCGGTTGGGTTTGTTGGTATCTTTGCCCCCTACAATCAGTTTCTCTGCACCGGCCCTACAGCAGCACTTCTCCCACCACCGCAAAGAAGAGGAAGTCCCACTATTACATTGGTTCTTGATGTTGGTGAAACGCTAGTTCACTCCATGAAGAGTGGAGACAATACATTTAACGCATCTCTAAGCGTTGATTCCGCGAGTCAGGTCGCACACAACATATATGTTTGGTGTTGGCCGGTTCTCCGTGAGTTTCTTAGCTTTGTTTCTGGCTTGTTTGAAGAGGTCACTTTTACCGCGAGCCATTCGGTGCGTTGCAACTTTCTGATGGACTCGCTTGATCCTGAGAGAGAATTGGGATGCCATCGTCTCCTCCGTAAGCACTGCACATTCAGCGATGGGTTATACGTGCAGGATTTAAGCCGTTTTGGAAGAGTTCCTGATCGCGTTGTATTGGTTGACAACAATCCCGGTTCTTGCTCTTTTCAACCACGCAATGGCATTACCGTTTCCTCGTGGCTTGATGACCTAATTGACGCAGAGCTTCTTCAACTTATATCCATCCTTTGGAGGATTTCACTAGCTGATGACGTCTACGACGTTGTAAATTATTATAACACACGGAGAGGCCGGAGAGATGTCCAGTTACAGAGTGATAAGTTATTACTTTTCTTCAGTTTACAAAAAAAAAAGATTTGGTCTTGTTTTGACTTTTTTTCTGTTCTCTTTTCTACGTGTAATCTCTACCCCATTTTACCCCTCCTCCTCTTCCCAGTAAAAAGGAAAAAAAGAGAAGGTGCTGTGTGTCCCCCTTTCTTAAGGAGAGAGACATTGTATGAATGCTTTTTATGAGTGTTTCTGGAACGCGGAGCACGTACACAGATGCACACGAATCTACAACAATTAAAAAAACAGGATTGTAAGTGTGGAGTTAAAGAAAAAGTATTTTTTTTCCTATATGAATGTCCTTGCTACCCCACTATCTTCTACCAGATTTTATGTATTGCTATATAACATATATCCATTTCTCTCTCTCTCTCTCTCTATATATATATATATATATATCTTGGTGAGCATGCGTCCATGTGTTGCGCATGCACTTCACATTGTCTCCTTCAAATGCTTGTATATATAGAAGTGAGTTCGTATTGTTGATCATGGGGTGCCCGGTTTTAATAGTTTTTAGTTTCAAGTTCGTGTAAATCACTCTGTTATTGGTGTTTCTATCATTTTCTATTATTTGCTCTCCAACAAGGAACCTTCGTGCAGGAGATCTTGTTTGAGTTTTGCTTTTTAAAAAAATATATTTCTCTCTCACAGGCATTGCACTGTACATATATTTATTTATATATTTATACAAAGACGGTTGTGTTCTCCACACTTTTACACACTTTTACACACGCACACACTTTCCCTTTCTATCTCTGTTTATGTGTCGTTTTTGCATACATCTTGACACCTTGTCCCCTCCTTGTTGTTCTTTCTGTCATGTGCTGTCAATAGTGACGGAAGGGCATAGTTTTCTTTTAGACGGGATGAATGTGGAACTTGGACAACAACAAGAAACTGATGTGCTCATCTTCATTACGTCGGGGTCAATGGAAGCGTCTTCCACCACGGGGCATCGTGTGACAGAATCCCCTGCGGAGGTCATGCGTCTAATGCAAGAAGAGAAAGGCGAGGAGGAAGAGACATGCGCAAAGATGGATTTCGCATCTCAGCTAAAGAGAGAAGAAGATAATAATCTCCATCCAGTCCGCAAGACTTTCTCACGCGATGGTCGTTTGCGGGAAAAATATGAACTTGTGAAGAACATGCGCACCAATGAGAATCAGGAGGCCCTCGCGCGTGAATGTGATCTTTCGCGCGTCATTGTTGAGCTCCAGAAGCGCATAAAAAGTATGGAAGCATCACGTGAATTTGAACGTGAGGTTCACGAACGAGAGTCTTTTTATCTTATGAAAGAGAATGAGTGCCTCAAGGAACAGATATTGACGATGGAAAAACTGATTAGAGACACTCGCACCAATTGTGATGGGGAAACTAGCACACTCCACACCAAACTAACCCACATAGAAGACTGTCTTGTCAAAGAGAGAGAACGATCCAAAACAAAGGAGGCTGAACAGGAACGTGTTATTCAACAACTCTGTGGGAATCTTTACACCACACAGGAAGAACTGGAGCGTTACTTGGAAGTACACCGTGAGCTGGTTTCTATGAAACAATCATTGGAGGAAATAAAGGCGCAATGTGTGAGATACCAGAAAGAATGTGTCTTCTGGCAGGAGGTTTTTCGAAGACGTGAAGTGTTTATGTTGCTGGAGCGAGAGATATTTGTTGAACTTCATTGCCGTTGTATACAGGAGAGAAATTGTTTTTTTGTATCACATCATGAATTACAGCATGCGATGCTATTAAATGAAGCAAAACATTTACTGTACTACATGACGAGTGAAGTTCATAAATGTGAGCAAGTGAAACAGTTAATGTTTGAAAACGCGAAGGAGACACTAGAAAAGGAAATATGGATATCACGCCATTTTTCCATGGCGCAGGAAATGAGTCAATTGGGTGAGAACCATGAAGCACTCTCTCACTTGTTTGCTCAGTATATGCGTGAATTTGAAGTCAGGCAGCAGGGTAATCTAGAAGAAGTACTCTGGCAGAAGGCTTTGGATGATGCAACCCTTAGCTACATACTCCGGCAGCGTGACAATGAGGTTTCGGACAAGTTGCGCACGTGGAAGGGAGCACTCCAAGAGGCGCATAAACTTCTGACTGCGCTGCTAAGGCGGTATGAACCATTCCAACGTGGCGATGAAGTGTTTGTTGCCCGCGTAATGGAATGGCTGGTAACCGCTCCACATGTGAAAGAGATAGTTAATGTGTGTTTGCAATAGTCTTTTTTTATATTCTTTTTTTTCTTTTTATTTTTTCTCACTTTGTATATAATAATGGATATATGTGTTTCGCACCTTTTTTTCAACAATTTGATGGAATATACTCCTTTTTTCTTTTTCTTCCTCTTCCTCTTTAGTCGCTTTGTTTTTGCTCCCATTATTCGGTGTCGCACAAAACAAAACGGAAAATAAAAGTGAAAAATGGAGGATTTATGTAATCAGGCAGGAATTGGCAGAGTTATTCGAGAGAAAACGGCAGAGTTGGATGGTATTGCTTCGTCACTAGCCTTTGTTCACAGTCATCTTCTTAGCACCATAGAAGGATCTGATCCTGGCCTTTCATTGCCAGATGTGTTTCCGCCATATGCACAGCAACGTCTTGCCGGTAAACTGTGTCGTTGTCGGGGCATGATTCAAGAGGTGGAACCACATCTCTTTCTTTACCGCGCCTCTTGCTCGGATTTTTTCGGTGCTGTGGAAGACGACAGCAACAGCACGTCCATGCTTGAAGCCCTTCGCCTTTATGTGATTCCTGTGCCCGGGAATTCTCATTTTTATCAGTTGCCGCAGGACACGATGGAGGACGAGGAATGTGCTGCTATGATGAAACTTCAGGCTGAGGAGCAGATGCCCACTCATCGCAAGCGACGGGAGCGGCCCGGTGAGAAGCTGCCAGATTCTACTCTGGAGCCCGACACGAAGCAGCCACGACAGGAGGAAGGGAGGGAAAAGGAGGTGCCGCAATTCGGTGGTGCCCCTCAGCCCGCCGTGATTCATTTACCGCTTTATCAAAAACTGAACCTCCCACATCCTCCTATGAATGAACTTCTTCACACGGCGTGTATTGTTACCGTTATTCAGCACCCGGCTGGAGAAGGAGAGAGGTTACAAATTAACGATGTTGTAGATTTTTTTGGTTTTCTGGATGATGACATGCCAGGAGTCACGGAGTTTCAAAATTTAGGTCAAATTGATGAGTTTGAGGCTTTCGGTGCATGGCACGTGGATGAACTTCCGCCAATGTTACTTTCACGAATGACCTGTATGGCTTGGAAACATGTGTTTGCACCTCCATCCCATTCTTTACTACCGTCATTCTATTTTGAAAATAATCGTTCATTAGCATTATCATATTTGACGAATACAATCTGTCAAGGGGACCATTTACTTGCCGAATATATTCTTTTGCATCTTTGTGCTCGTGTCGTTACACATGAGAGTGCTACACCTATTGGTGATGTTCCTTTGCGAGTAGAAGGGCAGACTATGAACCCCAAGGCATGGTCATCCTTTATGCGCTGCATAGCACCTGTGGGTGAAATATTGATTGATGATGATGCATTGCAGTTGGCAAGTCCAAACCTTTGCATTACCCCTCGACAGGATCACACGGCAAATGTGCTCCGTACGGGTGTGCTACAATTGGCTAATGGAACTCATGTTACTCTAGATTCTGGTACAATTTCCAAAGCAGGTAATACTTTCCATGATGCTCTGTTTGCAGTTATGCATAAACAAGTGCTTCCGCTTGAATATCCTTATCAGGTGCATGAATTGCCTATTGACCTAAGCTTTCTTGCTCTTTCTACGGTGAAGGCTTCTGAAGACTGTGAGCTTCTGCGGTTTGTTGTTACCGTACGATGGTTGCCGGAACTTACCATGGCTGCAACAGACTTAACAGATGGTTCCGCAAACGTTGTTCGGGACTATTTTTCCCACGTTCGAAGCGTCTGCCGACGATTTGACAAGGATAACCATTCTCAAACTCACCGTTTGGCTGAAAAGTTGGTTGAATTTGCAAAATTAGAGCCATCTTGGAATAATCACGATCCGTTTATTCACAACAATTCTTTTTCTATGGCAGCCGCTCTAATGCGCGCGAACGCGTCAAGTTTTGGTCGAGAAATAATTTCTGATGAAGATGTCGATCATATTCTTCTTCTTGAGAGGAATCGTGTGATGCGTTATTCTTAAGAAGATGAGTTTTTTTTTCCCCTTAATTTAAGAAAGGAAAAATAAAAGAATCTGGGCAATTCTATTCATTTTCTGTGTCTATATATGAGTCATACATTTCTTGTTATTATTATTCTTGGTGCCTCTCATATTTTATTTTATTTTATTTTCTCTTTATTTTCTCATTGCTATTGTTATTATTATTCTTGGGAGAACAAGTTCATTTATTACTTAATAATTATGGAATCTTCTTACAAGTCACTTGTGGAGATTTCGCCCAAGCTGTTCATCCTTCCTCGGGACGCACCCCTGCGTAAACAGGTGGAAAAAACATATTGGTGGTTCTCCGGGAAGTTTTCGCCACATGATGTTCCACGTTTTGCCGACGTGTCAAGCATCACAGAAAACCCAATAACGATGCGTGCGATACGCGATTACCTCGTGGATCGCTACAGGAGGCTTCCAGAGCCACCCACCCACATATTGGGCTTTGACGCACGAGGTTTTCTCATTGGTCCCATGGTTGCTGTGGAGCTTGGTGTTCCTTTTGTGCTCTTGAGGAAGTCAGGGAAGAATGCCGGCATCCTCATTGGAAGCGAACCTTACGCAAAGGAGTACAAGGAGAAGGAAGCAGACACCATGACAATACGCCGCGGGAGCATCGGAAAGGATTCACGTGTTGTTCTTGTCGATGATGTTCTGGCCACTGGGGGAACAGCTCTCTCAGGCCTGCAGCTTGTCGAGGCGTGCGGGGCGAAGGTTATTGAGTGTTTTGCTATTCTCGCTATTACTGCACTGAAAGGCTCACAACCCTCGCACACGTACCGCAACGGTCTCTTCAAAGATATTCCATTCTTTGTGCTGGTAGATGAAAGTACATTCACAGAGGCCAATTGCGCGGATGAGGATGGCTACACCGGCCCTCGTGTTATACCATACAAAGAGGCATTGGAGAAGCTTTAAGTTACCTTTCAAGGGTATGAAATCTCTGGATGCAGATTGTTACATTTCCTTTTGTTTTGTTTTTGTATAAGATCGGTAAAGGGAAAGAGTCGGGATATATATGTATAGGGGGAGAGAGAGAAATATGTATTTGATGACGAAACTAGTGTGATAATGGTGGCCTTGTGCGTCACTTGAAAGCAGTTCTGCTGCTGTTTCTTATTATTGAGATAATTTGTTACACATACATACATATATCGATGTGTGTATCTGTGCCTGTTCCTCTAATGCTGTTGTTTCGGAGGATGTGGATACTGAAAAGATACATAGAAAGGGAAACAGAAAAAGAGAAAGAGAAAGAAAATCGAAGCAAGAAGTCGTGTTAGGGGGAAAGCAAATGAATGAGAGAAGAAAGTGTGCTTATTTATGGGCCTGGAGACAAACTGGATTATACGAGTTTATTTTTTATCCTTTTCCCAAGGGGGTAATGCCCGTTGAATATTATTAATATTGTTATTATTATTACTATTATTTAATTCGCTCCCTCTCTCTATCTGTGTGTGTGTAAATGCGTCACGGTCGTGGCTTGGGATTTTTTTACTTTCATATCATTGTTTTCTTTTCCTTTTTTTCGTCGTAGCTGATATGGCAATTGTCGAGCGCTCACCGAATCATCTTGTGCTGAACGAGACGCACCCCTTGTCGAAGGACCTTTACGCGAATGTGTTTGGCGAGGCGTTGCCGTCGGCGGATGGACATGCCACCCGCCTGTTTGACGTCAGCAGCATCTGCGAGAACCCGGTGCTCTTCAGGAAAGTGATTAAGTTCTTGGCTCAGCGCTATCGTGACATGGGCGATTCTGGACCGACCCACGTTCTCGGCGTGGAGTCGCGTGGGTATGTCATCGGGGCGGCGCTGGCCTTCGAGCTGTCGATTCCTTTCGTGCTTGCGCGCGTGACGAAGCGATTTCCGTCCTCGTTTATACGTGAGAGCAAAAACTTCAATTTCTTGCCAGATTCCCTTTCTATCCGCAATGGCAGTATTACGAGCGACTCCAATGCACTCATAGTAGATGATTTCATTGCCAGTGGCAAAGCCGTCATATCCACTCTGCGTCTCACGGAGATTGTTGGCTGTAAAGTGGTGGAGGCAGTGGCTGTGTGCGACATTCCGTCCCTCAACGGCGTTGGCCACATCCACAAATGTGATGGAGGGCAATTCAGTAAGACACCAATATTGACGCTGATGCATTTTAATGCAACTCAGGAAGAAGTAAAAGAGCAACTTTCATTGTATAAAACCCGTTTCATGGCATCTCGTCTGTGAGTACATGTACATACACACCCATATATATATATATATATATATATATATATATATATATATATATATATATGCAAGTGTGGATATATTTGTATACAAGTCTGATTTGTGATCGAAAAAGGACATTTTCTAAAGACCCCGTATCCCCAGACGGTTATTATTATTATTATTATTATTGATATTATTATTATTGTTGATATTATGGTATGAGACATTTCAATGCTGGTTTTTCTGTATTGGTTCCACACGTAAAAGGTAATCAATACAGAGCAAAAGAAACCGAAATCGCTGTGTAGTTGTGTCGTGTGTGTCATTTCATATACCTGACTTTTCCTGTAGAAGGGGAGGGTGGTTCATATGCTTTTTTATTTTATTTTGCTTTCTCTTCTTTCTCCCTCTTTTCCCCTCCCCTTTCCGTGCCCTTAGCAGGAACTGACTTATAGAGTTTGAATGTTGAATAAACAACAACAACAGCAAAAAAAGAAAATGGAGTGTAATAAAAAGCAAAGAAAAAATGACATCTTCCTTTCGTTCTTTTTCTACGTCTTTGCTTTATATTTATTCAAAGTGACTATTGCTCGTGAAATGATATCTTGATTAGCATACAAATGGGGATTATGGCGTTTAGTTGTATTTTCTTTGTGATGTACTTTGGTGTGTTTATGTTTGTTTGTCCATTTGATTGCTTAGCATTCTTCATTGGAAAAGTGAGAGTGAGAGATTATTTTTCACGCCTATAGTGTATTGTTCTTTTCTCCTTTTTTCTTTCTTTCTTCTGTAGCTTTGGGACGAGGCGGGGTGTGTGCACCCTTCGCCCGATGACACATCATTTGGGGATGGGCAATGCCGCAATGTTCTTTGCGATGGTACTTACTTCTGACCAGACACTTTTTCTTCTCTATCACAAGGGAAGTTATGCCGACAACCCGGTCATGTTGCGCAGCTCCAAGCCTATGGTCATGCGCGATGTGTTTCTAACAAAATCCTCGAGCTTCTTCCCTAATCCCCTCTCATGCATTTATGTCAATACAAGCACAGATTCATTTTTAAACTGCATGGCGTCTTGGTTTATAGTTAAACCGATTGTAGAGGTCATTGGGTGGAGACCCAGTCTTGCACTTTACGCTGGTTCAGGACTGTTTAGCAGTTTTGCCTATCTGTTTGGATGTCAACTGAGCGACACAAAGACAAATACGCAGTTTGATTGTGCATGCTCATCCAATGGTGCGTTTGCCGGATTTGCTGCTCTCAGCTTGATGATGCCAAAGTGCTACATACCTTCGAGCAAAAGTGTCCCTGTGTATTATCTCGGTATTCCATACATTGCAAAATGTGTGTATGATGAGTACATAGGACCCAAATTTGTGGAGAGGAGAGAGCCAGGTGCCATAGAACTTCGTAACTGGGGATTTGTAGGTGGTGTGTTCTTTGCCTTTATGTTTTCCTCTTTGGTGTTGAGAACGCGGAGTGACTTTGGAAAAATGAGCCTGTTTTGGAAGAATCTCACGAAAAAGCCCCTGTAAAAAAGAAAAAAGAAACGCTGGGGCGTGTTGGGTGAAAAAAAAAAGAAGGAAAGAGGGAGAGAGACATTTTAATTCTGGTTTTGTTTTGTTTTGTTGAATGCACTGTGCCACTACGATGGTGTTGTGAGGGGCAAGTGTGGGTGGATGAATGAATGATGATTTTCTATTAGAATAAGTATTCTTTTTTGTTGTTGTTATGGTTTGGTTCCGTCGTATACATACATACATGCGTATATATATATATATATATATATACCGTTGCTTGTTGTGGTTTGTACTATTATTAATGATCATTCTGTTTTTGGTTCTCCCCTTTTTTTTTGAATTGTTTTACTTATGAGTATTAGGTGTTTGGCATTTGCTTGGTTCCGCTTTTTCAGTTATTGCGAGTTCCATGTACCCTCATTTGATCCCTCAAAATGGTATTTCTGTGTTTTTTCCTATAAACAAAGAACCCCATAATGGAATTACATGCTTCTTTGAAGGTGGTCTCCCAGTAAGTTTACCCATAAGAATTCCTCTCAATACATATGCTCTTAAGCGTGCAGCACGGCGTTACAACGGGCTTTATGAGCTATTTTTCTCTATGGAACTTGAGAATATTAGACTTACGGGTTCTGCAGAGGGAAGAACAGTTGGGCGAGCCTTTCTCCCGTCCGGGGAGTCACACTACCTAGGACCGCTCATGCCCCCTGGTGAGACCGTAAACTCCGCTATGTTTGTTGAGGATATTCCAGAGTCTATTCAGGTGTGCTTTACTCTTGACCTAAATGTTCCCAAGGGTACGCCGACTGCAACTCCGGCAGAGCTGCTTCTTGCTGATCATGTGATGGATATTATCGATAATGATGATCTTTCGGGATCTGTTCCATCTTCACATGTACAGAATCTTGTGCGTGAGCTACCATTTTATACTGGCGGTATGAGAAGATTTAATAATTGGACTAATTTTGTTCGATATTTTGCAACCCATTATCATTGTTGGGAAATAGTGCAGTATTCCGAACAGATGCATGAACGTCTTGGCTTTAGCAAATTAATGCTTGCTGGAGAGCTGCGTTTGGTATCTAAAAACTTTGTAAAATCATACATTAAGGCCGATAAAGAGAGGGACATGATTCGTCATGAGGCTTTTTTAGAATTTCAGAATTTGCTTCTCTCATTTACAGGCCCATCAAATGGAACTAGGCGCAGCCCAAGAGTCAGCAATGACGCTTTTCGAATGCTAGGGGAGTCACGAAGTTTTCGAACTTTAAATACTGTAAACTATGTGCGTATACTTCGGCTGGTTGCTCTAGATCCTGACCGTGATGTTCTTTTTGATGCCCATCATCCCATTCGCATTGACTGGAAACGTTCTAATGAGACTACACCTGGAATTGCGAACATGCGTATGGTTTGAGTTGAATGTTTAAGCATAGATAATAAATTCACACAAATTTACCACATTGTTTTTGAAGTTGATTTTCTCCTTTCTTTTTTTTCTTTTTTTTCTCAGTCTCCCTGTTATTGGTCTTATGATCATGTATATATATATATATATATATATATATATATGTGTGTGTCTTTTTTTTTTGGATTTAGCACTGGGGGCTATGGAAATACCACTAATGGATGCTTTGAGGTGCATTTTGATATCACCTAAATTTTTGCATATATATATATATATATGCGTTTATTGTTCCCCCTGTCAATTTTTTTTTTTAATTTGTTCTTTTTTTTTTTCTGTAAACAGCGTTTCCAACGGGGGGGGGCGTGGTATAATGAGAAGTTTTATGATTTTATACGAATGCAAACATGCACCAGCATGCGTATATATACCTGTATTGTTATGAATCCCTCTCTGCGGGATGGTTTGCATCAGACTGTGTTTCGCTTTTTTTTTTCTTTTTTTCCCCACACTTTCTTCCTCTCCTCATTGCTGTTCTTTTTTTTTATGCATGCATTAATTTTTTTATGTTTTCTCTTTCTTCCTCTGGGATCTGTTGTTGTGAGTATTCTGTAGAAGGGATTGCTGTGTACACTGTGAAGCAATGCCTGGTAGAAGAGGGAAGCAGCGCGTGAAGCGGAAGAGGACGAAACGCCAAAAGCCGTCAGAAATGGAGCGCGTTCTCGTAGACAGCGTTCACGGGCGTAAGAGGAAAGAGCGTGACATCTTGAAAAACCACATCCCGCCTCCTGTGAAACTACGCAGCAATAAGATGGCCCTGAGCACCACACTTCCCATGTTTAATCCTCTCCCCTCCACAGAGGCGAAAGTGGAAGTGGGAGCAGCGGTTAAGTCTGTTAAGGAAAAAAAGTCAACCTCTCGCAGAGGCTAAGCAAGCGACGATACAAACAACCGGGTGATTAATTTTATATCCCCCCCTTGTTCTTCCTTTTTTTTCTTTTCTTTTAAGAGTTTAGCACACACATTCTCTTCCTGTGGATGTAAGAAAGCAACACAATCCGTTGTGTTGCTTTTTCTCTCATGTTCTTGTTGCTGCTGCTGTTGGACGCTTATTTATTATTCTTATTTCCCTGTTTTTTTTCTAGCACATGACCAATGAGGGATGTAGCTCTTGATATTGGAAGTTGTTTCACCAAGGTGTACTTTGTCGGTGATACACCGAGCGAACGTGTGTTTGAGACACCCCTGGACGTTCAGAAGCTCAAACAATGTTTTGATGCCACGCTAACAAGTGTAGCATTGGATTCTTTTTTAAGAAGGTTGTCCTGTGCTTTGGGTTTGCCAGGATCGTGCAGGAAAGTTGAATTACTTGTCTCCCCCGGCGACTCTCCTCTCTTTACACAATACGTCCTGCGTTGGTTTTCTCGCTGTGTGTCGTTGGGAGGAATCACAAGAGCTGTAGATGCCCCTTCATGGATACTGGATGCCCATGGGGTGACAAACGGTTGTGTAGTAGACATTGGCAACCAGGCAACCCGTATCGTTCCTGTTCTGTTTTCTATTCCCATTGTTGAGGCCATCACATTTGGTAATGGAATGAGGGAGTTTTCCTCTCAGACAACTGTCGGCGAGAATTCTTCCTCATCCACAACTTCACTGTTATTATTATTATCAGATGATTTAATAATGGAGATGTCGCAGTACATAATTGCTCTCCTGGAGGAAAGTCTGTTTCTTTGTAACGCATATACGCAGCGTCCCTTCATATGTGATGTATTTCTACTTACTGGTGGAGGAGTAGAAATGAAAGGACTGGTGAAGACTATTCGGTTTAGTATCAAGAAGATATGGGCTAACTCTCGTTTGCTTGTCGCTACTACAGGTGATTCTCCCATCTTTTGGAATTCAGATCCAGATTCTTGAAAGAAGGTGGCATTTTCATTCCGGAATTTTCTTTTTTTTCTTTGCGCTTGTCATGTGCGTTTTTGTTGTCTGTTTTATTATTATTATTATTATTATTATTATTATTATTATTATTATTATTATTATTATTATTATTATTATTATTTATGTTATGGCGAAATATTGCAGTGCAGTTGAATACTTCGTAGTTATCTCTCTTTTTCTTCTTCGTATGGCTATTGTGTATCTCGGTATGAGAATTGATCTTGAATCTCATAGTCTTAGTACTCCTTCTGCGTGTGTGCGCGTGACAGTGTGTGTCAAAATAATAATGTGTGAGGAGGGGCCAAGTTACGCAAATGGAAGGTCGGGTGGCGATGCAGGACACACGGAGAGCACACAACTAGTAGATCGCATTCGTCAACACGAGGCCATGGAGAAACTACAAGGCGTAAAAATTGTTCTGCGGAAAGGCATTCCCATCCCATCTGCAGAGGATCTTCAGTCCATTGCGGATCACAGAGAAAGGATGTTGGACCTGATGAGAATGAAGCGACAGCTTCAAGACGTGGAGAGACGTAAAGGCGTTTGGCAGGATTATGTTTCATATGAACTGGAGAATCGTGCAATCGATCAAGTACAGAAGATGTATGTAGAGGCGACAAGTCTTGATGGGCGTGCGGCGATCCTCTCGCACCTTCTTGCAATGTTTCGTATGCTAATCTGCGATAATCGCGCCAAGAAGAGATTAGAGAAATTACGTACAAGACAGTCTTTGCTTGTTCCTGAAACGATAACATGTAATAGTGAAGAGCAAACTGTGGTGGAGGCAGTTCGTCTTGTTGAGGAACATCTAACGGTGTCGCCAGCATATGTCAATCGCACAGCCTGTTCACCAAAGTTGTTTTTGATGTCAGACGCATTTGATATAAAACCCCTTCGTAGTCCATTTATATTTCTCTCGAAGCAATACAAGACAGAACGGCCACCAGAATTTTCCATTGATCTGAGTCAGGCAGCTAGCAAAGAGTATGCCGCATATGTGAAAGATAGTTATAATGAGCATCCTACCAAAACGCTTTCTGATTTTGTACAGCCACTCGTTACACTTGAAACATTTGATGTTCACAAGAGGGCATATGATGTGATACACAGAAGAAACCTTGTGTTGGGATATGATGCGTTTAGTGGTGACGCTCAGCCGTCGGAATGTGTTACTCATGTAGAGAAGTGCGAAGAAGCACATAAGACTAACAACGGTACTGCGAGGAGTGTTGGGCTCTTTCCGGAGCTGTTTCATCTTGGTGTTCCCTCAAAGTTATCTGGGCCTTTGCCTGAAGATTCTTTGAGTGAGAGTGACAATGAGGACGCATCTCCACTCTTCCAGCCAGATATTTCTTGGCTGCCCTCGTCACCGACTCTAAAAAATAATGTCAATGAGGAGGTGGAGGAGGGGGAAGAGGAGGCAGCGAAGCCATGAAAGAGATCACCGTAAATGATGTAAGTGACATTTTATGTGAAGGGCATCACAGACAGACATAGAGAGAGAGAGAGAGAGAGAGAGATGGTCAAAAAAAAAACGTTTTTTTTTTTTTTGCTGTGGATGATGCCCATACATGTGATAAATACTTCTTCATATATATATATATATATATATATATTTCCCCTTTTTTTCGTTTTTATTATTATTTTCACTGTGACAATTAATCTATTATTGATTGCTCTTCTTGAATAGAGTACAAGGAAATACATACACAAATACATACATACCGAGAAAAAAAAAGGAAGGCATATAATAGAACAGGGAGATTAGAGAATTATGATATCTGATGACATTGTTTTAAGTATATGGAAACCCGATAGTTCGACTCAAGTGTGTGAACTATGTAATGCAAAATTTACATTTAGTCGTAGGCGTCATCATTGTCGGCATTGTGGAGGCATTTTTTGTGCCTCGTGCTCCAAGTTTTTTATTCAACTCAAGAGGTTACAAAAGTCAAATCCACTACGGGTTTGTCGTACATGCTTTGTATCGCTCTCAAAGGTGGCAGCGAGTAAAGTTCCTTTAGGTTGTAGTGATGCGAATACGTTACCAAATAATTCAAATAACGTGAATACCCCTCCTCATTCTGGGCCTTATCCTTCGACTGCTCAATCTGCAGAGGCCACAGGAAACAAATCTCTGGGGGCCCCCAAGGAGGGAAATCATGACCGCATGATAAAGATATTTGATAACAAGGAGGAGAATGTGGATACAGTATCTTACGATGATGATGATGATGGCTATGATGATAATGTTTCTGCTGCTGTTGCAGGAGTATATTCTAGTGTAGACGATGGTCAGCGTACCAGCAGCATGACATTTCTTGCGGCTCTACAGGATAATCTTAGGTATTCAGATGGCTCCGATG
This sequence comes from Trypanosoma lewisi, assembly GCA_036321185.1. Lineage (NCBI taxonomy): Eukaryota > Euglenozoa > Kinetoplastea > Trypanosomatida > Trypanosomatidae > Trypanosoma > Trypanosoma lewisi. The sequence goes on along the minus strand of JAWVMQ010000169.1, from coordinate 12,785 downwards.
TTATTCATGTTCTTATTTATGTGTCATCTTCAAAATATCAAGTAATTTTAGTCACGGTGAGTGATGGAGAAACCATGCTTATGCTCACAAAGCGTTTGGTGGATACATATTTGAAGTTGGACCACGGTCCTTTTAAATATGTCTCCAGTTCTGAAAAAGATGTTTTGCTAAAACAATTAAACTTTTCTAATGAATCCATGACAATAGATGGTGACGCTAATGCAATGGAAGCGGCAGCTTACTGTAATCATCTTGTTTTATCTGCTCTTCCTATTTCTGAGCTACAAAAAGCACAAAATTACGATCCCATCGAAGTGTTTTTCCGCAGCGAAGTCGGTATTGAAGACGAGGAAAACACAATATGATAGGCCTTTTTGTTAATATTAATAATATTAATAATACTATTATTATTTTTGTTTTATTCGTTTCATTTTATGCGCGTGTATTCAAATGATTGCCTTTTGATCTTCCTTTTTCCTTATTTTTTTTGATTTTTTTTTTTTTGGGTGTTGTTGTCAATGCTTCTTGCTTGTGTTTGTATGGGAATCTATTTGCTACTGTTATCAATTTTTTTTTCTTCTTGTTTCTCTCTCCTAATATTTCTTTTTGATTTAGAGCGATGGATGTTTCTGCTTTTCTTAAGGAGTTTAAAAAAGTAAAAAAAGGTCTTGGTGATAGCAATCCTCTTGCCGCTGCCGAGGAGGTCACCAGTGGTCCATCCCGTCCTCATGTTGACTCTAACGAGACCGCTCAATCTCGTTTGCCATTCCTTGAGGATGAGTCTGAGGAAAGTGAAAGTAGCCTGAGGGACCAGTATGAGGAGATTAGACCTGTGCCGATGCTGGGCAGCAAGAGGCAGAGATGCGATGGATTTTGGCGACGTAAGGAGCAAAGGGTGGCAGGTAAGCCGCGCGAATCTTTTGCGGAGATTAAAACGTATCAAACGAACCAGCTTCAGAATGAGAAGAGTGATATTTCCGATGTAGTGCGTCAGAGAGCAATTCGCCCTGCATCTTCACGAGCAAAAGGGCAAATGACTGACACGTCAGCGTTTAACAAACTCCGTGAGGAGCTCTTGCGGAGAAAGGACTCCCTCACTCAATCATCTTTGGTGAGGTCTTCCACATTTCCTCCACGCGTGGAAAATTCTCTGCCAGTTGAAGCGAGCTTGGATGTGGAGGCGGCTCTTCTTAGTGTGGATGATCTTATTGGCTCTGATAATGCAACGGTAGTAAACCCGCTTCATTTTGCCGTTTCAAAGAGGGCAGAAGAAAACCAAGAACATGTACAACCTGAGTGTAACATGGTGGGGGCACAGGTGCCTGCCTCACAGAACATGGCAAAACAATCCCTTCAAGCAGAAGAGGTAGTGCTGGGTGGGCTTAGTAAGAAAAAAAACGAAAAGGTAAGTTTGTTTGCCAGGGCCAAGCTGTATTCTAGCACACCTTCCCCCCCGAAGAAAACGAGGATGGAAGTCCTCAAGACGCGAAAGTTTTCTAATTGACTTTCTACCCACTCTCTCCCTCTCCAACAATTTGGACAGCCGCAGCCGCGGCCGTGATTGTAATAAAAAGAGGAGGGGCTAACGGAGGTGACAAAACCATAGAAAAAAAAAGCGCTTTGACTTGGAATAAAATGGTAAAACAAGAAACGAATATATTGTGTTCTACGCATTTGCAGAGCGACGTCTATACATCATATATGTACCAAAGGGGAGACGAGTCTGGATTTGATGGACTGTGGTATTGTATGTTTTAACTTCTTTTTTTTCTCCTTTCCTTTCTATTTGAATGAGTTTTTGTATTTTATTTTGATAAACTAAAGATGGTGTAAGTAATAGGAAGGAGTCGTGCAGCGAAGAGGGAGAGGGAGAACAAACAGATAGCAACACCAATAGAAAAAATAAAAGAGAGAAAGTGGCGGCGGTCCATTTGGAATGGACCGGTACATTATTGGTTCCCCAATTGGAGAAGGCCGCTTTGGTGTTGTTCGCGCAGCAGTTGTAAAGAATTCTGGTGCACCTGCAGCAATAAAATTCATTACCACACCTCGTCTAGATGAAGGTATTCCCCATCCCATAGCGAGAGAGCTACTTGTGGCAATGCGGTTGGTTCATCCCTTCATAATTCGGACATATGAAGTATTTCCATGTGGGTGTTCCTTGGCATTGGTCATGGAACGTTGCAAGACCGATTTAGCAACTTTGCTCTTAGGGAGAAATGCAAGTAATCCTCTTCCTGCATTGACGGCAAAATCTTTATTCAAGATGCTTCTTTTGGCGTTGGCGTATACACATAACGAGGGCATTCTCCACCGTGATGTGAAGCCGTCAAATTGTTTCTTGACTGAAGAGGGTGAATTGCGACTTGGTGATTTTGGTTTAAGCCGTGTGTGGGATATGGAAGCGTCCATGACCCATGAAGTTGTTTCAAGGTGGTACCGAGCCCCAGAGTTACTTTTGGGTCAGCGACACTATGGACCTGAAGTTGATCTCTGGTCGGCAGGCTGTGTATTTGCAGAACTTTTGCGAGGGTACAGTGGGGCGTTGTTTGCAGGAGATGGAGATATTTGTCAATTATCAAGAATATTTGATGTGCTGGGAACACCAACAAGTACACATTGGCCTTCAGCAGTGTTACTTCCAGATTGGGGTAAGGTGCAGTTTGAAAACAAGTCTCCTCTTTCACTACGGGATTTTTTCCCAAATACATCTGAGTCTGCCTTGGATTTGTTGAAAGGATTACTATGTCTTGATCCACAGAAACGTCTGAGTGCTCTTGCTGCCCTTCGTCACGTTTACTTTAGTGAGCACACAACATAAAGTGGTCCAAGAAGAGGAAGAGAAGGAGTAAGAGGCAGTTTTTTTTTTTTTTGTGTGTGTGTATGTGTATATTGGAACAGTAAACTAAAGCATATTTTCATTTTTTTGTCCCGTTTTTCTTTTTTTAAAATATTCCTGTTATTCTTTGTGCTTTGTTTTCTATTGTCCTTACTACCCATCTTAATTCCTTTTTCACTATTATTCTTACTTTTTAGAAAGGAACAAACCCCTCCCTTTCTCCCTCTCTTTCTCTCGATATATATATATATATATATATATATACTACAATGTTTCGCTCATTTCTTCGTGAGTCTATGCCACTTCTGGCGTTTGTTCGATGGACTGCCACCGACAGCTATATTAATCGTCATATTGGCCCAACAACGGCAGAAACCATGTCCATGCTTCGAACAATTGGAGAAGAAAGCTTATCGGATCTTATGAAAACTGCTATTCCCGAAAATATTCTGCGACCTCAACTGAAAGAAGTTCCGGCTATGAGTGAGCAGGATGCCCTCTCACTTTTGCGCTCTTTGGGTTCAAAAAATAAAGTTTTAAAGTCTATGATTGGTCAGGGTTACTATGAATCTGTTACCCCATCGGTAATACTTCGTAATATTATAGAAAACCCTGGCTGGTACACCCCATATACTCCCTACCAAGCTGAAATTTCACAAGGTCGTCTGGAGTCCTTGTTGAATTTTCAGTCTGTAATTACAGATGTAACGAAAATGGACTTGGCAAATGCATCTCTTCTTGATCAAGCCACGGCGTGCGCTGAAGCAATGCACCTCGCTTTTCAGTATGGATCTCGGAAGCGTCAAACATTTTTTGTATCCAAGGATGCTTTCCCATCATGTATTGAGATGGTGAAAACAAGAGCTGAACCCTTGAATATTAAAGTCTTGGTGGGTGATCCAAATCTGATTGATTGGAGTGATACTTCTCTTTGTGGTATTTTGGTACAAACTCCAGATGCTATGGGAATGATTCATGATTTTTCTGCGTTGTTTGAAAAGGCAAAGAAGCGTGGTGTGATAAGTTGCTGTGGGACAGACTTGATGGCTTCTGTTTTTGTTAAGCCACCAGGGGAAATGGGTGCCGATGTTGTTATGGGTTCCGCACAGCGTTTTGGTGTTCCGCTTGGATTCGGTGGCCCTTATGCCGCTTTTTTTGCAGCTCGAGAGGAATTTAAGCGCTTGATTCCAGGACGTATTGTTGGTGTAAGTAAAGACTCAGCTGGTGATCCTTCAATACGTATGGCGCTTCAGACTCGAGAGCAACACATTAAGCATGAACGCGCAACATCCAATATTTGTACTTCACAGGCACTTTTAGCCAATGTGAGTGCTTTTTATGCCATTTATCATGGACCAGAGGGTTTAAAGGAAATTGCAAATGAAATTCACAATAAAACTAAGATGCTTTCTGTTGGTATAGAATCTGTGGGACATTCAATAGTAAATAGTACATTTTTTGATACAATTACCATATGTTTAAAGGGAATAACCCCTGAAGATTATCTTACACGATGTGTAGAAAAAGGTATTAATGTTTTTGTGGATTATAGTAATAATACTGTCTCTATATCCGTGGATGAGGCTACTACGGAAGCTCATATCATTTCTCTATTAGAGGCTGCAGGTTTAAAACTTCCCGTTATAGGAGCTCTTTCCAGATTAGCAGAACAAAAGAGATCCCTACCTTTAGAAATGTTGCGACAATCTGTTTTCCTTAGCCACTCAACATTTCAGAAATACAAAAGTGAAAGCGAACTTATGCGATATATTCACCGACTCCAAAGGAAAGATTACGGTCTTACCCATGGTTGTGTGCCTCTGGGATCCTGTACTATGAAACTCAATCCAGCATCCGCCATGCTGCCCCTATCATGGCCAGAGTTTACCAATATTCATCCTCTTGCACCCAAAGACCAAACACGAGGATACAGTGCACTATGTTTAGATCTTGAGCAAAAAATAAGAGATATCACGGGATTAGATGCTGTATCTCTTCAACCAAATAGTGGTGCTCAGGGTGAATATGCGGGTCTTCGTGTAATCCGCGCGTATCACCTTTCCAAAAAAGAAGGTCATCGTAATGTGTGCTTGATTTCAGAGAGTGCCCATGGCACAAATTTTGCCTCTGCCGTCTTGGCAGGAATGATAGTAGTTAAAGTTAAATGCTTAGCTAACGGTAGTATAGACTTGAAAGATTTGGAACGTTCATGTAAGAAATATGCAGAAAATCTTTCATGTATTATGATTACATATCCAAGTACATATGGTTTATACGACAAGGAAATATTATCCATTACCGCAATGGTTCACTCTTATGGAGGTCAATGCTATATTGATGGGGCAAATATGAATGCAATGTTGGGTTATACAGCGCCTGGATTTATTGGGGGAGATGTGTGCCACATTAACCTTCACAAAACCTTTTCTATTCCTCATGGTGGTGGGGGTCCAGGTATGGGGCCTATTGCAGTTCGACAACATCTTGCTCCATTTTTACCCGATTCTATTTTTATTCAAAATGTTGGTGGATCACAACCATTTGGCCAGGTCTCTCAGGCGGCATATGGGTCTGCATCTATTCTAACCGTTTCTTATATGCTAATATTAATGCTTGGTTCCCATGGCCTTAAAACATGCACAGAATACGCTGTTTTGAATGCAAACTATTTGAAGAAGCGTCTTGAGAATCATTACCGTATTCTCTTCCTTGGAGAAAAAGATTATTGTGCTCATGAATTCATTATTGATTTACGTCCATTTAAAAAAACAGCACAAATAGGAGCCGAGGACGTGGCAAAGCGACTCATGGATTATGGCTTTCATTCACCAACCTTGGCATTTCCTGTCCAAGGAACCCTCATGATTGAACCCACAGAGTCAGAATCTAAACGGGAGTTGGATCGCCTAGCAGATGCACTTATTTCCATTCGTGGTGAGATTGCAGCTATCGAGAGTAAAGAGCAAGATACAATAAACAATGTTCTCAAGAATGCCCCTCATACAGCAAAGTGTGTGACTTCCGATGAATGGAAGATGCCATACTCTCGGAAGGTTGCTGCGTACCCTTCCCCCTATTCGTACACAGAAAAGTTTTGGCCGTCAGTTGGCCGTGTCGATGGGACTTATGGAGATTGCAACCTGACGTGCAGTTGCGCTTCCCTTGATTTTTATGAATAGGGTCTTTCTGATTGGGGTGGGACGGGGTGAGTATTTCTTGTTTTTTTTTGTTTGAGGGTTTGGATGGCGCGTGACAATTACCATTGGTGTCTCCAGGGATGGCGCGATATTTTTTTTTTTTTACGTGTTAACGCTGTGGATGGTGGAGAGTGAGTGACAGAATGTGGAAGTCCTGGAAGTTTACTCCCTGTCGTTCAGAAGGCTTACTCATAACAAGGATATCCTTCCTATGTGAATGTGCTATGTCCTCCTTATTATTCTTTGCCTATCATCAATTTATGTTTCTTCTTTTTTTTTTCCAGTTCATTAAAGGAAAACACTGTTTAGGACACCTAAAATGCTTTTTATGTTTGCTTTCCTATTTAGTGGAAAATAATACCAATTGATTGCTTCTTATTCCTCCTCCGCACTCTGAACAAGAATCGGCCAGCCAACTCACATTCCTTCATCCCCTCACCTGCTACTCTTTTTTTCTTCTTTTGCCGATGTGGATGCGCGTCTGGATTCGGATTGCAAATGCAATGACGAGATAAGTCTTGGACTGTTTGAATAATGAGTATAGCGCGGGTTATATTCCAATTCCTTCTCTTCAGAAAATGTTCTGCTATTTTCTCTCTTTCTAGGCGAACCTTGCTGCGTATGTGGAGCCCCACTTCGACAAGATGGTGCAGAAACCAATTCCAAGAGACGAGGGTAATTAGAATAGAAAGAGCTCTTTGAATGTCACTCAGCAAGGTGGATTTATTCTTTTCTGTGTGTGTGTTTCTTTTTCTTTTCCTGGAGTGGAATGATAGTATCGATAAACCATTGTGAAGTATATATTTGTAATGGAGATAAAAGCATTCTTGGGGCGATCTATTCCTTGATGGATTTACATAAAGCTCAACTAGCGAATTGGAGATGAGAAACGGAATGGGAATAATGTATTTCCTTCTGTTTCATGGCTTACCATCATCATGTAGTACGTGATTGGGGGAAGTATTCGTTGCTTTATATGAGACAGTGATGATGTGATGTAGAGGGGAAAGAAAGTGTGTTGTGCCATGATAGTGTAACTGAATAAAAATGTGTCTGTTTTGGTTCTTCTTTTTATTATATTTGTGTGTATACACGATCTCTCTTTTTTTTGTCGTTCTCAGTATTCCAGCGAACGAAGACGATTCCCGAAGAAAGCGAAAAAGGAAGGAAAGAAATAATGTTCAGTTCTAAGCAGTTCCATGCTGCGTTGCTGCGGGGACAGTGCGGCTCCATTCCTTTATTGAGGGATGCTGCAATGTATGCCTACTGTGCGCAGAGCAGCACCAGCACCACCACGCCTTGCAGTAGCCAATCCCAACAGTACTTGAGCTGCGGGAAGGAAGAATGGCAAACATCCATTGGAATGAAGCGTCCTCATCTGATGCCCTCTTCTTGTGGTGTGAGTGGGATCTTCCACCGCACACGTGTCGTGCTGGCACCCAATGGTGCGTCCGGAGACAATGACTCTGAGAAGACGGCAAAGCGTGAGAAGAAAAGGAAACCCAGGTGGACCCTTGACAGTACAATAAAAGAAGTGTTGTTTGAGGGAGAAGGCCAAGCCCCGAATATGAAGCTGAATGATTTCCTGCGGAGTGAATTGGCTGGCAGAGGTGTTGTGGAGGAAAATGAAAACCTTGCAATGGCGGCATTTGTTTTAAGCCTGAATGTTTATCCAAAATGAAGAATTATTGAGTTTGATAATGGGTTTACCATCCTACCAGGCCCACCAGACCCACGTAATTCTGAGTAAAGAATTCTGCACCCTTCAGCACGAAGGCGTACACTCTCTCAGACAATGGAGTGAATACAACGGAAAGGAAAAGATCCATCTTCTTGCAAATGGAAAACTGGATGCCGCTCTCGATGCGGTTCAAAAGGTCGAAAAAGAAATGAAAGAGGCTTTGGAGGGATTATATGAATCTGTGTATGATGCGAAATGGAGCCATGTTGTGGAAGTTCCTGGTGGTGAAGGGATGGGAATGGAGATAAGGGGAGGGGAACCACAAGAGTCATGGAAGTTCAATAAAAATGATGGAATACCTGAACTGGATGAAAGTACAGATCAATTCTCTCATCCACGCTGCAGATCGATGGTGCTCACATCGGCAAAGAAATGGCCGTACTCGTTCGAGGAAAGAAATAAATATCACTGATTGCTATGTTAACACTGAGGTGGAGCGAGTGTGGCGGATTGTTCAAGGGGATCTAAGGAAATGGTTTGAAAACAAGAACCCGGCTAAGGATTTGTCGATGGCGCGTGTCTTGATTGGCACGCCCGGAATCAGGAAGTCGATGGCAGCGGGTTCATATCTCCTCTATAAGCTACTCCATTGTGAGCAACTTCATGTGGTTATGTGCTGTTTTGGAGAGTCAGCAGTTGTGTTTGACAAGACTACTAAAAAGGTAGCAGAGTACGAGGGTAAGTTTAACATCAAACATGCATTGGAAAATATGTCCTTTCAAGGAATAAAGGGGTATATTATCTACGATACGGGGAAGGAATACGCGATACCACCGACTAATTGGATGACCATTTCACAATTGAGTATGATTGTACTGTCATCCCCAAACGAAAACAACTTCAAAGGATGGAAGAAGGTTAGGCGAGCTAAGAAGATTATTATAAATTGCCCACACAAGAATGATGTGAAGGCAATGTGTGCATGGATGAATCAGGGTAAGCCTCCAGAGGAGCAATTGAGAGAATGGAAATTAATTGAAGGTCGTATGGATCACATTGGACCACTTCCACGTGGTCTCTTTAAGGGAACAAGATTTTAAAGCGCACAAGGAGGACTTTGTTAAAGCCCTAAGTAGTATCGCCCCCTCAAATGCTGAGAATTACTTTGGGGTAAATAAGGAGGATGAATGGACGAGTAATGATCCATCCCACAAACTTGCAAAGCTCTGTAGAAAGGATGATAAAGATGGATCGAAGTATTCCCATAACACACCAATATCTTCAGTGGTGAGGACAGAGATTACGGCTGCTTTGGCAAAAGCAATGAAATCCCCTGAATATTTGAAACTGTTATTATTGCCCCGTAATTTGGTTGTGTGAAAAGCTCTGGAGGAGAGCTCTGTGTCCGCATTTCCTAGAAGAGAAATTGTTGAAAGGATATCCAAATAACTTAAGGAGCTGAGGCCAGAGAGAAATGGATGTGAGCCACGGCTTTGTGTGCTGCAGGAGAATCCTCGGGGGCACCCCACGGAATCTATCACGCTACTGCCAAAAGAACCTGGTCCCCAAGAGACGAAGGCAGAGTATGGGGTGTTGTATTTGTCTGGTGTGGATAACGTTCCCCTTGTGGATGGTTTCTTTTTCGTCCAAAAACCAAGAAGAACGATGGTGATGTTACAGCCCACTAAAGCGGGGGAGCATCATACGACGTCGAGCAATGTGGAAGATTTTAAGCAACGTATGCCATGGTATTTTAATAATTGTGATGATTTCTCTAAAGATTTGCTGTGTGAAATTATTTAAATGCAACATGCCGATAATAATACAATGAAGACGTGGCAGAGATGTGAAGGCAAGAAAGACACACCGTATAATGAAACCAAGAAGTTCTGGGACGAGAATGTCCACCAGTATCAAGTATGTCCACCAAAGATATTTCCCATGACCACTGATGCATTAAGTATGGAAATGAAAAGGATCCCATGACTGTCGTGTTTCACCTATTTGTAGTATCTGTGTGTGTGGTGTTTCGCTTAGGTATGAAATAATGGGGATGGTTACACCAATACGATTTTATTCTGGAACCGTGTGTGTGTGTGTACGTGTGTGCTGTGGTGTATTGATGGTTGTTGTTTGCTTTTATTAAGTTTTGTTTTTGTTTTTGTTTTGCATTTCAGTTCCACTCCTGCTGCAGTTGCGCTTATGGAAGTGACTCTCATTAAGGAATTTAAGGGACGGTAACGTAATAATAGTAAGGGCTCTTGTTGTTTTACATTTTAACGGGTAACATGTTCATGGGTATGAGTGGATAATTGTTTTTGGACTGAAAAAAGGGAGAGTTATGTGTTGATCTGTTTTTGATACAATTTGCTTTTCTGGATGTTGCTGTCCGCATGGCAGAGTGTTGTGTGTGTATTTCCCTTCGTGGTTACTATACAGCAATGGTCACTGTTAATATTTTATGTTCTTCTTTCTTTGTTTTCACCTTTCATGTGTGTGGGTGCAGGAGAAGGGGAGAAGTGTAATAGATGAGTGCGAATGACAGATGACCTTCATTGCTCTGTTTGAGCCTTCAGCGAAAGCGGGGAGCAGTAGTCGTATTTCGTTACGACACTGAATTAAATAGTGAGGAATAAAAGGGAGAAAACCAACCAAATGTAACGGGGCGACAGGTGCCAGAACATTTCCTCAAGAGAACAACGTCTATCTATGATACCCTCGCATTGGAAGAGCAAGTGTGCAAATGAAGAGAGTGTGCGTGTGGAGGTGTCTGCTCTCCCCCGCACGTGTGAGGGATCTTCGTGAATTGAACACAGGCAAACCGAGAAGAGCTTTTGTATTCTGGCACGATGAAGATGTGTACCATATGCGTGTGGGCTGTGGGGATGCATTCGTATTGTGTGTGCACATTGTCATTCTCTCTCTTTTCGTTACTGATGAGCCACGGAAAATGAGAAGTGGTGGATGTGTAGCAAACACACATTTTTCATTTTTATTTTTCATATTATATTTACAATCTCCCACATATATATGGAGATGCACCTAGAGGTAGAAGTCGGGAGGGAAGTATATATAGATGCACTTAAGTGGGACATAATACTAAAGAAGGAAAATGCAGATATATCTCCCCAAACAGTCATTCATCATGCCTGAGGATATTTTTGTGTGCATTTTGTGAGCACTGTTGTCGTTTCTTCTTCTTTTCCATCATGTGGATTCTTGGTGGCTGTATATTAAGTACAACAAATAATGAACACTTTGCAGAGGGCCACCATAAAAGTTCTGCGAAGTCTTTGCTTTTTGTTTGTTTGCGGGTTAATGATGTGGCAATTATGGTGTGTTTTCTCATACGGACAACTAGAGAAGAAATGAATTAAGAGATGCCTGAGCATCACGGATGATGAGCGCGCGATCTTCTGTTCCCTGTGCAAAACCTCAGAGTCCTCTTCTTTTCTTTCTTTGTTTTTCCTTTTTCCTATTTAGATGCACAGAGATAGAGGTGACAGCATGGTATACTTTCTGCCTTTCATATTCCTAACGGTGCCATGATGCCGCTACTCTCTATGTCACAAGTTAAAAGGAAACGCACAAGAGTGGCTGAAATGCATGAATGCGTATATGCACATATAGTCGGACGTTGCAGCATCATTTACAGGCGCGAGGGTGTGTATGGACTGAGACGACCGTTATTTACAGTTAGCCAAAAGGATGAGTTGTTGCTGTGGCGACTTGGCAGTGACATCAGTTTGTTGTTGTGTCTTCCACCTTGGAGTGTCTGCCTGTTTTGCCCGAGGAACAAATTAATTGAACTCCGCTGAGGAACATGCATACATACATGTCTCTGAGGTTTAATGATGTCGTCTCTCTCCACTGTGTAATCGTGTGTCAATGACCACCTCTCTCTCCGAGTGTTGTCTATTCTTCTTTTCATAGTCGGGAATGCGGCGGATTCCACGAGGTTCACCGCGGAGGCCGCCCGTCTTTCTCCCTCTCTGTGTGTGGATGATTCATCGTCGTCTTTCGTGTGTCCTTGACCGCGGCGGAATCTTTCTCCTCCCAATTCAACCGCACACCACATTTATTTTGTTTCTTTCCGACATAAACAGCCAAGCCACCTATTATGGCTGACAATGAGAAAGAGAGAATGCCAAGGTGGATTTCCTCAAAGGAAAATGGGAAGGACAGTTGTTGGTGGAGGCAAATTCCACGAGAGAAACACAAATTTTGTGGCATCAGTTGATGAAAGCGGGAAAGCGACGTCTCTCTACATGTGTATGAATGTCTCTCTCTTCTTCTCCGGGTTTCTGCCTGCATTGCAGTAGTGCGCATCGGCTGCACTGTTGTTGTCGTTGTTTCCTGTGGGAGGAGTTCCATTCTTCCTGCACTGCTGAATATCAACACCACAGACTCCATAGGAACATATAACATGAGGAAGCAGCAAAATGAACCTCATTATTCTTTATTATTACGGTGAGACTGCAGTGAGACCACCACGCAAACGAGAGGGGTGTGACACACACAACACGCAGACACACGTGTCGATTGAAGGAGTGTGGCTTGTTTTGTTGAGATGCCAAAGTGTGTTCACAAAGTAAACTCTGCACACTTTCTGCGGTTAAACCACACACACCCTACCTCCTCTTCTTTATTCCTCCTTTGCAGAATCTACGTGATGCATTGACTGACGTCTGAGAAGATATCGATATAACCGGAAGTAAAACCGCAGAAAGAGTATGTGTGAACTCCTGTTTTGTTGGTGCTGCCCCTCTTCAATTGCTGAGAGAGTAAAGAGATGTTATGCGAGGCAGCTGAGGGCTACGAGGAGGATTGTATTTTGTGTGCGAACTTTTCCAAACGGAAGGGTGATTTTAACTCTTGACTGGGAAAGGAAAGGATACGTGAGTGGAGAGGTGTGTTCTCGTTGTATGCTACGTTTTCGTGGTTCCATTTCTTTGCCATCTTTCCCCTGGTGAAGCCGACCACCGCTACGTGGTGCCAGGGACCAGTGCCCTCTCCGAGGGGAAGTCAGGAGCCTGCGACCGTGCCTGGGGTGCGGTTAAAGGCTCTT